>VDFB02000007.1:108901682-108928795 GCA_007258455.2 Sequoia sempervirens
GAGGGAGGGAGGGTTAAGGGTAGGGGGTATATAGTTTAAGGTTAAGGGTGGAGGGGATAGAGATAGAGAGAGTGAGTGAGTGAGAGAGAGACCTAAGAGAGGCAGAGGGGGTAGGATATTGAAGATACTTGAGAGAGAGAGAGAGGGAGGGAGTGGGAGAGACATAGAGGGAGGGAAGGTTAAGGGTAAGGGGTAGATGGTTTAAAGGTTTAAGGTTAAGGGTGGAGGGGATAGAGATAGAGGGATTGAGTGAGTGAGTGAGAGACATAAGAGAGGGAGAAGGGGTAGTGATGGAGCTTCAAAGTTTTGTTCTATGTGTTCTATTTTATAAAAGCAACGCATATGGACTAATATTTTAACACAAAAAATCTATTTGTTGTTATAAAAACAACACATAATGATTTAAAATACAACTTATATTGAACACATATGGACTAATAGTTGAACACAAAAAATATATTTATTGTTATAAAAACAACACATAATGATTTAAAATACAACTTATATTGAACAAAAATGGACCAATAGTTGAACACTAAAACTTTTTGAAAATCCTTCACATTTAATAGAAAATATATGTTATTATTGTGCTCACCTTTTATATTTGTAATAGGACAAACTATTAATATAAAATTATCCAATGCTTGTACTGATGGAACTTCAAATTTTGTTCCTAATGTTCACTCATGCCCTACCTTATGTCACTGGGCTTTCATGGTGTTGGAAAATTTCTTAGAGTTGGGGTTTTAGCTTTGTCTTCATCTTAAACCCTTGTGTTTACGTAATTCCTTGGTCGGGATCTATTTTTCCATTACGTTTTTTGAAGGGTTTTAAAAAAATCTTATGCCCCCTCGTTCCGTCTAGGCTTGGTCCCTTTGGTCTTAATATTTTATTTCCTCCGCAAGTTTTATTTTCCTAAGTTCTGGTTGGCCTTGTGCTGAACGGTTTAAAAAAAACTTATGTCGTTGTTTTCCATCCACCTAGTAATGTCCCTTTTCCCTTTAATGAATGTTTTATTTTTCAGAAGGATGAAATTCGTGTTGTCGATCAAAATGCCTTCAAGATCAACAGTTTCCCCCCATCCCATGATTGGGAATTGTAGGATGGTGATATCGCAGGTGGGCGACATGTGTCTCATCTGGGGATCAAATTTGTGCGACTGTTTATCAACTGTCCTTTGATCTAAGTCGTTCCCAGCCATCCTGCGATGGTGCTTTAGTTGATTGCGAAATCACGGGCGGGTGCCACGTGGACTGTACAAGGTGGGGCCTGAGGAAATTTTTGTGCGATATATTTTAAATATTTCATTGCTTCCAAAGAAAAACATTTAAAATAGAATATTTGACAAGGCTGGGGGGAAATTCATTAAAAATGAGCAAAAGCAGAGAAATTAGGGCAACTAGTGATTTTAATGGTATATTAGAAAAAAATCATATTTTGATAGTTGAATACATTCAAAATATTTCTAATATATTTCTAATTTAAAATATATATTGTTTAATTTTTTAAATATATATTTTTTATATTTTAAAAAATATATTATACATACAAAATTACATAATCAATAATAGATAATAGATTTTGGTGAATATATCTAGGTATGTTAATATATGCTTGAAAAACTAATTTTACTAAAAACTTTAATAACATCATTAAAAGGTAAGTTTATAATTATAAAATTTAACATTGAATTATTTAACGCTTGAAATATAAAATTTAAATATTATATTATAATAGTTTATAATTTACTCTATAGTATTTTGATAATAGAAACAATTTTGATTGATCAATATTTCTAAGTTCATTATTGAATTTAAATCTTATAAATATAATTATATATCTTTAATCATTATAATTTTAAAATAACAATAAAATATTGAAATATCTTTTAGGATTTTAGTATAACTTAAATATTAAAAATTTAATGTATAAGTTTATAAAATATAAAATATTACATTTTTAAATACATTTAAAGATTATTATATATGTATATTTAAAGATCCATAGAATTATCTTTTTTTAACCATGAAATTAATATGATTTCAAATTTCACTATAATTTTATCTTATCTTATATTTTTAACAATTTTTTGGTATCCTACATAAAAATTTTTCTATAAGTATCATTTTGTATAATCTTTATATGGAAGGTAGTGTTTTTTCATGGAGCTTAATAAGTTTTAATAATTTTTAGTCATTTTAAAGATTTTTATTTTTTTATAAAGTAGGTATATTTAGACTTTTGATGGCTTATGTACAATTATGCACATTCTTTTAAATTTATTATATTTTTGCAATATCATGTTATTCTTGATTAATCACATTATTTGTTTGTCATTTTTATTTGTTTCCTTTGTTGAAAAATATTTTATCTTTTATTTTACATCTAGTGATAATTTCCAAAATTATCAAATTTAAAAATTATAAATAAAACTTTTATTCTTTTATTACCCTCAGCATAGTCCTAATCTTTTGTAGATTAATAACTATCTAAATAGCTATTTCTTTCCTTTATTTCTATAAATGTGTCTCATGTCTCTATTGAAATTTATGAGATGTGTATGTAATTCTTAGCAAAACACTCTTAGAGATTAGGATTTATTTTCATATTTATCTATTTTCTTATTGTTCCTATTAGTGGCTAATTAAATTTTCATTGAAAACCTACAAAGAGCTTGGGTCCTTCAATCTCAAAGCTTGTCTAATTTCATGATGAGAATTATTCACATTGATTCCCAATATTGTGCTCCTTCCATGATACATTTATAAAATGCACTTGGTAATTTAGTACATGTGGTTGAAATATTAGAGTAACAAAAAATGGTTCTTTTCATTTTTTACACATGATTGGCCATTTTTACTATGTTAAATTTTTATTTTCAATTTTATTTTCATGGTTTTCATGTCGTCAAATTTTCATATATTTTCTTAGTCTCTTTAAAAAAATAAATGATGGTTCTATTAGTGTCCCCAATCTTGCTAAAAATCATGTATAGAGAAAGTACAATATATAAACTACCAATTATAGAGTATAACAACAAAATGAATTTAAAAACTACTACATAGAAACAAGGTTTAGAATAATTAAAAATAGAGATACCATTCTCCTACAAATACTATGTATAGAAACCCTATGTAGCCACACTTTCACCCTCAAAATCAAGAGAATAAATTCTCATACATTGTTTCTATAATGAATTTAGAGAATAAATTATAAGATTTAAATTCAATAATGAATTTAGAAAATATTAAACTAATCAAAATTGTTTCTATTATCCAAAATACTATATAAGTAAATCTTAAGCCCAATCTTAAGCCTAATAATAACCCTAAGTGAACACTTATCCTAATTCAACCTTAACCCTGATTTAGCCCAAACCCTAACCTTAACCCTAACCCTAATTGAACCCTAACCCTAATTAAACTCTAGCCTTGATTGAAATCTAACCCTAATTAAACTCTAGCCCTAGCTAATTGAACCCCAACCCTAACCCTATTTGTTCCTAACCCTAGTATTTCACAAATATAGTATCAAGACCTTGCCAACTCTGATAAAAATTATTGGATAGTGATAAAAGCTACCTTATCTTTCATTAAGGTAGAAATTTTTTGTTATACAGCATGCCCCTTGAAAATTGGAGATAGGCACTGCAAAAAGAAGGTAAACACTAATGAAAATGGTTAGTGGTATTGTGGAAGATGTGATAAAACTTTCCCTAAATGTGATTATAAATATATACTTCAATGCAAAGTGCAAGACCATACTTCATTCACTTGGATTTGCAACTTTGAAGAAGAAATTATGGGTGTAACAACAAAAGAATTGAACATTTTGAAGTATGAAAAACAAGATGATGTTAAGTTTTCACACATTATACAAAAGGTCCTTTTCAACAGATATATATAAGTTAGTTAATGCCATTTTGTCATGATATACTTCTTTAATGTTGTCAATACTAAATCTAATGATTGATGAACATTTTTTCTTTTAAATTTATTATTCTTGGTTGATTGTTGTTATAGACAAGTTGGTATGATTTAAAATTTCAATGTTCACCCTTATATATGGGAATGGAGATAAACAATGACACAAACAATAATGAAATCAAATTGATTGCTTTGCAAATTCACATTCATGAAAATGTAAGCATTTTTTCAAGTGAATAGGCATCTTGATAAAGATAACTCTCGGCGTGTTTTACATATATTATTAATTAATATAGGTATGCTAGTTAATTAAATTATTAACTATATTTTATTTGTATTATATATTGAATTGTTAAAAAGATGTAAAAAATATTAATACTAAATATATAGGAAAATGGTTAAAAATACATATTTTTCAAAAAATAAAATATAGTGTGCAATTTAAAATACAAATTATATAATTCTTATAATATTTATATTATTATTTATTGAATATTTTATAGAATTTAAACTAAAAAATTAGCCTCCCCCTCTCGCTCTCCCTCTCTCACCCTCTCTACATATATCTCCCTCTTCCCCATCTTCTATCTCTCCCTCCTCTACATATCTCTCTCCCTTTCTCCCTCCCTCTCTCAATCTCTCCCCATCTCTCCTTGATCTTTTGCTCCCTCCCTATACCCCTATCTATCTTCATATCTCAACCTATTTGTCCCTTTATCTTTCCATACATCTCTATATTTATGTCTTTCTTTTCCCATTTATCTATCTCTCCCTCTCTTTTTCTCTCTCTATCTCCCCCTATTTCTATCTCCCTCTCCATCTCTATTATTCTTTGTCTACTTATCTCTCTCTCTCCCCCCTCTCTCTATTTATCCTTATATCTCTATCTTGCCATATCTCTCTCTCTCTCTATATATATATATCCCCCCTCTATCTCCCTATCTCTCTATATATTTATTTCTCCATCTATCTCTCTCTATATCTCTATCTATTTTTATCCCTTTGCCTCTCTCATTCTATATTCATCTCTACCTCTATCTATAGGGAGAGATACAAAGGTGAAGCATTGGACCTTCCCAAAGATCCACCAATCTCAACACTACTCCCAACTATTTTGATAATTTAAGTACATATTGTATGCTAGATTAGGAGGCATGTGTCAAAGCTCATATTTATTGATGCAAAATAGGTCCAAAGTCACAAATTTGATGTAGAGTTAGTTATAGTTATGTAAAAAATTTCAAGTGCGACATAGAGAAAATATATTCTAGTTTTTTATATCATCATGTCATCAAATTTGGAACTTCATCAACATTAACAAAAGCAAAGGTATGTACTTGAATCCCTTGCATTTAAATTTTTCTATATATATAAATATTTTAATATTTTCCCTCAAATCCATAATATATATATTAGTGTGTATTTATTTATTGCAATAAAGAATTAACCTAAGTAACACATTAAGAATCCTAAGGATTTGTGCTTGGAAAAAATGCATAACAATTTTTTTTGTTGGATGTCGTGTTGTATAGTTTAGAAAAGCTCAAAATATGAATATGATTTTAAGGCCATATATATATATATTATGGTAGCTTACAATGCAAAAGAAGGAAGGAAATCTATTATCAATTTTAATCTACAATTTAATACCATATGAAAAATCACATGTATTATCATCTAAAATTAATTCTTGACATATTAGTTTTATAAAATACACTTACCATTCAATAAAATTCTCCCAAGAAATAAACCCTAAGTGAACATTAATTGAACCCTAATTGTATATTCATAACTCTAATCATAACCCTAATTGAACCCTAATTATAGATTCATAACTCTAATCATAACCCTAAGGGAACACTTATTGAACACTAGTCCTAATTGTACTATAACCCTAACTTTGAACTACAGTTGAACTCTAATCCTAACCCTAACACTAATTCTTATCGTAATTGAACCTTAACCCCAACCCTAACCTTAAACTTGACCCTATTTGAACTCTTATTGAATTCATAACCTTAATTAAACCCCAACCTCATCCTCAATCCTAACCCAAATTAAACATTCATTGAACCCTAAACCTAGCCCTAAGTGAACACTAATCCTAATAGAACTCTAACTTTTTAGTTGAAAATATTAAAGTGCCTTAGATTTTCCCATTTATCATCATTTATCATTCAATTCTGAATAGAACTCCAAAAATTTATACTTTTATAATGTTTAAATGCATACCTAATATTACGGGTTTAGAGTTTAAGGGTTAAGGGTTTAGGGTTAAGGGGAGAGAGATAGAGGGAGTGAGTGAGTGACCCATTTATGTATTATTCTTTTATTCTTCGTCCTAAGTTAAATATTTAGTTACCCATTTATCGTTAGCAAAAATGACCCAAGAATTTAATAGAATGGACTACTCATATAATACCTTGCATTATGGAGCTCAATTCTCTGATATATTACTACTTATCAAATCCTTTGTAAATAATTGTAAGCTTATGACTCCATTTAAGCATTTAATTGATTTTCTTGAATCAAAGAAAAAACATAGACACACAATTGAACAAATTCTCAAAAGAAGAATGACAACTTCATTAACATTTCATTCAAAATTCACTCAAATCCACATAAGGAGAGAAAATATATTAGAATTATACGTTTATTGATGCTTATAAGTCATATTTGCATAAAATTTAAGATAATTTGCATATATTCATCCAAAACTCAAAATAGGCTATCTATTCTATTCTGTCCGCTTGGGGTTTTAACATCTAATGGCATGAAAAATATCACCTCCTCATCAGAGGACAAATATCTTTCTACCCATATATTCAACTCAAAACCTAGCTAGAGCTTTCATCAGTTCTCTCCCTACAAATGAGCCTTGAATTCCCTTTTATATGACAAGGGAGCAACAAGCTTCGAGCTCAAATGTAATTTCACCACAAATTTTCATTTGAACAAAATCTCCATTGCATTTGACTTTCATTATAAAACTTCCCACATGTTGAATCTGCAAAACATATATAGTGCATGAACTGGGGAAAGGTAAAAGTAAAGGGAACACAAATTGTCATCAAAATCCCCTTAATTTGTATCCACGCAAAAAACTATGCAACCAAATTGCCACTAAGGCACCACATCAACTTCTTATTTACCCATCACCCTACCCTTACCAGCACTCAGACCCCAGTATACATGCCCGCTTCTAGTTGTTGCCCAATACGGTAGACCCTCAACCTCCTCTTCTTTCTTGTCCTTGCCCAATATGGTCCTAGTCCATCTGCTTGGGGTTTTAATAGCCAATGGCACCACATATATCACTTCCTCATCAGAGGACATATATCTTTCTACCCATATATTCAACTCAAAACCTAGCTAGAGCTTTCATCAGTTTTCTCCCTACAAATGAGCCTTGAATTCCCTTTTATATGACAAGGGAGCAACAAGCTTCAGGCTCAAATGTAATTTCACCACAAATTTTTATTTGAACAAAGTCTCCATTGCATTTGACTTTCATTTCAAAACCTCCCACATGTTGAATCTGCAAAACATAGTGGTGCACAAACTGGGGAAACCTAAAAGAATAGGGAACACAAATTGTCATCAAAATCCCCTTGTTGCTAGGCCACGCAAAAAGACCAGGTAACCAAATTGCCACGAAGGCACAACACAACAACTTATTATTTACCCACCCCCCTTCCCTTACCAACACTCAGACCACAGTATACACGCTCGCTTCTAGTTGTTGCCCAATACGGTAGACCCTTAGCCTCCTCTTCTTTCTTGTCCTTGCCCAATACGGTTCTAGTCTATCTGCTTGGGGTTTTAACAGCCAATGGCACCATAGATATCACTTCCTCATCAGAGGGTAGACCATGATTGAAGCGACGTAAATACCAATAGTAGTCCAAGTTAGTCTCAGTTACATCATCAGAAGTGTTGCTCGTAAGGTCAATGGGTGAATGTTGGCATCTAGAGCACACCGACTGCTTGTATTTTTCATCGACTAGTTGAGCAGTAATGTCCTAGAATTGCAACCATCTACTGCATCTAGTGGGCACAAGCCTGAGCATGTCAACCAAAGCACCTTCCTGAATTGCAGGACCAAGCTTTTGTGAGCTCAAACAAATAGACCTCCTTACTGAATTACTCATTTTCTCTTCTCAGACTTGCACTCAAACTTGATTAGACTCAGCCCATAAAGAGCTCTAACTGCTACAAGAATCACACTATTAGCAATTAATTCCTCTTGTATTTATTGTGCGAGGTAATGGCAACCTTCATCAATGCTTAGTAAATATGCATGTGCAAACATGGCAATTTGGCGGCGTATGTACTATCACTGTTTAACTAGAGCTGCATGAGAATCCAAAGATCACCCTTCACAATTACCAACAACAACATCTTCACACATATTGAGATCGACATGACCACACAAGCAAGGAATAATTCATTAATGCTTCACCAACCTTCATCTTCCTCCTGCAAGCTAGCAGGGAACAACAGAGATTTACATTAGCTTTTGATCTTGGTTGTCGATCTAAAACCACAGGTTATGAGCTCAATAGTGGAGATTGGGCCCCACATTCCATACAGGACACACATCTATCTTTTTCTTACCTTGCACAAAATAACAGGGTGACATCTTAGGTCTACGAGTTGGCGGTGTACGATCGCGATCTTCTCCCATATCTTTGAATCTGGAAAACCTACACATTGCACAGTTAGTATTTAATGAAAGGCTTTGGCTAAGCCGTCGTTGACATGACCACTAGAGTAAATGGCTTAGGCTTATGTCACCGGATTAAAATTAAAACCCAACTTTGATTTTAGTACTTTATTTCCTCCCCAGGGTTTTATTTCCTAAGTCTCGGTTGGCCCTGTTAAATTCTTATCCCAACCCTAACAAGAACAAATTATTAAGCTAAGGATTCTATTTGTTATTATAACTTTAGTTCTAGAGAATTATTAATTACCAATTCTTATTTGTGCATTTGTCTATGAATCCAATTGAATGCCTTTCCATATCATTATGGAAAATTTTATTATTGCAACCCTAACTCTAACACTAATTAAACCTTGACCCTAACCTGATTGAACTCGTATTATAACCCTAACTCTACACTAATTGAATTGTAATCATAACCCTAGGTTCTCTTGAAACCTAACCCTAATTGTATCAAAACCCTAGAGAACTCTAATTGAACCCTAACCCTAAAATAGACAATAACCCTTCCTTAATTGAACCCTAACTCCAATCCTAGCCTTAATTTAAGACTAACCTTAACCCAAACCTTAATTAAACCCTTATTGAATTATAACCCTAATTGATCCCTAACCTAAATTGAATACTAATTTAACCTTAACCCTAAGTGAATAGCAACCTTAATTAAACTCCAACCATAATCCTATTTGAATTTTTACCCTAATCATAACCATAATTCAACCCTAACCTTAAACATGAGTTAAATTAAGTTTAAGGTTCAAATAGGGTTAGACTTTAATTAAAATTAGGTATATGATTCAATTAGGATTAGGGTTGGGGTTGGGGGTAAAGATTAAGGTTCTGTGATAGAGCTTGGGGTTAGTGTTAGGGCTCAATTGGGGCAAGGGTTAGTATTAGGGTTAGGGTTATGGTTCAATTAGGGTTAGTGTATAAAAAGGTTTAAGTTATGAATGTTATAATATAAAAAATAAATGTGTTTTCAATGTTTATTTGTCAGTTTAAAAGATGTGCCAATGATGTTGCAATCACTAATGATTAATTTTTTCTTGATGGTTAAAATAGATTGGTAAGTAAATTTATCTATAATAAGTAAATTTATCATTGATTTTTTCTTGATAAGTAAATCAATATTTCATAAATTTATCTATAATTCTTATTAATTTTTCTTAATTATAACAAATTATATTTTATTAAATTGTTAAAAAATTTAAGTTGCTTATAAATAATTTTAGGTGTTTTTATAATTAACTTGATATTGTGTATAAAAGGTTTAAGTTATGAATGTTATAATATAAAAAAGATAAATTTGTTTTCAATGTTTATTTGTTAGTTTGATGTGAGAATAATGTTGCATAGTAATGATTAAATTTTTCTTGATTGGTTAAGCGATATTGTGAAATTATTCTATGTTAATTTAATGTTATGAATGCTATATAATATAAAGAAAAATATTTCTAATATATTTTTAATGCATCTTTATATTTTATAAACAAACATCTAAATAAAAAATGTGATTATAAAAAAAATACAACTTAATGAGTGAACATACATTTAAAGTTAAAAGTGAAATTATAAAACAAATTGTAAATTTATTTTATTTTTCTTCTATAAATATAAATTTTTTATTTGTCATCTGCCTAGTAATGCCCACTTCTTTTAATGAATGTTTTATTTTGCAAGGGTTGATTTAGTACTATCGTTGATCTATTCCCTACAGATATCAATAGTGCCCACCATCCCATGATCAGGAATTGAAGGACCACGAAATCATGGGTGGGCGCCATGTGTCCTATCCGGGGGATCAAATTTGAGCTATCGCTGACCAGCTACAATTTGATCTAAGTCATTCCCCACCATCCCGCGATGGTGCTTGGGTTGGTTGCAAAATCATGGGTGGGTGCCACGTATCTCATCCAATGAAGCCTAACGAGTAAAGGAAACACTACTCGGCTTTAAATGTATTAAGGGGCAAATTACTAAAGTGATCTTGAGACGCACGTCCTAAATTGACAGATATGTTATAATCTCACTAGAAAAGCTACTCGAAGGTTAATGACATGGCTGGCGACTGTGTTAAAGGAACGAGATCAACGACGCCTGCTATTCCATGATTAGGGATTACAGGGATCATGATATCATGGGCAAGTGCCACATGCCCTTCCTAAAGGATGAAATATGTGGGACCATTGATAAGCTATCTCTTCAAGATTGACGGTGCCCGCCATCTCGCGATCAGGAATTTTGGGATTGCGATGTCACGAGTGCCTTTCACGTGTCTCATCCAATGAAGCCTAAGGAGTGAAGAAAGCATTCACCGGTTTTAAATGTATTACGAGGCAGAATACTAATGTGCTTGTAAGATGTGCATGTTTTATTTCAAAGTAGATGTTATGATTTTAAGGGAAAAACTACTCGACAATTAAAGGAAAGGACGACAACCATTTTTGAAGGAGCAAGATTTATGGTAAAAAGATCAACGGTGCCCACCATCCCACAATGGTAAATCAAAGGATTGTGATATCGTGGGCAACTGCCATGTGGCATTCCTTCATAGCATATGACATAGTAGGCCCCTTTATTGCCGTGTTGGTGATTATGTCATCATGTTTTGAAGATGGTCGTCGATGATTTGATCAAACTGAAGGATAAATGACTCAAATTTAAATATGTATAAAATTATGGTTGGAGCTGTTTGTGTAGCCCATGAGTGAGCTTTAATGGTAGATGAGACATCTGCTGGTGGAATTTGATCGACATAAAATCAATTTACTCATCTCATTTGTATCACAAAGCATCCAAGTATTTCATGAAAAAATTTTCAGAGCCAAAGGTGAAATTGCGAGCAGCTGCAGCCAGAAATTGGAGTTTGTGCGAAAAAAGTCGTGAGTTAATTTTCTTTGTTTCCCAGTCATTCTACACCTGAATTTGGGAAGGAGGGGTTCTGCTATGCTTGTCACTGAGTTCATTACATTTTTTTGTTAGGGCTATTGTTTAATCATAAATTCTGAGGAATTACAATATTTTTACTCTATAATTTCCCATCTCTACTTAGTCATAGCCACTTGAAGTGTAACATTGTAGTGAGGCCCTAGTTTGTCTAAAATAGCACCAACCAAGCAGCACTCTGGCCACATTGAGTATTTGAAAAGAAACTTGTATGATGATTTTCTAGATCAATTTCCATTATCAACAAATGACAGAAGGCAAGGTTTGGTGTTGATGTGAGGGAAAATCCTAGTGGAGGGGTTGGTGTGTAATAATTCCAACATTGCTAATGCTAGGGTTCCACTCACAGGGTTAGAAATGTTCAGATTATGGTATGGACAGATGAATTTGCCTCATCCTTTTTCAAATGGATGGATGTACAAGATGGGAAAGCTGGTTGTTCCAAATGTGTTCCCTGATGTGGACTTACTTAGAGTAGTGGCCAAAAGCTATGACCCTATCACATGAGTAATCAAAGATAATGATGGAAGGGTTCTATTAGAAATTCACAAAGATGTTATCCAAAAAAATTTTGATTTGAGTGAGCCAAGTGATGACTTGGTTCCTATTAATCTTGAAGAAATGAAGCTGGAGTATACAAATTTGAAATCTCTTTTTAGGGTTAAGCTGCTTCCACCTCATCTGGTTAAGGCAGGGGGTTCATAATTTGACATCATCCCTAGTGACCAGGAACCCTTCAGATTGAATTGTTTTGCAAAGCCTTTCTTGGCTGTAAACTTTCTATTCACTATGTCATATTTTAGGTTTCAGCCCTAGTCTAGTAATGTCGATTGCATACATGTTCATGGGGGTGCAAATACAACACCCTAACTTCTTTGTAACATATGACTTTGCTTCTTTTTTGGTGGAGAGGATAGATGAAGGACTGTCGAAGCTGTAGAATGGTGATAGTGGTACTCGATTCTTTTAATATTCCATGTTGAAGCATATGTTCTTATTTAGGAATGCTGATTTCTTTGCTAAGAAGATGAACTTAAGACAGTCAGTTAATGGAGAAAGATTGTTAGTACAGATATGGGCTGTAGATTTGTCCTACGATAAGGAAAGAACTAGTTATGTGCAATTTGATAATTGTTTTGCTGCAAGATTGAGGGCTAGATTGATGGTAAATATACCTAGGATCCCTGAGGAAGTGCATGATTTCCTTAGGCTGAAGGAGAGAAAACCAAAATTGAGGGTTATACATAACTGGGGTGACATTATCCCATATCCAGTCAGCATTGTCCTAAGAATATATAGATTTCAAGGAACCCCTCACATACTGCCATACAATATGCCACCAAGACTAGGGTTTGTAAAAGTTATGTGGCAGATGGGGTGTATTCATGAAGATAACCTAACTAGAAAGGGGAAGGGAACATTATTCCTCGATTATACAATAGTGTTTGACTTTACATTTTCAAAGGGAGGCTGGATAGATTTTGACAACTTATTTGTTGATTACCATTTGAGATTATATCCAAGGCGACAACATGATCCTGAAGGCTTCTTTGCTCTTTTCAGACAAAGAATAAAAGGTGGAAAATTTACACATGAGTTCAATTTCCCTAAGGACCTGATCAGGAATGAATTTGATTTAAATAGAAAGGAATTGAACAAGGAAAATTGGATAGCTTATAGTAAGCTACTGGATATTGTACATAAAATGGATCCAAAGTATGATCCATTGATGGAATTCACTCCATACCACAAGAGAATTGAGTTTTTAATGAAGAATTTCAAGGAGATAATGGACACCTTGACAACCAAAAAGATAAATTTAAGGCTAAGTCTAGATATGAAAGGATAGAGTGATATGCCAATTGAAATAAGGTCAGTATGTCAACCTACAAAAAGGCATCCCATCTATAGGAGGAAAAGGGATACTGGCAGAGATGAGGAATAAGTAGATAGAAAAGGGAAGAAAATAATGAAGGAACCTTCATGACCAAGCCCAAAATTCAAAGTACCTGGGGTTGTCAAAATCATTGAATTAAAATCTTCACCAGAGCGCAGTCCCCCATCACCACCACCTGAGCCAAGCCCTAAGAAGCAAAGAACTGATCACCTACCTGAGGATCTCACAGATAAAATTATTGTTACTGATCAAGCAATCTGGGTTGGTATGCCATCCCCTCCTAGGTCAGTTGAATTGATTCTATCCAATTTGGATATGAAGGGTAAGAGTGTACAGGATACAAGAATGGAGGCTTTCAAGGAGTTCTTAGATGACAATGCATTTGTAAAGACTCCTGTATTCTTGCAATTGGCATGGAGGATGAAATTTGAGGAATATCAAAATAAATGCACAAAGAGAAGAGAACTAAGGCCTGACAGGTTAGATCAGTAGAATGATGAAGTGAAAGTTGAACTAATGGAAGAGTTAAAAAACATCACTCCTGAACAAGGAAGACAACTAGTGAATCAGGCTAGTGTTTTGATTTTTCCTAAATGGGACATCACAGATGCAGTGGCTTTCAATGCCATTATAAAGTCCAAGAATCCTTTTCAAGATTCTGAAGAAGTTAAGGTAGTATTACAAAACTCTGCCTTCAGTGAAGAATATGAGACCTTGGAAATTTGGGCATTGGCTCCACAAGAAAGCCAAACATTGCTGATATTAATCCAAATTTCAAAGGAGGATTAATAATAAGAGGGCTTCAGATACTACAACAACTGAAGCCACTAGTTTAACTGTGAATGTGGCCAAGTTGGCCCAAAAGACTACTGAAAGGGAGGAGGCTGAAAGAAAGAGCCTAATGGAGAAGTATAACATTTTAATTAAAGAATATAGTAAAATGCAAAAGAGGAATGTTAAGCTGCAAACTGAAGTAGAAAGGTTCAAGTATAGACATATTGGGGAAACATCCAATGCTCCAGGAACTAGCACATCACCTCCCACAGTAGGGTCAATGCCTCCTGCTTCTCCAAATGTTTCTACACCAGGGTCTTCCATTCAAAATCCCGCTCTTACCCCTCCCCTAGAACAAGTTGATGAAGAAACCGAGTGCTCTGTTGATCCAACAAAGAGGAAGCTAATGCAGAAAATTGATCAATTACAAACATTACTAAGGGTAAAAGAGGAGGGTTTTCTTTCAAAAGAAAAAGAAATTGTTACTATTGTTTTGGAGCATTTAAATGAAAATGTGGATAATAAACTGCCCTCTGTACATTCTTTATATTCTTTGCTATTTCAAGCAATAAAGAATATTGATAGGGATCAGGGGATAGTGATTCCAATAATTGAAAATTGGATCCCTAGGGAAAATGATCTAGATGTTATGAATAAAGATTCAAGGTTCGATGTAAATAACAAGCCCCAATCATTGAATCTTACTTATATATTAGTTAAATCATTGCAAGGTTTTAAGACCTTACCAGATGATCTAAGTAGGAAGATTAGGGAATTGGTAAAGAACTTGAATGATTGGGGTAACACACTGTTACTTGATATAACTGATGAGTAGGGGGAAATAAGAATAGTCCAACAATGGCAAGATCAAGCAAGTAAAGTCATCAATAATCAAATTAAAATAATTTGTGATGACTTAGATTATGATTTGTTGGTAAATTGTATGGATAAGATTATTGGTACTGGCTCATTTTTGGAATCTTTTGAAAGAGATGCTAATCAGGTAGTGGTAAAGTATATGCCTTATAGTACAAAGGTAAAAGAGGTCATCAATTTTGATTGGCCAATTGATGAAGAATACTAGAGGTGGGTGGCTAAGTATTTGAATGATGATGAGTAAAAAGAGTGGGCTACCAACAGGTGGAAAATTAGATGCTATGGTTACAATGTTTCCAGTTTTGTATGGATGAGTTTCTTGGCGTGGGTTTCGCGTGGTTTTTTGTTATTGCATTAACCTTCCTCCATCGACATGATGAATGAGAATATGCTCCAGGATGATTGTTGTTGTAATGATTTTTGAACAAGAATATTTTTCAAGGTGGTGGCTGTTGTAACAAATTTTGGAATATCACAAGGTGCTCCAATTGACTAGTGATAGGTGTACTTTCTGGCCCAGTGCTTGTTTGCTCCATTATTTTCTATAAGGATTTCAAGGCTAGAAGTATGGGTTAGCACTTGTTAGATAAAATTTTTTGAGTCTAGGTGAAGTTGCAAAGTGAATTGTAAAGTCTGATGGTTTTAGAGAAATAAAATTTAGGTTTTGAGTCATTATATAACATGTTTTGAGTTCATAGAGATTTAATGTTGTATGACAGTACTATCATTTGAGTTGAAATAAAAATTCGAGCT
Organism: Sequoia sempervirens; assembly: GCA_007258455.2. NCBI lineage: Eukaryota > Viridiplantae > Streptophyta > Pinopsida > Cupressales > Cupressaceae > Sequoia > Sequoia sempervirens. The sequence continues at coordinate 108,917,578 of VDFB02000007.1, forward strand.
CATGTCTCTCCATTGTACATGGATATTTGAACTTTCAATGAAATAACTAAGGGTTGTTTTATCCATCTCACTGTTGTGGTGTGTATGATTCTATTTTAGATTTAATTCAAGGAATTAATCAAAATGCTTGAATGGGATTATAGGCCGATATGTGTTGTATAAGGATTTGATAAGTAGTCCTGGGTTAGAATGCATACTGATGAAATTGTAATGAGATATTGTTAGGGATCTTATATGTGATGTATTAAATCTTTTATAAACCTCTAGATGCTTATGAATTCAACTCTTGCAATGGATATATGGCACTGATCTAAGTTGTAATTATTAGTGTAGTTCAGTATTTGTTTGTCTTTTCCTAGAGCTTGCTACAAATTGCAAATCATTGATTATCTTATACAATAGATTGTGTTTAGTTATCTCACGCTCCAGATAGTTGATATTGTCTATGAACAACCAATTCTAGTTGATATTATCTTATCGTGTTGAGATATTAAGTGAGATCATCTGCTATTGTTAATGTTGTTTATAATAATGGTGTAGAGGTTGTAAACACATTAAGGGATCACCCTCCTAGGTCTTGCAGAGCCCGAAGTGTAGGAGGCTTTTAAAGTCCTCGTCAATTGGTCCAGGTCCTTCGAGCTACCTTATTGGAATTGGCAATTCCATAGGTAGATTTGAAGACAAACCTAGATACATTGTAGAAAGAACCAACATACATGTTAACCACTAAACAACCACCTCTACAACTAACTTTTTAATCTTTTATGATCACATGAAACATAAAACACACTAATTTCAAGGTTATTAACACGACTATTGAAATGTTTTAGACCTTTCAAACATTAAAAATTATATCATTAAATTAATTATGTAATGGCATAAAAATTAAAAAAATCATGAATTAATTATGTAACCACATAAGTTAAATATAATTCTATCAAGAAATTAATATCAAATAGATAATATAATCGCATAACTTATATATTTCAATGTCATTGATCTTCTTCTTCATCCAACTCTTTGTATGTATCATCTGATCTAGATTCAACATTGTAAGGATTGGTAATATCATCATCATCATCATCAATATCAGTTTTGATAATCTCATCATCCACACGGATATCATCTTTATGAACATTAACTCCTACATCATCATGATCTAGTTCCTCCTCTTTGACATCTTTGTCAGGGACATCATCAACTAACAGTTGATCCTGATTATCATCTACATCATCTTCTAGTTCTTTGGTATCTTCTTCTTCCACCACATTATACTTTACCATCCTTCCTCTTGGATCATGTCTAACAACAAATGACCAACCTGACTTACTTAGAACCTCTGAGTAAAATACCTGCTCACATTGGCTTGGAAGAACATAGGGCTCATTTCCAGCTCGCTCGATCAACCTTGTATTAACCATGGTAAATCCATTAACATGTTCAATAACAACTCTCTCATGATCATTTTCATTCTATCGTAGCCTGTACCATAGGATGATAAACAAAATTAATTTGAAGGATTTAAAGTCACACTCAAGTATATCATCCAAAATCCCATAGTATCGATTTTCTGAGACTTCTGGATGTATGTCGCTTCTAGATGAAACATTAGTCACCTGAAAGACTATAGTTAAATACCAGAATCACAAGTTTTCTTCATGTCATCCAATATTTTGATTCAAAATTTATGACCATTGTACCACATAGCCTTATGGTGTTTCACCTGCAATATGTCAAACATGTAAAAATTATTGCAATATCGTCAGTTGATAAACATATTTATTCTTGGCCGAATGTATGGAAAGAAAACAATCTCAAGATACATATATATCAATATACTTGAAAATAATTAAATAATATGGGTGATCTATATATTTATATGTACCTATTTATCTCTTAAACCATATGCTAAATCAATTTCCCTCTGTGTAACATTGGAATCTCCATTACGATGAGCTTCTTTAACCAATGAAGCCACACTTTCCCATGTTAATGTGCAACTAGATTGTTGACATCGTTCAATCCATACTGTCATCCAATCAATATTGTTGGTGACGTACAAATGTAGTGCATCCCACTCTCGACCAACTGTACCAAAAAAACATTGAAATTCACAAATGACGTATAATTAGTTAAATACCACAATATATGACCTTAATTTATAATTGATGTATATTGAAGATTAAAAATTAAATAATTACAATATATATAAAAACCATATATAAAATATATTCCAATTAATCTCCATGACCATCTTATAATTACCTCTCACTTTCCTCAATCTACCTTTCCCCAACAGCTTCAAATTTGTTAATGGAGTTGGGATGCCAAATGAGATCTACATGGAACTTTGTTGCAAAATTAGGAAGATATTCACTAATGTACACCATGGTCTGGTATACCATAAATCCCTCCACCATAGAACCCTCAGGATGTGCTCTTTTTCTAACCAAAGCCTTCAAAAATTTTAAGTTCCTCTCAACCATCCACATTGACCTTGTTTGTATAGGTCCACACAATTCAATCTCCTCAACTTGGTGTATAAGGTAGTGTTCTTGTGTATTGAAAAATGTTGAAGGTAGACACTTTTGCATTTCACACATTAGATGAAGAATTTTTCTCTTCCAATAATTTATATCTTCTTTATGGATTTCTTTAGATGACAACCATCTACAAGTGATTCAAGGTGCAAATATATTAACGAGATTTAATAAAAATATACAGTATATTACATAACAAGTAAAACAAATGGCAATTATAAGATGTATACAGTGAATTGAATAAATCTCGCTACTTACCTCATGTATTTTTCAAGATCATATATAACTTGCTTGACATTGTTGTCAAAGTTGTCTGGGAGAGATAGAGGTAGAACACACTGCAACAATTATAAAATGATCATTTCATTATTTTTCCAAAAGTAGTAAACACAATACACTGGAACGTACATGCATTATACAAGTGTATATAATATACCAGAATAATTACCTTAATGAAAGTATGCCAATCATGCATTTTCATTCCTGACCCAAATTCACCTTTCTTTGTTATTATATTGTTTATGTTCACAGCAAATCCTGTGGGAAATCAAATTTTTTGTATGACTTCTTTTATAGCATTGCTTTGCTACTCTGTTAATAACCAAGGAAGGAAACTTATATTAATTTGGTCTCCATCGCTATTTAATTGAATGACATTTTTCATTGCATGATTGGTTTCCTGAATGTCAGTACAAATTTTGACATTTTTTTTCTTTGTCATTCCTTCCATCCAATATTTTCCATAATGTTTCTATTATATTATTTCTGAAATGCATTGTATCAAACAAATGCACAATTTGTAGCTGCTCATAGTAGGGCAACCTACTAAATTGTCTGGGATAATTTTTCAATCCCTGTGGAAGCCGACCATTAATGCCTTGATAACCTTCATGAAGCATATAAGTTAAACAAATTAACAACGACAATCATTGTCAATTACAACATGAGTAAACACAACAAAATATAAAAATATAAATTCAAAACATATCATATATGATAGATAAACAATTTGACCTGATTTATAACCTTGATGATTAATTCTATTATATTCCAACTTCCATAGGCGAGGTGACATTCTTCATGGTTTTGATGTAGTCTCTTCTTTCCCATTGAAAACTTGTTTTTCAGTAGTTTGATACTTATGATTTCTATGGAGGAAGTGCCTATACTCATCAAACACCTACGTTCCTAAACTTGTTGAATGATGAGATTTCATCTTTGGACCACAAATTAGACATGCAAATTTTCCTTTGTTTGAAGACCTGAAGATGATATATAATTGGATTAAATATGTCAATTTTTCATTATATATAATGAATAGATTATTTTAAAAACATGCATGATATCTACTTCATCAAATTAAATATTGTTAAAGTGCAGTCGAACGTTATAACATACCACAAAAATGTGTTAGCCCTGGGGCATCATGAATTGTCCATACAAGCATTGCATGGAATTGAAATTGTCTTTGTCCTATTGGTCTAGAGACGTCATACATAGTGACACCATTCCATAACTTTAGTAACTCGTCGATAAGAGGCTCGATATATACATTCATATCTTTAACTTGGTACTTACCTAGTTGAATCAACATAAACATTACATAATTATTATAACCATTTTACTACAATATATATAAATTAATGTACATGACTATTGAATGAAAAAAATATAAGTCATTATGCAACAAATAAGACAAATGAGATACTACTACGTTAAATAAAATTGATGTAAACAAATACCTGGAACAATCATTGACAACATTATGTGCTCCCTCTTTATTGACATCCATGGAGGAATGTTATTGTTGATAACAAAAACAGGCCACACCGAGTAAATAGATAGCACTCTCCAAATGGATTGACACCATCTGCTCCCAATGAAAGCCTGAGATTACAAGGTTCTTTTAAAGTGTGGCCATTTTTCCTCCATGTACCTAAATGAAAAACCATCCGTAGGCATTCAAAGAATGTCATCTCCACTTCTATTCCATGGATGGTAATCTATAAATTGTGCTAAGATTTCGCACCTACATAATCATTGCATACGTGGAATAATGGGAATATAATGAAGAACCTTGTGAGGCACCTTTTTGTTAGTTGATCTATTCGATATCTACTGATATGACATTCTGGGTATTTTGTTGCAAATTCTTGTTGTTTATGATATATAATATGATCATTGGGACATGCATCTATTGCTTGATACTCCATTCCGATATCTTTCATAATGGCACATAAATCTCGTATGAGCAAGGTAAAATATTTGATGGTGGTAACAAAAATTCACCAATCAATCTACAACAAAAAATAATTTATTCATATAAAGAATATTAATGGTACATATTTCATCTTTTATTTACTAGTGATGAACTAACAACAATTAAAATAGATGAAAAAGATGACATATATGACATACCTTAACATCCGTGAGATTTCTATGTTTGATAAACCATTCATAACCTTCAAGTTCAACAACAACAATACAACAGAGAGAAGAGTTGTTTTAGAGCCTTCATAAAGGGGCTCATATGCCTTCTCAAGTACAGGTAAATCATGAACATCATCAAAGTTATCTTGATCATCATGATCAGCTCTACCACTAAATGTGTCATGGATCAATGTATTCGTACCATCATCTTCAACTATATTTTTTGGTGCATGATCATATTCTTCCATAGGATCATTAACTTCATCTTCGATATTCATAGCTCCATGTTCATCCGCTTGCAAAACCACATTCTTCGGGCCGTGATAATCCATATCATCTGCCCTAGGGTGCCCAACCTTTATAATAATGATTGACACAAATAAACCATGATCATGATCAAGTGATTATATATATATATAAAATGTTAAAATGATATAAACATTTACAAATTCAATCAATATAAACACATATAATGAACAACTTACCAATGTATGATAATCATCCCCCCCTTCAATGTGACCATGCTTCCTACAATGTTTCTTAGCTGTTGTGATTAAAATTCATCTCATCTTTAAGTCCTTGCAATTATTGCAAGGATAATAACATTTCCCATCACCCTTTCTTTTCAATCTAGCCCACAATCTATCAAGTGTCTCTTCATTTTGTTCTAGACTAATATTATATGACATTATTTTTATTTACCAAGCTTGACTATTTATATCTTCAAAAAATATCAAACTCACACTCCAATAATTTTTATTCATAGATAGGTAACATAATCTAATAATTTTGATATTTTACACCAAAAAAAATTGGCATGCAACCAACCCTACAAAAGATAAGATAGTTTGAAGTTAATGACCCCAAAAAACACTTTAAAACTCTAATTCCAAAACTTATTAAATTATGATTTTAATATGATTTCCAACTGTTAAGACTCCTAAAATCATAATATTGAACTTGATCACAAACTTCCTACAACAATAGAGGTAGCAAGCTAGTAAGAGCAAGTGACCCATTCCTAAGGAGCAACAAGTCACAATCATCATTGCTAATGTCAATATGGATTCATCCTTTTAGTTAAAGATGTAATGTGTCACTTCTTATGATGAGTTTATCTCTAGAGCCCTCAACATTGAGAGAGACCTAATAAAAAACAACAGAAGCATTGGTAAGAGCATGATTAGGGTACAAACCCTAGGCCTCTGTAGAAACATAAAAAATAACTATAGCAGATTAGTGAGGTTGCAATACCAGAAAGATTGAGACATTATAGGTGATAACAAAATCTTGCAATCTAAAGATTGTAGCCAATAATAGGCACACTATGTAGCTTAGTGACATTTGTAAATACAATCTACAGTAAGAAGAATGACAGTCACTTGAGATGTGATAGTCAAAAAGAGGCTGAGTAGTGACAAGATAATAAAGCTCAAACCTTGCATAGTAAAGTGGAGATTTTAATAGTGAGTTTCCTTACCCCCTTGCTGACCTTAGGTGTTTTTTAAATACTTTTGGTAGTGTTAGACAAGAAAAATGCAATCAGGGAATGACTATCCAAATAAAGTAATAGTGGTAATCATAGGTTCAATGTTTCTTTTTAGCCATTAATGTATAATGGAGGTAGTGGATTGCATGTTTGAGTAGTGTTTTGAGACTCATCAAAGATGGGAGAATAGTGAATAATACCTTGTGGACTGTGAAGTAGTGTCTGTAAGGTTGAAGGATCTTAAGAACTACAATACCATGATACAATGAGTCCCCTATAGTAAGTAGGAAGTCTATAGGGTATAGTTTGATTTTATAGAAGGATGCTCATGAAAGGAATATTCAAGTGATAGTGAGTGAGCTGTTTAAGATTGCAGCTAAGGGTGCAATACCCAATCTTAAAGGAAGTTAGCAAAGCAGTAAATGTGCAAGAAAATCTAATCATATACAACAAACAATTCAAAATGTTATCTTCCATAATGCCTTGAGTTTGAAGACAAAAATCTCCTTGTATCTTCATGATGAAAGTGGTGACCTTAATGGTCAATCACTGACAACCATGATTTTAAAACATACTATTGTGCTTATGGAGGCAACATTTTAAGCAAGGCAATTAGTGGTGGTTTGGAACAATGGTAGGTATGAAGGACTTGCTTTATATGCATACTATGCAGTCTAGCTTAAGACAACATTCTTATAAGAGATTGAAGGTGGATTAGGGAACTCAAGGGTTATCATGAAAATGATTAAAGCAAAGAATGAGATCTATTTAAAAGCCACAGTCATGAAGATATTAAAGATGTCACATGTAAAACCCTAGTAGCTGGAGTAATGAATACAGTGCCAAAGAGGAGAGTGTGTTGGGGAAAATTTAGGAGATCTCCACATTATCTAATTAAAGGGAAATACATCATTTATTTATTTTTTAATTAAAAGAAATCATTCTAAACCCTATATAGGATACATTGATACTTCAAAAGCTTCTGAAGGAATTTGAGATTATGCAAATATATGTTAAGTAACATTCATAAGGTTTAGAAAATCTTGATCACTCTCTAGAATAACCCATTAAACATGGGTTGTGCTTGAATGTACTACATAATTGATATAACACAACCACTCTACATATCAACCAGAGTTATAGGCTCTTTATTGCAGCAAGAGTTAATTACTGTTCAATCATGCTATAATTACATCCTAACCTATTAAACTTGAGACAACCTGAATGTGCCCAATGATGGTTGACACCTACATTATACAACCTGAATTAACTACATTATATGAGTGCCTCCATTTCTATCACAACAAAGCCACATTAAACTTAGGTCACACATGAATGCATCATGTATTTGTTATAGCACAACTATGCCACATGACCAATAGAGTTATGGATCATATAATTATAGTCACAAGAACCTATTCCTTGGTTGTAATCTTATGGTGATTCCACACAACAAAATTTGGACATGAAAATTTGAAAACCCTTAACCTCTAAAAATGAAATCTGATGAGATGTTGCTTTAAAAAATTATTTTCAAACCTAGAACTACAAATCTGACTTCACAACTGAATTCTACAAAAAGACAATGACTACCCTCAACTTGGTGATATCCTCTTGAATTTTTCCTGATTTTTCCCAAGAAAATCATCCTTAGCTCTCCACAAACTATCTCAAGTAGAGCAAAACACTGTTGCAATAAATCAGGCGCGAACTCACTTTTCTTTATGTCGGCCACAATTTTTTTTTCTATTTTTCATGTTTGTCAAAAATTTGACAAAAATGATAGTTGGCTTTTTGATGAGCCCCAGGTTCATCGAAATTTCGATGAACGTTGGGGATAAAATTTCAAAAATTGAAAATTACACATCAAATTTTACAAGCACCTGATGAACATCGTATTTTACATATTTTGTCAGAAAATTTTGTCAGATTTTGCAATCAAATGTATTAGTGATTTATAAGACTGTGTGTCTTCCTTTGTAATTGAGTAGTGAGTTCTAGGTGTATAACTGAAAATATGTTATACTTCTATGAATCCTTGTATGCAAGGATACTCAATAATGAGTCCTTGCAAATCAATTCACAACTCTCTATCTGAGAAGAGCAGGGATTGATATTGTGGCCCTCAGATTGACCCAGTTACCCCTGCAAATATAGTCTCAGAACGAAAGATTCAAAGAAGAGAAGCAAGAATGCCAATCTCCATGAATCTTGTTCTTGTAATGCAACAATGAAAACTAATCTAAATGACTGTAAAATGCAATAAACAAAACTAATTTATTGAAATGAAAATTGATCTACATGCAATGCCATAAATGAATTATTTTGCAAATTAATCTACTATGAAGATTAAGCTAAAATGTAATATTAAACTATATGCTCTAAAACTAAGATGCTTATAAAATCAAACTAATGTGTAATCTCAAATGATAACATTCAAGAAAATTTGTAGCATAAGTCTGATGTAAAAATTCATGATTTTTTTTGGAATGAGAATGAGAGGGCTCATTTTATAGGCAAAAGTGAAATTGAAGGCAAATTCAGGAGCAATGTGATAAATAGGAAAATAGAAACAAATCTTGATTGGAATTCTTTTTAGTTTTATTTCCTTTAACTCCATTTGTTTTCATCACGATATCTTGAGAGGATATTTCATTTATTTTATTTTATCAAGATGATAATATCTCTTTAATTTAAAATAACAAAATAAGATTATGTAATTTAGAAATGAATTAATAAATAATGAAAAACATTTACCTGTGATTTAATTAAATAGCATCATTTTATTTAAGTAATATTAACTTCAATTAAATAACATTATTTTATTTATTAAAAGGGACATTTCTTTGATTAACATTAATGAAGCATTCAAACCTTAAGGAAAATTCTTTGAAACATTTGAAATAGTTATGAATTGATTAAGAAATTTTAATTTGAAAATTCGGACAATCATTGATTCAGTAGTTGATGTTGACAAATTAAATAAAATGGGGCCCAAAAGTCTAGGTGACCATTTTAGGTTGCATTACATTTGCCCCTCTTGACTAATGTGAGGTCGACGGATCACGCGTACCAAAGAATGAAGGTAATGAGATCTACTGGGATCGTCAACTCAGATGAGTAATTTAATTTGATCAAGCATCTCGACAAACATAAAAAAGGCTTTGAACATGAGGCTCCATTCAGATCAAGATCCAAAAGAGATAAGAATCTCGCCAGTGCTAAGCCCTAAGAGAAGCAATTGATAAATTGATAAAGTTGAATCAAGGATTGAAGTTTGATAGGTACTGCCCCCTCGTGATCGAAATCAAAATGAGATAGAGGAGAAATAATAAATTGAAAAATTTGATCAAATCAAACAAAAGATAAGGTTCTTGATGTAAGATGAAAAATATAAGAATCACAGAACCCAGGTAGATCAGCAAGAAAATTATGCCCTAAGGTTGAATTAGAAGAAAAGAAGGGTGAAATCGAATGGAAGATAGAAGTTTGGAAGAAATGGAAAGAAATGGAGAGAAGGAAGAGAATCTGCCTCAATAAAGAGGATGCATCAAAATCAATCAACTGTTTAAGATAGGGAATTTTGATTGAGATCACGAAAGAAGATAAGGAAATGAAGAACATGATCACAGTTGATGAAAAATCCACAAGAAAGATGAAGGAAACCCTCTCAAACCCATAATATAGCCTAAAAGTGCAAATTAACATGAAGTCTAAATAATGCAAGCTACATGAAAATGCAAAGGTGTACTTGCAATAGGGTAACATAGGTTTTTGTGTGTTTATCATTCATTAGAGAATGTAAGAGAACTTATTTTCATCATTGGGCCTTTATTACCGGACATCGGACAATCACACAATCATCACTAGTCACAAAATCCAACTATGAAGATATGAATGGATTTATATCGCCTGAATGTGGAAAGATTCTAACATGAGCATCAAAGACATGAAGGTCAAGATGACTACAATGTTAGCTTACCCAATTTAATGTAGCAAAACCACGCTCGCATCAAGACATAAACGCCAGGATTACCATGAGAATGGTTGTGCAAAAACATTCAAGGATGATGCCATAAATATCTTAAGTGTGTCAAGGAGACAACAAGAGACACTGAAGAGGTTCAAGACAACACCCACAAGCAGAAAGAAAATAAAAACATGCCCCATGCCCCAAGTCCTCTAGCTATGCATCACAGAGAGACTTATTAGACAAGGAAACTCAACGAAAATCAATATCAGTCAGCACACAAAGAAAAGATCATGGCATATCTCAAGCATTAAGTGTTGTAATTAAAAATTTTTAAGTGTGCAAACTGATACTGAGTTCCGAGGATAAGGATCGAATGCTTACAAGTAGGTAAGATCACATGACCGAACTGGATAAGACCAAACTAATAAGTGTTGAAAAACACACGATGTCAGGGGTTGTGTTGAAAAACATAGTTGGGTTAGTGTTGAAAAACACCGTTTGCGAGGTGTCCTAAAGAAAAGCATATCCAAGAGACCAAAGCTAACATAGTGATGCCCCTAGACAAAGACAAAGACCAATTCCAAACCAAGGCAATACTTGGACAAGGCATGATGGAGAAAGGCTAAGTGTCAAGGATGCATGCTAAGAGATAGGGATGCAAAGGCCTCAAGTAGCGCCTGTTTCCAGGTTTTCACCACTTAGAAGAATTTTTTTTTTAGGACTTTTTAATATTTTTTTTTGTTTGAATTTTTTGAATTTTTTTGTATTTTTTATTTTTTTTGTAAT
>VDFB02000007.1:108928895-108950255 GCA_007258455.2 Sequoia sempervirens
GAAACTACATTAAATTTTCTACAGATTCTATTCTTACATATTTTTGAAATAATATAGATAACTTATTCAAATTTTTACATCAAGTTGCCTAACACTGATTTTTCTGAATTTTTTGCCACTTAAGGGCCTGTTTTTTCCATGATGATCCTACACATACCCTGGAACTAAAGAAACTTGCAAGATATTTAGACATCTCCTTCTCCAAAAAATTATGACACAAGAGTGACGAGGATAGTGAAGTGACATGATTAATATTATGTAAAAAAAACCAAATTAGAAGCCTAACAAATCCTCTTACAAACATATTAGATTTAGATTAATAGGAGTACTTTTAATAGTATGCACATAATATGTTTTAGATTGCTAGCTTATGAATGAAAATTCAACACTATATATATAAATTTTATTTAATTAGCCGATAGGAGCTATTTGTGTGAACTTTGGTCAGAATTTTCGTCAACCTTCCTAGTTTTAAACTTTTTCGATGCTGGGGAAAAGGTGGTGGGTTATTTCCTATTTTAGTGAACTTTGGTCAGAATTTTCATTAGCCTTCCCAGTTTTTTATGTCTTCGGCGCCATGGAAAAGGTGGCAGATTATTTTTTGATTTTTTAAATAAAAATTATTTGGCGTGATGATAGAGAAGGCTAGGAAAATGGCATCAACATTAATTGTTGTATGGTTTTCGTGTAGTGGTGATGGTGCAAGTAACATATGTCTTTAAACTCCTCATAAAACAAAGCAAATTTCTGTGCAATTTTTGATAATGCATTGTTGGGTTTCATTCTCTAGGTTTATCTTGTTTTTCAAGATAGATGTGACTGAGGAGGGAAAGCTTCTATGAACGTACAAGTGCATTCATCAGCTATGGAATTTTCTATGAAGGTGGTTGGAGGTAATTTTTTGTTTTTTGCATGTGTCGATAGTTGCAAAAGTACTAGAAAAGTGTGGGTTGTGATAATTTTGTGCCCATTTTTTGTAGGCGGTGAAGAAAGAACAGAGGGCAGAGAAAGCAAGCAGGAAGAGGTGTATTTGAAAGAAGTGGGAATAGGTGCATATTGAAAAAACTATTTTTTGAGTATTTCTAAAACAATTTATGTTATTTTCCAAAGGGGATTCTTGATTGTTGCTTTGTAGCTTAGTGTAAATTGTTTAGTTTATGGTTTTTGTGTAGCTGCCATGGGTGGAAGTTTATTTTTTGCATTTCCTATGTTGAATTTGTGTGTTTTTTGTGGGCATTTTCATCTGGGTTACTCTTGAAACCAATATTGCTTCATTGTGTCAATTGTTGTTGAAAAGACTGTATAGTTTTGTGGGTTTTGGCATGTGGGTGACTATTGGCTATATTGTTTCATTTATGATTTCCATTTTGTGTGAATGGTTGCAAAATAGTTAATCTAGTGTGTTTTTGATGAATTTTTCCATTTGGGTTGTTGTTCAAACCAATATTGATTCATCTATGGTTTGTGTTTTCTAGTGAAGGTTTTGAATCAGTCTATTACTGTGAGCTTTCTATGTTTTGTGGGTTTTTCATGCGGGTCATTGTTGAAAGGCGTGTTTTTGTGGCAATGGTTGCAACATAATGAAATAGTTAATGTTATATAGGTTGCATTCTTGTAGGGTATATTGTTACCTTTTTGATAAGGGTCTATTGAAAAAACACTATATAGTTTTTTCACATGCCAATATTGTTTGATTTATAGTCCATTTTTTGCGATGATGTTTTTGTGTGGGTTGGTCACTGTGATTTTTAGTGTTTTGTAGGTTTGGCCATCTGGGTGACTATTGATAACAATATTGTTTCATTTATGGCATTTGTTTTGTGGCGATGGTTGTAATGTAATGAAATAATTAATGTTATGTAGTTCATGTTGTTTTGCATAAGGAATTGTTCACTGTTGTTGTCTACCTTAGGCTATATTGTTTCATTTATGGCTTCCATTTAGCATGGTGGGGGAAAGGTGGTGGATTGTTTTTTTTAAATTTTAAATAAAAATCATTTGGCGCACTGATAGAGAAGGCCAATGAAATGACACAGCATTAATATATATATATATATGTATATGTATATATATATGTATATATATGTGTATATATATGTATATATATGTGTATATATATGTATATATATATATGTATATATATGTGTATGTATATATATGTATATATATATATGTATGTATATATATGTGTATATATATGTATGTATATATGTATATATATGTATGCATATATATGTGTATATATATGTGTGTATATATATGTGTATATATATGTATATATATATATATGTGTATATATGTAGATTTTTGTATGTATATATTTATGTATATATGTATTTAAAATATAGTCTTTTCTGGATGGGGCCTTATCAAAGAGGGACAGAACCCAGTCTTTACAACAACACAGTATCAAAAAATGAAATACTGTAGCCTAGTCAAAGATTCCCTGGACATTCGCTATTGAAAATCCCCCAGACATCCATTGTGTTCCCAAAGGCATTAAACGTGAGGTGTTATTACAACCATCACTGGTACATAGACTGCATACAACAATTAATTATGTTGTGAACCAACATTCAATTTTGGTGGCCCTCTCTACCCGTGCATCAAGAAATACGCCTCTCACTAGTCCATGGGAAGCATTGCAACAATTGATGTTGATGCCAGCTAGCGTTCAATCTTGGCAACATTTTGTACCCACATGGTGGAAAATTTGTCACCCTTTTCCCATGACACACTAATAACCACCTCCACCTCTTTTCAATGTTTTCTTGTGCCTGCTTACGGTATGTTTCCTGGGGTGTAGAATAGCAGGTGTAATTACAACCATCCCCACAGTATGGATACCATACAATAGTCAATGTTGGTGCCACAATGGCTTGCTCCTATATAGCTATTGCACATGAAGAATGCAACCTTATCAAAAATTGAGAGAAACTAGCCTTTCCAACAAAACCCTATCAAAAATTGAAATACTATACCATCTTTAGCAACACCCTATCAAAAATAAAACAATATAGGCTAAGCAAGAGAATAGTAAGTAACAATGCATAATGGAATCAAACATAAACTATATATAAAAAAGAAATAATTAGGAAAAAGGCTTCAATGTTGTATATAACGGTTAATATAAAGTATATCATTTGATGTATGCCTTGTTAAGGTTCAGAAAAATAACTATTTTAAGAAAATAATAAACATTGGGAAGAGTACGTATGTACATTCCTCACATCTACTTTGGCATACATACAAATCTACACATAGGAAAATTTAATATTGTCTCATCTATGGCTTTCATTCTGTGCAAATGGTTGCAATATATTAAAATAGTTTGTGTTGTTTTCCATAGCACAATGCTAATTTTTGTTCTCTACCTTTGGCTATATACTTTCATTTGCAATGCATAATAAAATAGTTAATATTATAGAGTTAATGTTATCCATAATCCATTCTTGACTTTCATAGCGACTAATTTCATTTCGACTATCAATAGAAATCTACATATACAATATTAGATGTAGAAAATGGTATTATGAAATAGTCATAATCAATGATGGCCAATGAAATCTAACACAATGTGTCTAAGATTAACTATTTTATTCCATTGATAGCATAACTTGAAACATAAACCCCCTAAGCAAGAACATACATTGTCCAAAACTTTCATCAATGATGAAACCAATCTTTCTTGACACACTTAAGATACAGGCTATAATTGCAATAAGTCCTTCTTGAGGCTGGGAGAAATAATAACTAAAAAGCTTCTATGAAGGTGGTTTGAGGTTATTTTGGTTTCTTTGCATTAGGTAATGGTTGCAAAATGAATACATTCAATCCATAGATCAAACAATATTGATATTAACAAACAATACAACCTTTTCTAAACAACACCTTATCTGAAATTGAAACAATATAGCCTTCTCAGCAACACCTTGCTGAAAATGATACGATGTAGCCTAGGCTAGAGTATGACAATGAAGAATGCCTTATGGAAATCAACATAAACTGTATGGCGTTCACTATTTTTCAAGATTGTAACCATGGTGACAAAATGAAGGGCATGAATAAGAAATTCATTCCTTCCCTATGTGTGGATATGTATGTATGTCATAGTGGATGCAATCAACATTGATACATAGTGATTTCTATGTTAATTTTTTTTGGGACATTCTTGAAATGATAAGTTGTATTTTTACTATTATATGGAATATGGATGCCGCCATTGATTGCACTAATGGACACGGTATGTTCTAGGTTGGTTGTCTTAAGGGAACATAGATTGTTTTTGAAATCATTTATGAAGAGTTTTATAATTGTGCCTTTTTTATATTATTTGTTTTTGGTCATATTCTAAATGCCCCAACAAAAAAATTGAAATGTAAAAAAGTTTGTAATTTAAAAATTGGGAACATAGCTCGTTAGCCTTTGTTGGTTTAACTGAATCTTTGGCTATTGTGTTGTTGTCATAATAGATCTTGTGGCCAATCACTAACGTTGCAGCTCTATCCTTTTCAAAGAGCAGCCCCAACAATGTTGGTAGACTCTAGCTCTCCCCAGGCTGCTCGACAACCCTCCAACACTGGTCCCATAAGTTTGTTCCTTGTTTATTTTTTGTTTCTGACACTTGTATTGGTTGTTTTCCATGTGCATTCAACAAAATGCAAACATTCTTTGCTTGCATTTGTAGTCCTTCTTTTGTATATTCTGACTTATTTATATTTGAGGTATTTATGTGGCCTTCACGTTTTTGTTTGTTGGTTATTTGGGAGCAGTCTATCTATATATTTATGTGTCTTCCATTTTAGTGGACTTTCATATAACTTTCTTTTTGTTTTAATGTTTCCTATGGAACGTCCAGTGATAATTATAAACTTTTTCATAGGCATTATTACATTTAATGCTATATATATATATATTTGTAGAACTTGCATTGTGAAGTATAGATGTGGGTGACCATGTACGTTTTGCAGTTGAAAGTGCAGCTCTACACTAAACAATGCCTAACTAAAAATAATCTAAAGTTCTCAATTACTGAGCTAAGTTTTCAATGCAACATATTATTTTGCCTGTCGACAAACTATGCAACACATACATAAAAGCAATGTTGTTGCCACAAGCTATGTCAAGTGATGTTTATTTCATTTTCCCAGGCAACAACCATATGTTCCTAGATTTAAAATTATCTATATTTTTTCTTGCATCTATTAATAGGTTCATGTTGGAAAAATTATTTTCTAGGTCTTTGTTGAAATCATGATTATCTCATTGAAGGCTTTTGTTTTGTGTTGATGGTTGCAACACTATATAGTTTATGTTGTTTTCTACAAGGAATTGTTGGCTGTTGTTCTATAGCTTCTCACCATGTACCAGCCACCTCTGCTACCTTTTTCCATAGCCGCCAGAAGTCTTGTGATACGAGGAGGGTTGCTGGCTAGCCGAGAGGCTACAGATTTCAATTGTACTCTGCAAGGTGTCATTGGTTGTCATGCTCTAACTTTAGTTATAAGCTGAGACTACAGACCTACACTCAACAATGCCTTTTTGTAAATGGCATAGACTATTCAGATGCTTTGGTGACTTCAGAATGCTAAATATTTTTGTGTGCATATATGCTAACTATTATATTGTTTATTATATGTGTTTATGTGGACTGTTTGATTGCTTTGCGGCTTTTACCACTACATGGAAACAATAAATTAAATAATGTTTTAGAAGCTATTTAACAACAATCAAGAATGTGTATATATCTACATCTAACATCATATTTATATATATTGGTGTGGCTTTTTTTTTTGAGCTACATATATATGCATTGCATGTGTTGGATTCATGTGTAGCATTTGTTGCTTGGAAGAATATAAGCACAAAAATGTGTGTTTTTTTTCTTGTGTTTTTTTTCCTTTTTGCTTTTTCCAAATATGTATGTATGTGAAATTAGATGTAGATGGCATTGATATATAATCCTCACCATGTTTATTGTTTAGGGAATTATATGGGAAACATTGTTTCATGTATGGGCTCCATATATTGGGGATAGTTGCAATAATAGATTGGATTTAAAACTTACCAAAGTAATTGAGTAGTTTATGTTATTTGGACTAAGGCATTGTTTAGTGCTTGGTTCTAGATTGGGTTGCACAATATATGCAACAAACATTGTAGCCATAGCCTGTATCGTAAGTCTAATAAGGAACATGGATTTTACCATTGATTAGGCTGGTCGATGATGTATCTTGTATTTCATTTCATATTTCATATGCGCAGATATGTGTGTTTCTCACATTTGATGCAAATAATATTCATATGTTTGAGGTCCACCTATGGATATATATGTGTATTGTCTAGACATAGCTTTGGATACATATATGTGTGTATAGATTTCCCTTTCTAAGCGTATATGTAGAGTGTTTTATTACTTCCCACCCATACCCACTACATGCAAATCATAGATGGAATAATAATTTTTCTAGCTATTCAACAACAATCAATAATGTGTATATATGTCCAATTAACTTTTGAGATATATATATATATATATATATATATATATATATATATATATATATATATATATATATATATATATATATATATATATATATATATATATATTGCATGGAATTTGTTTTGCAACTCCAAAAACATCTATTCCATGTGTTGAATGTATATGTACGAATGTGTTGCTTGGAGATATGTGCATATGTAGGAATGTCTCTTTTTTAGTTTTGTATTCCTCTTTTGTCCATTGTAGATATGTGTGTATGTAAAATTAGATGTAGACAACATTCGTATATATTTGTTGCTCTGTTTATTCTTTTCATAAGATAGGGTGGATAGTAGGCCTTCTTTTGTTCTTACTCATTTTAGTTAGCCTATGTATAGATATGTATGTTTGTGAAATTAGAGACCCACATCATTCATCCATGTTTGCAGACATGTATCTATGTAAAATCAGATGTAGACAACATTCATTTATACTACTTGATATTCTTATTATTTTCATAGGTTAATTATGATTTCTATTTGATCTATGGTTCTTGTCCAGTGGGAATATGTTTGCAAAGTGATAAAATAGTACATGTTCTTCACGATGGGATGTTGCTGGCTATTTTTGTATGATTTCAAGGGTAGTTTTTATTTGTCTAGGCCTAAATAGCAGTTTGATCAATGTTCCATCTCACACTTGCTATATAGCCTTCCATTGTAACAAACCCTTATTGAGGTCTACACAGGTAACAACTATGCTTCAACAAGAACATTGACTATTTTATTACTTTCAAAACATTGCAACTGCATGAGAACCATATGCCAATTAGTCCTAATGAAAACTAGTGTTTAATTTTGCTAACCTTCTTTATTGATGCACCAAATGCTTTTGATTTAAAAATCAATAAATATCCATTAGCTTTATCCCAACCGAAACCCCCCTAGAAGGCTCAAAAGACAGGAAGGCTAGCGAAAATTCTAACCAAAGTTCACACAAATAGGGGGTAACAACACATTGTGCATGTGAGTTGTTACACTTCATGAATGGTGGAATAAATCTTGCATCTGGCACTTGCAATATAGCTTTCCATTCAAAAAATGTAACAATAAAATAAACATAGGGATTAGTGTGTATGAATATTGTTTGCACCCACTATTACATATATATGTATTTTCACATAGGGAAAATATATTGTCCACCATTGTAATCAATGGTGTCGTCAAAAAAAAAATCACAGTAAGAAACCTATGCCTAGTTTCCAATTGAATCAAACATAAACTAGATAATATTAACTATTTCACTTCGTTGCAACTATAACTGCACAACAGATGCCATAAATCAAACAACCTTGGTTTGAACACTAAGCCAGAAGTAGAAACCTGCAAAACAAAAAAATACATAGTGTTGATGGTGTTTTTATGCACTTCTCAACACAAGTAGTGCGTAGGTGCACTACCTCTCTTGAAAGACAATCTCCCACAATCGAATTGCAGAACACTATCCCAAGGTCTCTCGGATGTCAGGTCATGACAGTGCTTAGATACCTCAGTAGTTTGATGTGATTTACTAGAATCACAAGGCGGTCTTATAAAAAATACAAAGTGTGGATACAAAGCATGGAAGTTGGATATGGAAATAGAGTTATTGGGATAAAAGCTATTATGAGTTGTCTATAGGTTCAAACAGCAATCTTGAACTTCATTTAGTCATTGGATTTGGCTTTTCAACGTGCAATGAACCTTAGCATAGGTCAGTTACTAAAAAAAAGGAAAAGGGCAAAGGAGAGGAAAAGTTCCAAAGTCTAAAGCTTGCTATGAATAGTGACAATAGAGTTCCTGCAATGGACAATTCCTTAAAATAATATCCCACTTAACCAGGGATTTCACACTATCATGGAAATTGTGTTATCTTCTAAGGGCTACAGATATTTCATCCTTCATCCACCACATACATGCATGAATCAAAGATAAATGTTTGGGGCAGCTTCAAATCAAGTCCAGGCTAACTTCGCACAACTATCTACCTTCAGCAAACAACAAAAAGTATGGACTAAGGGATCATCAACAAGACAGGAATTTTCACAATCACCCAACAGCATTCCTAAGATTTATCTAAAGAAAGTAAACAGTTAACTAAACAGCAACAAGATCTAAGCTAAACATCTAATATTGGAGAGTGAATCATGTCACATGGGAGAAACCAAGAAAATACACCAAGTCAATGATATTTCTTATAAATTTTAGCAGCATGTCTTTACAACAACTCAACTCTCACTTTTGCAAATGAGGGGAGTGCTCTATTTATAGTTTCCAAAAAGTTAAATGAATGGCCAAGATTCATTCTCATTATGTGGCCCAGATTCATTACAAAATAGGGTTTCACCTACCCCCAAATAGATCTCAATTTAAAATTACATTTTTGTCTCTTCCCTATTTTGTCATTTTGTGGATGACACTATAGCTCTTTCATCCTATAGCTGATTGTTGTTTCCCTTTGCTGTAGCTACTCTTCAGGGAGGTCTTCTTCTTTGGATGGGTTGTCCTCTCGCTCCTCGGAAGCTGCGTGTTCCATGTACTTGAGGATGACGGCTTGGAGCTTGTCGATTTCAAGGATTTCACATTGCAATGCCTGGTAGCTCCATTCCTTAGCATTCTCTTCCAGCCTTTTCCAATCTTTGTCATACTTCGAGCCTTGGTCCTTGAATAGCTCTGATCGATCGAAGGTGTGGGCAGCAAAACTTAGGAACTCTGTTGTGATTTCTCTAGCTGTCCCATCATTCATCTTCTCCTGGAAGTATGGCTTGACCTTCTCTGTATCCATTTGCATGGTGGGCATATCATAGCCCGTCATTATCTTGAGATATTTGGTGCATTCCGCCCAGATTTCCTTGATCCATTCAATATCTAGATCCACCTTGCTCAGGATTTGCTCCAACCTCTCCTTCTGATTGTCGAGGTCTCTACACCACACATCCACTAGCCAGTGACCTTCTTTCTTCAGCTCTAGCTTCTCTTCCCATGTGGCCTTAGGCATATGAAGGATGGCCTCAATTCTCGGGAGGGTGGAGTCGTATGTTGCAAGGAAATTGGTGCAGAGCCTCCTCGTGCCCTCCAAAGATTGCATCAAGTCCAAGAACTTGTTGGTTGTCCGCACAACCCTGCTGATTCACATGTTTCTGACAAATGTGACTTGTCGGAACCAATCCTTAGTGGTTTTCTCCAAGTTCTTCCTTCTCTCCATTTTGTCAATCTGTTCTTTGGAAAGCAATTATGGTGTGGCTGCGGAGGTGTTGGGCAGGTCGTCCACTGAGGACCATTTCTATATGTAGTCTCTTAGGGCAGCAACCTACGCTTTAAGTTCATCCTTGGAGACCTTGTCCTACTTTATCAGGTGCACCACCGTGGCCACCGACTCCTCTAGGTGCTCGACCTTTTGCTCTCTAGTTGGTGTCCCCAAGTCAATGGTGGAGATATTATAGCTCACCACTGCCTGGCTAATAGTAGGCATTGCAATTTGTGCCGCTCGGGAACCGGAAGCATCCATTGTTACCTTGGATCGGACCTTGGGCTTCTTCTCTTTCTTTGTTGTGATCAGGGATCGAGCCAAGATGGCCTCCAATCTCGCCCTTGGGTCCTTTAAGACAGGGGTTGTCTTCTCCAATTTCCTTTCCAACCATTCAGGCACGACGGACTTATCCTTAGGTGACTCACGGCTGCCCTCGCCCTTCTTAGTCAGAGGCAAGACTTCCGCCTCTTTCTCCTTTCGTGGTTCTCCTTTCTTTTGGGTAGCCTCCTCTTCGTCGGAGTCGTGAATGAATATAAGGTGCTTGATAAGCAGCTCGACTGATGGTTGCCAGATGGGACTTTCTTCTTTCGCTACCTCCTCTTCCTTCTTCTCTTCAATGGCCTCGGCCTCAGGGCTCTTGGTAACATAGGTTTCAGCCTCTGTCAAATCTTTTATTGGCTACTCTTCTGGCAGCTGCCCTTCTCTATCGTGTGGTGACTCTTCTGCCCCCTCCCCAACATCCTTTAATTATTGTGCCAACTCCTCCTCAAGGTCCTCATCGAATGTCTGGATGATTTCCTTAGCATCTGAGCCACCCTCCTCGTCTCCACTCTCGGAAGAGACTGTCTCCTCTTCCTCATAGACCACCCTGTCGATGGTTCGGTGCTCGTACTCAGGGTGCTCATGGTACTCATCAGCCTCCTCCTCGACTGACTTCGAGGCTTCCCATTCTTACTCCTCCAACTCCTCCAAAATTTGCATTGTGGCTTCCATAGCTGGCGGCCCAGTTGGCAGTTGTGAAGGCTGAGCAGTCGCGAGGGCTTAGGCGAGGGCCGCTTGGAGATCTGGAGCCATTAAGATTTGTGAGAGTTCAGGGGGAAGGTTTTGCATGTGCCTTGTAAGAGCCTCGGGGATAGTGGTAGCAGGAATAGGTGGTGTTATTGTTGCCAAAGGGAGGGATGTAATTGGCGACATGGCAGTAGAAGAGGAAGGGGGAGTGGTCATGCCAGAAGAGGAGTCAATGTTAATTATTGACTTGGCCGGGGGTGAGGGAGCAAGATGGACAGAAATTTCCACTGCTGGCGGGGAAGCGGCAATCACAGCAAGAGAGGTGGGCGGCGCCACAGGAGGGGTAGGGAGAGGCAAGGGAGGCTCCAATTTTGTCATAGCCACTGTTTGCTTGAGCCTTTTGGGAGATGGGCCTCCCGTTTCTTTCTTTGCTTGCTCCTTAGGATCTGTAGACTGCGCAGTCTTTGTTCCCTTTCTCTTCTGGGACCTGGTGACCGGAGGAGACTTGGAGGTCTCACCAGTTGATGTGGTGGCGGCAATGTCCTCCGAGGCACTTGGCTCGCTCTTGATTCCTTCATAGGTTAGGACTACCCCCTGTCATTTTAGATGTGCCACTTGTCCATCGATCCACTCCCTGGTGCTAGTGAGAATCGGCTGGGTGATGGTGTCCATGTCATCGACCTCTTGTTCATCCCAATCATTTAATGGTATTGGCAGGTTGGCGACTGCAGGGTACCTTGGGTGCATAATGGTGGACTCGTCCTCTTCCACCTGGTCTGGTACCAGGAATGGTTGTACCCTTCTCAGGAACTATACCGTCATGCGCATGTAGTGCCTGGCGAGCACCTCTTTGTCATCTTTACAGTTGGCCCAGAAATCTTCAATGTGGTATTGGTGGGCATACGCTGGTCCCAGCACTTTCCTTACGTGGCCATGCTGATCCATCTGCGGGCGGGCAGTGTACCAGTCAAAATTATAATCCTTGAGCTCCTTCTCAGAATTACTGGTGCATTGAGAAGTTTGTAATCGGTACAGGCCCTGGCCAAGGGTCATGGGATAGGGGATCCCTGCTACGTGCTTATTGCTGAAGATGGCTTGGATGTGTTGGAGCTGTCGAGAAAGCTCCAAGAGGATGATCCTGTCATTTGGGTACCGTGGAAATCTATTCAGCTGCTCTATGAAACCCTGGGCCTGGATGTAGGTGAACTTGGGTAACTAGATGAATAGAAAGGTATACTCCTTTAAGAGCGCCCTGGCGCTATGAGAGACCCTCCTCTCAAAATTCTCGGTGATCAATCTGATGATGTGGCCAGTGAAGGCGTCATTAACCCAGTAGTACTCCCTCTTGAAGTTGCGGTATTGGAACTGCAGGTACCTGTCATAGGCTTTAACCCCTCGCTTCTGCCCCTGTTCGGGCACTACAAACAACCCGCTATATTGCCTTCGATCTGCCATGGAGTAAACGAGGTAGGAGGTCATGTAAAATTTGGAAGTCTTTTTCACATTGATGAACTGCTCATGGAAGCAGTCGCTTATAATCCCTCCCCAATAGAAGGAGACCTTGGTCGTGATGTCCTCACTCCCCCGCAGGGTGATCCCATAATAATGGTTTACAATTTTTGGCCAAACTAGACACTGAAATTATTATTTTTAACTAAATCTTCACATTCAGGCACCTATAGCGGCTAAATCGTGAGGAATTTGAAGATGGTGCAAACTAAAGTCTCATCAAATTTTGTTTGTAGATTCTTAAAAAAAAAATTCAAAATTTTTGGAATCAAATTGCACTTCTTTTTCCATCTCCCTACCTAAAATTGATTTTTTAGAAAACAACATTTTTAAAAAGTGACGACACCGTGATAACGTATAACTTTTTTTCCATGAGAAGGATAAAATTCTAATTCTTTCAAATTTAGATTTGTAACTTTGATATCTAGCGCTTCCACTTGGTTAGATAGTTTTTTATTGAATATTTTTCCTTAATCAAGTTTCAAAGTCAAACGATGCATACAATTTAGACATAGCAGACCGTGATAATGCGAACTTTTTTTTTATATGTCAAAATTTAATTAATTTTTTGTTGGATCAAAGACTTCAATATCATGCACTCATATTTTTCAAAAAAAATTTGATGATCTTCTATTTTTCCACATGTGAAGAACAAAAAAAATCATTTTCAATGAAAAACTATGTTTAATAAAAACTTAAAAAATAAATACATAACAAAACCAAAACATATTAAATTATATTCAATGGATAGCTTGTTCTAAGGAATACCATAATCATTTGAAATAAATTTTAAATGAATTCATTTGATCCCCAAAAGCTAAATCAAAAGTGGTTTTTTATCAGCATTTTGATAGGTGTAAGGAGACTCAATTATAGGTATGGTTTAAAACTAGCAGGTTCTATCCAAGGGGGTTTGATCTAAGGTGATTTGATCAAACCCTCTTCAATTGGAATCCTTAAAATGGAACTTTTTAAGGCTTAAATCATTATATTTTCTAAAAATATGTGATTTCAGCTAAAATTCGTTCCTCTCAGGAATTGTAAATCACTATTTTGACAGCACCCTGCAGAATCTGCTCAATAAAATTGGCCATCCACTCCTGGAAATAGGCTGCCGTTGGGAGACCTCTGACCCTGCTCAACAAAGTTACCAAGTCATGGTAATCCTCGTGGAAATCGCTACGGAAGAGTTCTTGGGGAACCTTCACAGTGCTGCCCCATTTTTCCTTAAGCCAATAGAGGTTGATTGACTTCTTGCATCCTCTCGGATTGGCATCCCACGCCGCTTGGCATTCTTCTAGTGTGGGGACCTCCATCTGTTGGAATGTGGGGATGTGGAATGTCTTAGTGATTCCTTCTGGAGACATGTCCGCAAGGATGTTTCCCTCCTTATCCATAATTGTTCTGGTGTCTGTTTGATAGGCTTCTCGGCAAGCCATCACTAGTTCGGTTACCACCAGAGAGGGAGGGAAACCGACGGCCTTTGCCAATCCACTCTACCATATTAATCTGGCGTTCTTTATGGTCGGGTTGACTCTGACCCTTTGAGTGAATTCATCAATATTCACTTCGCCAATATTAGTATATGAAATCTCCTTCTAGTCAGTTGCGACCTTTGAGTGGAGTGGCTCACCCTGGAACTGAAAATTCATTTGATCCTTGTCTTCTTTTCCCCAAGGGGTCCTCCCTGATTTCTTGCCCTTATTCTTTTCAGCGGAGGCCCCTGAAGTTCCTGCAGCCAATTCCATATATTCTGCAAGTAGGGGAAAAGTCAGCATAATAAAATATCAAAGGCGTTCATGTTAATCCATATTTCAAAATAACATCTAAATAATCAATCAAGTATATATCATAAATCTTATATCTAAATGTTATTGATCTTCGTTTCAGGGCATTTGGACAATCCGGGCCTGGAGGGCTGGACTTCCCTGGCAGGAATGTTGTCTGGAAGGGAAAATGTAGCTGAAAGCTCCCAGAGACCCCTCTTCTCCAAATTTTAATGTTTTAGGAGGCCCATGACAGAGAAGAGCAAAATTTAGGATGTGGGTCGAGGTCAGATTCTAATTTTAGGATCGTTTGAATGGATCCAAGGGGCTTCAGAGGTTTCAAGCTGGGAAGCTATCAGGAGACAGCTGTTGGTGATGGCAGACAGTGGGCAGAAGTCCGGTGGTAGAAGTCCGAGGCCTTGGACTCGGAGGGCAAAAGGCGGCCGATGTGTGTTTATCGTTCAGGCTTGGCGGCTTTCGGCGTGGCGGGGCTCGGTGGCCAGGAAGACATGATGCATCGGCCACCATTTGTTTTTTGTTGATTTAAATAGCGGCAGCGAGGAGCGGCTTGGGGCCCGGAGGGCGGGAAGTCGACAGGGGTCCACCGTTGAGGACGACGGAACCATCACGGAGTTCTGGGAATGAAACTCTGAATGGCCGGGCCCGGGAGGGTCCCACGGCAACAAGGAGTTTTGGGAAAATTACACGGCAAAATGAGGCCCGGATTCCGGCTACCGGGCAGCGGGGGTGAAGATTCCATCGGGAGGAGATCCGCGGACTTCCGTAGATGGAAGTCTGGGAGCCAGGGCCTGGGGACGTGAAAGCCGTCAAATCAGGAGAACAAGCCAACAACGGTAATAAGGCTGGGGTCCGAGGGGCGGGTGGCATCTGCAAGTTTGCCTGAAGACAGGGCAGCGAGAACAAAAAAAAGTGGCAGGGAAACCTACCATCCGGGGGCCGAAGGCAAAATGATAGATGATTTTAACCTCCCAAGGGCTTTAAAAGACCGAAGTGACAGCGGAGGCCGAAGGGCAGGGCGCCGGGCGACGCTCACCATTCGGAGAAGACAGACCTCCGAGGGAGCTCCGGAGACGGAACCCCGAGGGTCGGGGCCCGGGCAGAGCAAAGGATGTGGGCTAGGTTTCAAGCCATCATGGCAAAGCAGAGACCGGGAGTCGTCAGCTGGGGAGGCAGGGCGGTTCGGCAGTCCAAACGTGGCGAAAGCTCAATGGAATTCCGAGGGGAGGAACCCGACCAACTGGGGCCGGCGAGGAGAATTTCTGTTGGCAAGTGTTTTGCAGTTTGAATTCTGATGGCGGAAGCGGGTTTCGGGCTCGGGAGGAACATTTTCCCTGCACGAAGAACAGCCACAGCAGGGAGAGGTCCCGATTTTGGCAATGAGGGCATTTTGGGTTTTTGCTAGGTTTTTCGCCACATGGGTTTGGCGCGCGAATTGATGTTCTTCGATTTCATGCCACCCTAACTATTGGTTCATTTGATTAAATCTTTGAAAATCATGAAAAACATGTATGGGAGGGTGACCGATTACCTACCTCAAATACGCAGAGCGAGGAGATGTGAAATCCACCAGGGATCAACGGAGCAAAGTTTGATTGTGACAATCATGACGCTGCTGATCGCGATGGGCTCTAGGTGATCACTTCTCAATTGGCTTTGATTCCTACTTGTGAAAAAGACTTGGGTGGGTTGGGCATTTTATACCCCAACTGCCATTAACACCCGCAATAAATGATCATATGGTTGCGGGAAAGTTGGTGGATTTTTAATTTACGTCAGCGGCGGCGGCGGCGGTGACGCCGGGGCCCGGCGGTTGGGAGTACACGAGGTGACAACCGCCATTTGATTTTTGCATTGATTGGGCGACGGCAGCGGCGAGAGGTTCGGGGCCTGGAGCTCGGGGAGTTGGCAGGATTCCACCGCCGAAAGATTTTTGTGTTGGCGGCGACGGCGAGGAGCATCCCGGGGCCCGGAGGGTGGCAAGCCAGAAGGGATCCACCGTCCTGGATGGAAAAACTGTCATGGAATTCCAGGGACGGAACTCCGAACGGCCGGGCACGGAAAGGTCACACGGCAGTCAGCGGGCGAGACAAGACCGCGAATGGCAAAGACGATGGCAGGACCCGGGGGGCGGGTCGCCGCAGGAGGTTTGCCGTCGCGAATGGAAAAACCAAGATGGAAGTCCGGAAGCTGACTTTCGGGTTGTGCGGCCCGGAGGGGCAGGCGCAGCCCTAAAAATTTTGCAACAAGTTTCAGATGGCGAGTGGCAAGGTGGACCCCGAGGTCCGGAAAGATGCTTAGCGAACGCTGCGAGTGGCGGAATTTCCAGAGGGGAAACCTGAAAGGGGAACCCCGGACGTCCGGGCCCGGAGCCGTTTTAGGGCCAAAATGTCAAAGGTATTCCCCGAGGCCCCAGAAGGCAACAAAACCAAAAGAAGAGGCATGATCGATTTATGATGGAACTTTGGAGCAACATCAACCATGCAAAACATCAAAAAAATGAGGGGCACACAAAACAAGGCAGCCCCAAAATGACCCGACAAGGCAAAAGAAAAGAGGGTCCCCATTCTGAACGGGGCGTGTGTGCTGAGGGCACAAAAAATGGTGAGTCCGCTGGGGAAGGCTCCAGAGCGTTCCAAGGATAAATATTCATTCAGGACCTAGAATCTCTGGTTTCGCAGACCAGGAGTGGCTTCCAAAGATGAATCTGGGAGAATAAGATCCTTAATTGGGTGAGCTTACAGGACATCTCGGAAGTGTGTGTAGTGAATTCATTCCTTTCCTAGGTATGGTGACCAGGGTTACCAAGCCAACCGAGTGAGCTACATAAATCATCTAACACCAAAAGTAACATGGACATTGCCCCGCTACCAGTCAGGCGTCCATAGCCCCGACGGAGTTGTCGTTGCAATCTCATGGATATTGCTCTACTACCAGCCGAGCGTCCATAGCCCTAGTAGAGTTATCTGAACACCCATACGGTCATTTATTTACTTTTTTAGAGTTCCCCTTTTTTTCTTTTTTGCTTTGATATCTTATTTCTCTTTTACCATTTAGTTCGACCAAGTAAGCATTGAAGCCTACAATGGGTTTGAGACTGCAGTGGTCACTGGAGTAGACTTAAGATTTTTCACTCACTAGGTGTCATAACAACCATAGTATGGTCCTTCAAAAATTATTATTATGTAATTTGTGCGAGATCCGAGATGTGGGTAAGAAGATCTAGCTAAGGGTCAAGTTCTGAGCAGAGTTCAAACAAGGAAATCATTCACGAGCGGCTTTCAAAGATTGATAATCTAGAGTGAATGTTTAGCCAAAGAACACAAAGAACAGATAGTAAAGTGAACTGCTTGCCGGGCAAGCATGACCACCGCAACGGGAGCGGGGAACATCTTTCGAAACAAAACTACCGGGAGGGAGAAAACAAAAAGCAACGCAAACAAACACAAATAAGCCAGAAAGAACACTACCCTAACCTATGCACAAGTATTTACAACAACGAGGAGCTCGAAGGAGCTCAAGCCTGGAAATAATGCTTCAGGTGTTGCCCGTTGACTGGCAATGGGACATTCTCACCAGTTAAGGTCTTTAGGCGGAAGGCATTATCTCCCAAAATTTTAGCTATTTGAAAGGGGCCAAGCCAAAGCTTGTCGAATTTGTTGTGCCCCCCTTTCTTCTCATGGGCCTTGTCCCAATATAGGACCAGATCTGCAATTCTAAAGGCCTTAATTTTAGCTCGGCGGTCGAACCATCTCTTCACTACGCCCTGATGTTTGGCAAAATTTTCTATTGCGCGGTTTCAGACTTCTTCTAAATGCAAAAGCTCAGCTAATCGAGCTTCCCTACGATCTCCTCCCTCATAAAAATCATTGATGAACTAGAGAGTAAGAATCTTCAGATGGATGGGAAATATAGGTTCTAGGCCATAAACAAGGTGGAATGGAGAATCGCCAAGGGACGCCTTGTGGCGAGTGCGATCAGCCCAAAGGGCGAAATAGAGTTGGGTATGCCAGTCCTTGGGATTCCTATCTAGTAGCTTTTTTATCACAGTAATCAGATTTTTATTTGTGGACTCGACAAGGCCATTTCCCTGAGGGTAGTAATTGGACGAGAATTTAAGGGCTATTCCATAGTTAAACGCCCAAATAGCAAATATTTATGAAGCAAATACAGGTCCATTATTACATACCAAAGCATACGGACAACCAAAATGATTTAGAATGAAACTTTCTAGGAAATCAGTGACTACTTCAATTATGCATTACTTACATACTATTGCCTCTATCCATCTAGTACAATAATCAGTAGCAGTAAGAATGTACCTGTGTCCCGCAGATGATGGAGGACTTACCGGACCGATGAAGTTGAGACCCCATTACGCGAAAGGCCTTACCTCCAACACAGGTTGTAGTGGGACAGTAGCATTCCTCTCCCTGGTGGTAGCGGTCTGGCATGTGTGGCATGAACGAACATGGCAATGGGCATCCTTGAAGACGGTTGGCCAATAATACCCTGCTCTCAATATTTGATGTGCTGTAGAAGAACCAGAACCATGGCCCGTGCCAAATTTATTGTGAAACTCCTTCAGGATGCATTCCACTTCTTCCTTTCCAAGGCATCTCAGGTAAATGCCTTCATGATTCTTCTTGTAGAGAATGGAACCCTGTAGCATGTAACCATTACTTTTCAATCTCAGGGCCCTCTTTTGGACTCCTTGCAGGTGCGGTGGGCACTTATGGTTTAGCAAATAGTAGACGACATCTTGGTACCATTCTCCCGGGGAGACATCTTCAAGCTGGTACTGCTGCACCGTGAGTTCAGGTCTAGCCTCTGCTGCTGTTTCAGCAATTGTGAGGGTGAGTGCCTACCCTTGTACCAATTTCATTGGTTGGATTTCCATATCATACTCTTGGAGCAGGGTGACCCACTTAGCCCTTCGTTCGCCCAATTCATTTTGCATGAGTAGTGTCTTAACTGCTGGGTCAGGGACAATGGTGAACACCTTATTGCATAGAATGTAGTGTCTAAATTTCTTCACCCATCTGACGAGAGCGTACGCCTACTTTTCAATGTTGTGGTAACGCAATTTGACATCTTTGAGGGGAGCACTCATGAAGGTGATTAGATGCTCGTTTCCTTTGTCATCCTTTTGAGTCAACATGCTAGCATAGGAATGTTCTGAAGCAAATGAATAGATGTAGAATGGCTTCAGATAATCTGGGCTAACTAACACAGGTGCCTCAGCGATAGCCCATTTGATTTCTTCAAAGGATTGTTTGGTGTCAGGTGTCCATTCAACTTTGGCGTCCTGTTTGAGCATGACATTGAGAGGTTTGACAATCTCTGCGAAACCTGTGATGAATTTCTAGAAGAAGTTGATCTTTCTGAAGAAAGATTTTAATTCCTTCTTGCTGCCCGGGGGCTGAATTTTGAGTAAGGACTCAATACGCTCAGGATCAATGGAGATTCCTTGTTCTAAAATGATGTGTTCGAGCAGCCTGCCTTCAGTTACTCTAAAAATGCACTTCTTGGGGTTGAGAGAAACCCTGAATTCCCTGCATCTCTAAAATACCTTGCATAAGTCGGAGACGTGATCGCCTCACCTTTTAGAAAATACGATCAAATCATCCATGCAGATGATTATGCACTTTCCAATTAGGTCCTTGAAGGCGATATCCATGGCGCGTTGGAAAGTGGCGCTGGCATTGATGAGCCCGAAAGGCATTTTTCTGTATGCGAATGTCCCCCACTTAGTGGTGAACGTCGTTTTGTGATGATCCTCATATTGGATCATTATCTGGTTATACCCAGAGTATCCATCGAGGAACGACATCATCTGGGAGCCGTTGACAATTTGCAACACCTCATCCAGCAAAGGCACTAGATAGTTGTCTTTCTCTGAGGCACGGTTCAGGTTGCAAAAATCCACACATAATCTAATCTCCCCATTCTTTTTTCAGATTGGGACCAAGTTGGCCACCCAAGTGGAATGTCTGACTGGAAAAATGATTCTTGCTGAGAGCAACTTTTGTACTTCCTTATAAATGGCAGGTTCCAGCAAGGCATTGATAGGGCGCTGCCACTGGCGGAACAACCTCACTTCTGTCTTAAGAGGGATAGTGTGGGTAATGACAGAAGTGTCATAAGTTTTTAAATCTTCATAGCTCCATGCCACCACGTCATGGTACCTTCACAATGCATCTGTAATTCCCCTTTTTTCCTCAAGTGTGCACACTTTTCTAATAAAAATGTTCTTGATCTTCTCGGCTATCCCAAGGTTGTGTGCATCACACTGGTTGCTTATAGCCTCCTTTTTTATTTGTTGATCCTGGCCTCTGATCTGATCCAAGTCAAATATACATTCCAGCTGAACCATACCCCTAGGGATTGTGTTGGTTTTGAGGTTAATAACCCCCTCTATATCCAGTTCGACCTCCTGTGGATCAGCCTCATCAATTATTTGAGCTGCGAAGACATCGGAGCTTGTGATGAACTGAAGGATATGCTTGTCGTCATTGAATACTTGCAGGCGGGTAACATTATCTGGGACCGATGGCGTGGATGTTAGCTCAACAGTGAATTTCTTGAGCCCAGATAAAGAAAGGGGTTGTAGAGTGCTGGCTACTTGAGCCAAGGCATCAGCTGTGCGATTCTGAGTATGAGGGATCAATTATATATTGAATGCATCTAAGCCCTCTAAGAGATCCCAGACCCTGTGCCTATAATTTGCGAGTCTCCGATCATGACAGGAATACAACTTCCTAACTTGTTTAACTACGAGTGCGGAATCCCCAAAAACTTGTAGCATTTTCATATTTTTCTCCAAAGCCATAAGAAGGCCAAGGACTAAGACCTCATATTCCGCTACGTTATTAGTGCAATAAAACTATAATCAGTGGGCAGCTATAAATGTTTTACCTGTTGGGCTAATAAGTTTGAACCTAGCTCCAGCTCCTTGCCTACACTTGGATCCATCAAATCAGAGTGTCCAACACGCAGATGATTCCTTATCTTTATACCTGTTTGAGCTTCCACCCCCTTGCGGCTAGACGGTTGGCCCTGTGATCTCAGAGGAATTCTTTAATTCGAGGTTATGATCAAAAAGAAATTCTTGTGGTGCCTCCTTTGGCGTTTCCATCTGAGGAGCAGCTATTTTTCTAACATGCGCCACTGCTGCTTGACACAAGCAATAGTCAAACTCAGAGTGTGCAGCATTGTGAACCCTGCACCAGTTCGGCAATAAGAGATCTTGGAAATTCATTCGAGCTTCTAGGCTGAGCTGATCCC
>VDFB02000007.1:108950355-109003525 GCA_007258455.2 Sequoia sempervirens
CCTATGTTTAATAAAACTTAAAAGTAAATACATAACAAAACCAAAACATATTAAAATTATATTCATTGGATGGCTTGTTCTAAGGAATACCATAATCATTTGAAATAAATTTTAAATGAATTAATTTGATCCCCAAAAAGCTAAATCAAAAGTGATTTTTTATCAGCATTTTGATAGGTGTAAAGGAGATGCATTTATAGGTATGGTTTAAAACTGGCGAGGTTCTATCCAAGGGGGTTTGATCTAAGGTGATTTGATCAAACCCTCTTCAATTGGAATCCTTAAAATGGAACTTTTTAAGGCTTAAATCATTATATTTTCTAAAAATATGTGATTTCAGCTAAAATTCGTTCCTCTCAGGAATTGTAAATCACTATTTTGACAGCACCCTGCAGAATCTGCTCAATAAAATTGGCCATCCACTCCTGGAAATAGGCTGCCGTTGGGAGACCTCTGACCCTGCTCAACAAAGTTACCAAGTCATGGTAATCCTCGTGGAAATCGCTACGGAAGAGTTCTTGGGGAACCTTCACAGTGCTGCCCCATTTTTCCTTAAGCCAATAGAGGTTGATTGACTTCTTGCATCCTCTCGGATTGGCATCCCACGCCGCTTGGCATTCTTCTAGTGTGGGGACCTCCATCTGTTGGAATGTGGGGATGTGGAATGTCTTAGTGATTCCTTCTGGAGACATGTCCGCAAGGATGTTTCCCTCCTTATCCATAATTGTTCTGGTGTCTGTTTGATAGGCTTCTCGGCAAGCCATCACTAGTTCGGTTACCACCAGAGAGGGAGGGAAACCGACGGCCTTTGCCAATCCACTCTACCATATTAATCTGGCGTTCTTTATGGTCGGGTTGACTCTGACCCTTTGAGTGAATTCATCAATATTCACTTCGCCAATATTAGTATATGAAATCTCCTTCTAGTCAGTTGCGACCTTTGAGTGGAGTGGCTCACCCTGGAACTGAAAATTCATTTGATCCTTGTCTTCTTTTCCCCAAGGGGTCCTCCCTGATTTCTTGCCCTTATTCTTTTCAGCGGAGGCCCCTGAAGTTCCTGCAGCCAATTCCATATATTCTGCAAGTAGGGGAAAAGTCAGCATAATAAAATATCAAAGGCGTTCATGTTAATCCATATTTCAAAATAACATCTAAATAATCAATCAAGTATATATCATAAATCTTATATCTAAATGTTATTGATCTTCGTTTCAGGGCATTTGGACAATCCGGGCCTGGAGGGCTGGACTTCCCTGGCAGGAATGTTGTCTGGAAGGGAAAATGTAGCTGAAAGCTCCCAGAGACCCCTCTTCTCCAAATTTTAATGTTTTAGGAGGCCCATGACAGAGAAGAGCAAAATTTAGGATGTGGGTCGAGGTCAGATTCTAATTTTAGGATCGTTTGAATGGATCCAAGGGGCTTCAGAGGTTTCAAGCTGGGAAGCTATCAGGAGACAGCTGTTGGTGATGGCAGACAGTGGGCAGAAGTCCGGTGGTAGAAGTCCGAGGCCTTGGACTCGGAGGGCAAAAGGCGGCCGATGTGTGTTTATCGTTCAGGCTTGGCGGCTTTCGGCGTGGCGGGGCTCGGTGGCCAGGAAGACATGATGCATCGGCCACCATTTGTTTTTTGTTGATTTAAATAGCGGCAGCGAGGAGCGGCTTGGGGCCCGGAGGGCGGGAAGTCGACAGGGGTCCACCGTTGAGGACGACGGAACCATCACGGAGTTCTGGGAATGAAACTCTGAATGGCCGGGCCCGGGAGGGTCCCACGGCAACAAGGAGTTTTGGGAAAATTACACGGCAAAATGAGGCCCGGATTCCGGCTACCGGGCAGCGGGGGTGAAGATTCCATCGGGAGGAGATCCGCGGACTTCCGTAGATGGAAGTCTGGGAGCCAGGGCCTGGGGACGTGAAAGCCGTCAAATCAGGAGAACAAGCCAACAACGGTAATAAGGCTGGGGTCCGAGGGGCGGGTGGCATCTGCAAGTTTGCCTGAAGACAGGGCAGCGAGAACAAAAAAAAGTGGCAGGGAAACCTACCATCCGGGGGCCGAAGGCAAAATGATAGATGATTTTAACCTCCCAAGGGCTTTAAAAGACCGAAGTGACAGCGGAGGCCGAAGGGCAGGGCGCCGGGCGACGCTCACCATTCGGAGAAGACAGACCTCCGAGGGAGCTCCGGAGACGGAACCCCGAGGGTCGGGGCCCGGGCAGAGCAAAGGATGTGGGCTAGGTTTCAAGCCATCATGGCAAAGCAGAGACCGGGAGTCGTCAGCTGGGGAGGCAGGGCGGTTCGGCAGTCCAAACGTGGCGAAAGCTCAATGGAATTCCGAGGGGAGGAACCCGACCAACTGGGGCCGGCGAGGAGAATTTCTGTTGGCAAGTGTTTTGCAGTTTGAATTCTGATGGCGGAAGCGGGTTTCGGGCTCGGGAGGAACATTTTCCCTGCACGAAGAACAGCCACAGCAGGGAGAGGTCCCGATTTTGGCAATGAGGGCATTTTGGGTTTTTGCTAGGTTTTTCGCCACATGGGTTTGGCGCGCGAATTGATGTTCTTCGATTTCATGCCACCCTAACTATTGGTTCATTTGATTAAATCTTTGAAAATCATGAAAAACATGTATGGGAGGGTGACCGATTACCTACCTCAAATACGCAGAGCGAGGAGATGTGAAATCCACCAGGGATCAACGGAGCAAAGTTTGATTGTGACAATCATGACGCTGCTGATCGCGATGGGCTCTAGGTGATCACTTCTCAATTGGCTTTGATTCCTACTTGTGAAAAAGACTTGGGTGGGTTGGGCATTTTATACCCCAACTGCCATTAACACCCGCAATAAATGATCATATGGTTGCGGGAAAGTTGGTGGATTTTTAATTTACGTCAGCGGCGGCGGCGGCGGTGACGCCGGGGCCCGGCGGTTGGGAGTACACGAGGTGACAACCGCCATTTGATTTTTGCATTGATTGGGCGACGGCAGCGGCGAGAGGTTCGGGGCCTGGAGCTCGGGGAGTTGGCAGGATTCCACCGCCGAAAGATTTTTGTGTTGGCGGCGACGGCGAGGAGCATCCCGGGGCCCGGAGGGTGGCAAGCCAGAAGGGATCCACCGTCCTGGATGGAAAAACTGTCATGGAATTCCAGGGACGGAACTCCGAACGGCCGGGCACGGAAAGGTCACACGGCAGTCAGCGGGCGAGACAAGACCGCGAATGGCAAAGACGATGGCAGGACCCGGGGGGCGGAGTCGCCGCAGGAGGTTTGCCGTCGCGAATGGAAAAACCAAGATGGAAGTCCGGAAGCTGACTTTCGGGTTGTGCGGCCCGGGGGGCAGGCGCAGCCCTAAAAATTTTGCAACAAGTTTCAGATGGCGAGTGGCAAGGTGGACCCCGAGGTCGGAAAAGATGCTTAGCGAACGCTGCGAGTGGCGGAATTTCCAGAGGGGAAACCTGAAAGGGGAACCCCGGACGTCCGGGCCCGGAGCCGTTTTAGGGCCAAAATGTCAAAGGTATTCCCCGAGGCCCCAGAAGGCAACAAAACCAAAAGAAGAGGCATGATCGATTTATGATGGAACTTTGGAGCAACATCAACCATGCAAAACATCAAAAAAATGAGGGGCACACAAAACAAGGCAGCCCCAAAATGACCCGACAAGGCAAAAGAAAAGAGGGTCCCCATTCTGAACGGGGCGTGTGTGCTGAGGGCACAAAAAATGGTGAGTCCGCTGGGGAAGGCTCCAGAGCGTTCCAAGGATAAATATTCATTCAGGACCTAGAATCTCTGGTTTCGCAGACCAGGAGTGGCTTCCAAAGATGAATCTGGGAGAATAAGATCCTTAATTGGGTGAGCTTACAGGACATCTCGGAAGTGTGTGTAGTGAATTCATTCCTTTCCTAGGTATGGTGACCAGGGTTACCAAGCCAACCGAGTGAGCTACATAAATCATCTAACACCAAAAGTAACATGGACATTGCCCCGCTACCAGTCAGGCGTCCATAGCCCCGACGGAGTTGTCGTTGCAATCTCATGGATATTGCTCTACTACCAGCCGAGCGTCCATAGCCCTAGTAGAGTTATCTGAACACCCATACGGTCATTTATTTACTTTTTTAGAGTTCCCCTTTTTTTCTTTTTTGCTTTGATATCTTATTTCTCTTTTACCATTTAGTTCGACCAAGTAAGCATTGAAGCCTACAATGGGTTTGAGACTGCAGTGGTCACTGGAGTAGACTTAAGATTTTTCACTCACTAGGTGTCATAACAACCATAGTATGGTCCTTCAAAAATTATTATTATGTAATTTGTGCGAGATCCGAGATGTGGGTAAGAAGATCTAGCTAAGGGTCAAGTTCTGAGCAGAGTTCAAACAAGGAAATCATTCACGAGCGGCTTTCAAAGATTGATAATCTAGAGTGAATGTTTAGCCAAAGAACACAAAGAACAGATAGTAAAGTGAACTGCTTGCCGGGCAAGCATGACCACCGCAACGGGAGCGGGGAACATCTTTCGAAACAAAACTACCGGGAGGGAGAAAACAAAAAGCAACGCAAACAAACACAAATAAGCCAGAAAGAACACTACCCTAACCTATGCACAAGTATTTACAACAACGAGGAGCTCGAAGGAGCTCAAGCCTGGAAATAATGCTTCAGGTGTTGCCCGTTGACTGGCAATGGGACATTCTCACCAGTTAAGGTCTTTAGGCGGAAGGCATTATCTCCCAAAATTTTAGCTATTTGAAAGGGGCCAAGCCAAAGCTTGTCGAATTTGTTGTGCCCCCCTTTCTTCTCATGGGCCTTGTCCCAATATAGGACCAGATCTGCAATTCTAAAGGCCTTAATTTTAGCTCGGCGGTCGAACCATCTCTTCACTACGCCCTGATGTTTGGCAAAATTTTCTATTGCGCGGTTTCAGACTTCTTCTAAATGCAAAAGCTCAGCTAATCGAGCTTCCCTACGATCTCCTCCCTCATAAAAATCATTGATGAACTAGAGAGTAAGAATCTTCAGATGGATGGGAAATATAGGTTCTAGGCCATAAACAAGGTGGAATGGAGAATCGCCAAGGGACGCCTTGTGGCGAGTGCGATCAGCCCAAAGGGCGAAATAGAGTTGGGTATGCCAGTCCTTGGGATTCCTATCTAGTAGCTTTTTTATCACAGTAATCAGATTTTTATTTGTGGACTCGACAAGGCCATTTCCCTGAGGGTAGTAATTGGACGAGAATTTAAGGGCTATTCCATAGTTAAACGCCCAAATAGCAAATATTTATGAAGCAAATACAGGTCCATTATTACATACCAAAGCATACGGACAACCAAAATGATTTAGAATGAAACTTTCTAGGAAATCAGTGACTACTTCAATTATGCATTACTTACATACTATTGCCTCTATCCATCTAGTACAATAATCAGTAGCAGTAAGAATGTACCTGTGTCCCGCAGATGATGGAGGACTTACCGGACCGATGAAGTTGAGACCCCATTACGCGAAAGGCCTTACCTCCAACACAGGTTGTAGTGGGACAGTAGCATTCCTCTCCCTGGTGGTAGCGGTCTGGCATGTGTGGCATGAACGAACATGGCAATGGGCATCCTTGAAGACGGTTGGCCAATAATACCCTGCTCTCAATATTTGATGTGCTGTAGAAGAACCAGAACCATGGCCCGTGCCAAATTTATTGTGAAACTCCTTCAGGATGCATTCCACTTCTTCCTTTCCAAGGCATCTCAGGTAAATGCCTTCATGATTCTTCTTGTAGAGAATGGAACCCTGTAGCATGTAACCATTACTTTTCAATCTCAGGGCCCTCTTTTGGACTCCTTGCAGGTGCGGTGGGCACTTATGGTTTAGCAAATAGTAGACGACATCTTGGTACCATTCTCCCGGGGAGACATCTTCAAGCTGGTACTGCTGCACCGTGAGTTCAGGTCTAGCCTCTGCTGCTGTTTCAGCAATTGTGAGGGTGAGTGCCTACCCTTGTACCAATTTCATTGGTTGGATTTCCATATCATACTCTTGGAGCAGGGTGACCCACTTAGCCCTTCGTTCGCCCAATTCATTTTGCATGAGTAGTGTCTTAACTGCTGGGTCAGGGACAATGGTGAACACCTTATTGCATAGAATGTAGTGTCTAAATTTCTTCACCCATCTGACGAGAGCGTACGCCTACTTTTCAATGTTGTGGTAACGCAATTTGACATCTTTGAGGGGAGCACTCATGAAGGTGATTAGATGCTCGTTTCCTTTGTCATCCTTTTGAGTCAACATGCTAGCATAGGAATGTTCTGAAGCAAATGAATAGATGTAGAATGGCTTCAGATAATCTGGGCTAACTAACACAGGTGCCTCAGCGATAGCCCATTTGATTTCTTCAAAGGATTGTTTGGTGTCAGGTGTCCATTCAACTTTGGCGTCCTGTTTGAGCATGACATTGAGAGGTTTGACAATCTCTGCGAAACCTGTGATGAATTTCTAGAAGAAGTTGATCTTTCTGAAGAAAGATTTTAATTCCTTCTTGCTGCCCGGGGGCTGAATTTTGAGTAAGGACTCAATACGCTCAGGATCAATGGAGATTCCTTGTTCTAAAATGATGTGTTCGAGCAGCCTGCCTTCAGTTACTCTAAAAATGCACTTCTTGGGGTTGAGAGAAACCCTGAATTCCCTGCATCTCTAAAATACCTTGCATAAGTCGGAGACGTGATCGCCTCACCTTTTAGAAAATACGATCAAATCATCCATGCAGATGATTATGCACTTTCCAATTAGGTCCTTGAAGGCGATATCCATGGCGCGTTGGAAAGTGGCGCTGGCATTGATGAGCCCGAAAGGCATTTTTCTGTATGCGAATGTCCCCCACTTAGTGGTGAACGTCGTTTTGTGATGATCCTCATATTGGATCATTATCTGGTTATACCCAGAGTATCCATCGAGGAACGACATCATCTGGGAGCCGTTGACAATTTGCAACACCTCATCCAGCAAAGGCACTAGATAGTTGTCTTTCTCTGAGGCACGGTTCAGGTTGCAAAAATCCACACATAATCTAATCTCCCCATTCTTTTTTCAGATTGGGACCAAGTTGGCCACCCAAGTGGAATGTCTGACTGGAAAAATGATTCTTGCTGAGAGCAACTTTTGTACTTCCTTATAAATGGCAGGTTCCAGCAAGGCATTGATAGGGCGCTGCCACTGGCGGAACAACCTCACTTCTGTCTTAAGAGGGATAGTGTGGGTAATGACAGAAGTGTCATAAGTTTTTAAATCTTCATAGCTCCATGCCACCACGTCATGGTACCTTCACAATGCATCTGTAATTCCCCTTTTTTCCTCAAGTGTGCACACTTTTCTAATAAAAATGTTCTTGATCTTCTCGGCTATCCCAAGGTTGTGTGCATCACACTGGTTGCTTATAGCCTCCTTTTTTATTTGTTGATCCTGGCCTCTGATCTGATCCAAGTCAAATATACATTCCAGCTGAACCATACCCCTAGGGATTGTGTTGGTTTTGAGGTTAATAACCCCCTCTATATCCAGTTCGACCTCCTGTGGATCAGCCTCATCAATTATTTGAGCTGCGAAGACATCGGAGCTTGTGATGAACTGAAGGATATGCTTGTCGTCATTGAATACTTGCAGGCGGGTAACATTATCTGGGACCGATGGCGTGGATGTTAGCTCAACAGTGAATTTCTTGAGCCCAGATAAAGAAAGGGGTTGTAGAGTGCTGGCTACTTGAGCCAAGGCATCAGCTGTGCGATTCTGAGTATGAGGGATCAATTATATATTGAATGCATCTAAGCCCTCTAAGAGATCCCAGACCCTGTGCCTATAATTTGCGAGTCTCCGATCATGACAGGAATACAACTTCCTAACTTGTTTAACTACGAGTGCGGAATCCCCAAAAACTTGTAGCATTTTCATATTTTTCTCCAAAGCCATAAGAAGGCCAAGGACTAAGACCTCATATTCCGCTACGTTATTAGTGCAATAAAACTATAATCAGTGGGCAGCTATAAATGTTTTACCTGTTGGGCTAATAAGTTTGAACCTAGCTCCAGCTCCTTGCCTACACTTGGATCCATCAAATCAGAGTGTCCAACACGCAGATGATTCCTTATCTTTATACCTGTTTGAGCTTCCACCCCCTTGCGGCTAGACGGTTGGCCCTGTGATCTCAGAGGAATTCTTTAATTCGAGGTTATGATCAAAAAGAAATTCTTGTGGTGCCTCCTTTGGCGTTTCCATCTGAGGAGCAGCTATTTTTCTAACATGCGCCACTGCTGCTTGACACAAGCAATAGTCAAACTCAGAGTGTGCAGCATTGTGAACCCTGCACCAGTTCGGCAATAAGAGATCTTGGAAATTCATTCGAGCTTCTAGGCTGAGCTGATCCCTTGCACACTTTTCCATGAATTCTTGGAAGCCATTGAGCAATCCCCAGTTGTCATCCTTATCAGGCTCATCATTAGCTTCTACCAATATTTCTGTGTCTGGGGGTATTCAAGTAGAGTCAATCGAAGGACTACACAACACCAACAATACTTCATCTACATGTTCTTTCTGAAGCCCGATCTCATTTTGGTAGGCAAAAGGGCGGTAATTCCCTAGATCGGCCTCGGCAAACAACACCTCGCTAAGATTATTGTATTCCGTGATCATGTACTTCATACGGGGCTCACGATCAATACAGATCTAATTTGGTAGCCCCTTCCATGGCAAACACATGTGAGAAAGGTCAGTGGCGGTGTACCCATTTAGTGCCTTAGTGAATTCCCTTCCCAGAATGATTTCATACGCATCAAAAATATCAACCACTTGAATATCAATGACCTGCTGTATCCGTGGATCTATGGCAATCTGCATCAAGATATGGTTTATTTCACCCATGATGTTGATCTCGGTTTTGTCCAGCTGGGTCACCTTTCTCTTTGAAGGTGTGGGGGTGATACTAAGAGCTTTGCAGATAGCCAAAGGCATGATATTAGTAGATGCTCCTGAATCGAGCAGGCAGTTATGCAGGTTCTTCCCAAAGACCCTAATGGTAGTCAGGAAAGGGGGAGTTTCTGGTCTCCCTTGGAGGATACCCATAGGTGTGTCCATATGAGCTATTTGACCTTTGTTCCTTTCATTATCCATATCTCTAGTTTTCTTAAACAGCTGGTCCTTGGAAAGCTGCCTACCAGCCCTTTCTGGCTCCTTTTCAATTTGCTTATATGTTGACTGACTTATGGGAACATCGTTCCTTCTTCCGGTATTGTCCTGTATCCTCGGTTATTTCCTAGGCTCTTCAAAGGTTACTCTCTTAGCTGGAGTTTCTTGTGTCATATTAAAAGATGAAGTCCCAGTAAGGACCCTAAAGAAGGCGTACCTCACGTCAGGAACTTTGAGTAATTCGAAGGCTGACAAGCTGATTTTTACCTTCTTGAACTCATCTGCTACATATTCGCCCATCTGCTCGATTTCAGAGATGAAAGCTTGGCCTATAGCAGAACTAGGGGTTTGGACCTTTGTTTGACTAGATGGACTTTGAGGTTGGCATTGAGGCTAATTTTGCGACTGGTTTTGAGACTGGTTCTTGTTGAAGTATTGGACAGGTATATGAGGAAGCCCAGGGTTGTTACTGGCATTTGGATCAGGCGGAGTGGCAAAATTATTTGGTGGGGTAGAGGTTGTAAAGGGTCTGCCTGCTTGTCTATTCCTAAGGAAGTAGGGACTCGACCATTGATTAAACATGTGGACCTCATCTACAAATGGTTCTTCTTCATCTATCGGACCATTATCTACTGAATCAAAGAGCTGGGCTAAGGTTTGTTCATTACTTACTTCTTGCGCTTCTTCATCCTCAATAGGAGTAGGCTCGACTTTGGGCTCATTGCGGTCACCTCACGGAAATGGTGCCTGATTGACCACCAGACAAGAGGAGTCGTATGGCTCAGATGGGTTGATGTCCCTGCAGTTGGCATTGTTGACTGCATTTTGTACCTCCACCTGGAAGATTTCAGCAGCTATCTAGAACTCGGGACAATCCAGCTCGGAATGTCTACTAGTTTTGTGAAGTTGACACCATCCGGACAAGGCTGCTTCGGCTAGGTATACACCGCTAGATGTCTTGTCGTTGCTTGCCGATTGATCAAAAGGTGTGGGGACTCCACCATTATTGGGCCTGGTGTTCCATGTACGATTCTACCTCTGAGAAGGTCTCCTTTCTGTATTTTGATTGGGGTTTTTGCCCCTCTCATAATTCTGTCTAGAGGAGGTGCTTACTTCACAATTATCCCTGCTATCTCTATTGTCTTGGCTGTCTCGATTGAGATTGGCTTGGAAATTACGCTAGGAGGCCTACAACTGGTTATTATAATTCTTCAGATGCGTCATCTCCATGGACATTTTCTTGATCATCTCAGTCGCACCCCCGAGCGACGGCACCGCCAGCTGATTTTGATAGGCTGGAGGAAAGTCTGGTCCTCACAGGTACAACGGTGCTTGGGGCTGTTGGGAATACATCTGCGGTTGTGGAGCAACCTAAGAATAGTTGTATTGCTGTTGGGGCTGCAAATAGGAAGATGTGGGAGGTGCATAATTCAACAGCTGCCCTGGATGCGGCACCATAGGCAATTGGGGTACCTGGTTCATAAGAGGGGTTTGATGAGCAAACGCCTGATTAAGCCCCTGAATCTGCATTGGGTGGGCTACTGGCACCAAAGAAGGCAACGGGCTGAAGATATTTTACCCCAAGTCTGCACTAGCGACAACGGCCTCCGCATAGGCGACAACCAAGGTAGTGGGCAGTGGGCGCATCCTTTTCACCAAGGCCGACGTGAGGTTGTCTAGCATTGTGTAGTAGACTGGGAGGGCTGCCGCATCATTATGGAGGTACGCGTCTCGAAGCCTCGTGTGAGCCTAATGGAAGCGGTCATTGAAGGAGCCAATAGGTTCGTTGACCTCCCTTCTGATAGACATGAACTGTTGGTAAAGGTCCACAGGGTTAATGGGGATCTTGTATTTCTACAGGAAGGCATTCTTCATCAGGTTCCACGA
The DNA here is from genome assembly GCA_007258455.2 of Sequoia sempervirens. Classification (NCBI taxonomy): domain Eukaryota; kingdom Viridiplantae; phylum Streptophyta; class Pinopsida; order Cupressales; family Cupressaceae; genus Sequoia; species Sequoia sempervirens. The sequence goes on from VDFB02000007.1 coordinate 108,961,396, forward strand.
GGTAATGGATCCCCTCGGTAGATTGATGTACCAGTAGAAGGCCTCTTCTCCCAATGAATACGGAAAGAGGCGACATGCAACGTCCTCGTGGTCCACTTGCATTTAGTTGATCGCCATTTCGAATATCTTGATATGCTCCTCAGCTGTTCTTTACAAATCTCGCGAATGAAACTTTGAACAAAAGCCCTTCGAATTCTTGGGCATATCATTGTAGACAACAAAATGTATAGGCAAAGGGTTATGTGCTAACCAAGCTATGGAGGGTGGAGGAGGTGGTACTTGCTGTTGGAAAACAGGGATTACAACAACAATCTGGGGCTGCACTTGAGCTATGGTTGTCTAGACGGTGCCTCGAGTTGGAAGGGCCGAGAGAGGAGCGAATCCCTGGCTGCCGGAGGTAGGATGTGCAAATGTTGTTTAAGATGATTGGGTGGAAGATGAAGGAAAGCCAAATGAAGGTGAGGGTGAGATGGAAGAAGATGGAATGGAGGAAGAGGAAGCGGTGGCGCTACTTTCTTGTGCTCGTTTTTCCCTCGTGGGAGACTGCAATTCTTCGAATTCCCCTTTGTTCAACATTGACCGTAGAACTCTCTAAAACCTTTTCGGGGAGAATGATCCGATTTGATCCAACTTCACTTTATCCTTTAACTTAGTATCTTCACCGTGGCCCTCCTTATAGCACCAGTTCTGTTGATGGTGTTTCTATGCACTTCTCAACATAGGTAGTGCGTAGGTGCACTACCTCTCTTGAAAGACAATCTCCCACAATCGAATTGCAGAACACTATCCCAAGGTCTCTCAGATGTTAGGTCATGATAGTGCTTAAATACCTCAGTAGTTTGATGTGATTTGTTGGAATCACAAGGCGGTCTTACAAAAAATACAAAGTGTGGATACAAAGCATGGAAGTTGGATCTGGAAATGGAGTTATTGGGATAAAAGCTATTATGAGTTGGCTGTAGGTTCAAATAGCAATCTTGAACTTCATTTAGTGCTTGGATTTGGCTTTTCAACGTGCAATGAACCTTAGCATAGGTAAGTTACTAAAAAAAAAGAAAAGGGTGAAAGAGAGGAAAAGTTCCTAAGTCTAAAACTTGCTATGAATAGTGACAATGGAGTTCCTACAATAGATAATTCCTTAAAACAATATCCCACTTAACCAGGGATTTCACAGTATCATAGAAATTGTGCTATCTTCTAAGGGCTGCAGATATTTCATCCTTCATCCACCACATACATGCATGAATCAAAGATAAATGTTTGGGGCAGCTTCAAATCAAGTCCAGGCTAACTTTGTACAGCTATCTACCTTCAACAAACAGCAAAAAGTATGTACTAAGGGATCATCAACAAGGCAAGAATTTTCACAATCACCCATCAGCATTCCTAAGATTTATCTAAAGAAAGTAAACAGTTAACTAAATAGCAACAAGATCTAAGCTAAACATCTAATATTGGAGAATGAATTATGTCACATGAGAGAAACCAAAAAAATACACCAAGTCAATAATATTTCTTATAAATTTCAGCAGTATATCTTTACAACAACTCAACTCTCAATTTTGCAAATAAGGGGAGTGCTCTATTTATAGTTTCCAAAAAGTTAAATGAATGGCCAAAATTCATTCTCATTATGTGGCCCAGATTCATTACAAAATAGGGTTTCACCTACCCCCAAATAGATCTCAATTTAAAATTACATTTCTGTCTCTTCCCTATTTTGTCCTCTTGTGGATGACACTATAGCTCTTTCGTCCTGTAGCTGATTGTTGTTTCCCTTTGTTGTAGCTACTCTTCAGGGAGGTCTTCTTCTTTGGCTGGGCTATCCTCTCGCTCCTCGGAAGCTACGTGTTCCATGTACTTGAGGATGACGGCTTAGAGCTTGTCGATTTCAAGGATTTTGCATCACAATGCCTGGTAGCTCCATTCCTTAGCATTCTCTTCCAGCCTTTTCCAATCTTTGTCATACTTCAAGCCTTGGTCCCTGAATAGCTTTGATCGGTCGAAGGCACGGGCAGCAAAACTTAGGAACTCCATTATGATTTCTTCGGCTGTCCCGTCCTTCATCTTCTCCTAGAAGTATGGCTTGACCTTCTCTGTATCCATTTGCACAGTGGGCATATCATAGCTCGTCATTATCTTGAGATATTCGGCACATTCCGCCTGGATTTCCTTGATCCATTCAATATCTGGATCCACCTTGCTCAAGATTTGCTCCAACCTCTCCTTCCAGTTGTTGAGGTCTCTGCGCCACACATCCACTAGCGAGTGATATTCTTTCTTCAGCTCTAGCTTCTCTTCCCACGTGGCATCAGACATCTGAAGGATGGCCTCAATTCTTGGGAGGGTGGAGTCGTATGTTGCAGGGAAATTGGTGCAGAGCCTCCTCGTGCCCTCGAGAGATTACATCAAGTCCAAGAACTTGTTGGCTATCTGCACAGCCCTACTGATTCCCATGTTTTTAACAAACGTGACTTGCCGGAACCAATCCTTAGTGGTTTTCTCCAAGTTCTTCCTTCTCTCCATTTTGTCAATCTGTTCTTTGGAAAGCAATTGTGGTGTGGCTGCAGAGGTGTTGGGCAGGTCGTCCACTAAGGACCATTGTTGTATGTACTCTTTTAGGGTAGCAACATGCGCTTTAAGTTCATCCTTGGAGACCTTATCTTGTTTTGTCAGGTGCACCACCATGGCCACTAACTCCTCTAGGTGCTCAACCTTTTTCTCTCTAGTTGCTGTGTCCAAGTCAATGGTGGAGATATTATAGCTAACCCCTGCCTGGATAATAGTAGGCATTGCAATTTGTGCCGCTCGAGACCTTGGGCTTCTTCTCTTTCTTTGTCGTGATCAGGGATCGAGCCAAGATGGCCTCCAATCTCGCCCTTGGGTCCTTCAGCACAGGGGTTGTCTTCTCCAATTGCCTTTCCAACCATTCAAGCACGGCGGACTTATCCTTAGGTGACTCACGGCTGCCCTCGCCCTTCTCAGTCAGAGGCAAGACTTCTGCCTCTTTCTCCTTTCGGGGTTCTCCTTTCTTTTGGGTAGCCTCCTCCTCTTCGTCAGAGTCGTGAACGAATATAAGGCGCTTAACAGGCAGCCCAGCTGATGGTTGCCGGATGGGACTTTCTTCTTTCCCTACCTCCTCTTCCTTCTTCTCTTTAATGGCCTTGGCCTCAGGGCTCTTGGTAACATAGGTTTTAGCCTCCGTCAAATCTTTTATTGGTTGCTCTTCTGGCGGCTGCCCTTCTCTATCATGTGGTGACTCTTCTACCCCCTCCCCAACATCCTTTAATTGCTGCACCAACTCCTCCTCAAGGTCCTCATCGAACGTCTAGATGATTTCCATAGCATCTGAGCCACCCTCCTCATCTCCACTCTCGAAAGAGCCCATCTCCTCTTCCTCATAGACCACTCTATCGATGGTTCGGTGCTCATACTTAGAGTGCTCATGATACTCATCAGCCTCCTCCTCAACAGACTTTGAGGCTTCCCATTCTTGCTCCTCTAACTCCTCTAAAATTTCCATTGTGGCTTCCATAGCTAGCGGCCAGGTTGGCAGTTGTGAAGGCTGAGCAGTCGCGAGAGCTTGGGCAAGGGCTGCTTGGAGAGCTGAAGCCATTAAGATTTGTGAGAGTTCAGGGGGAAGGTTTTGCATGTGCCTTGTAAGAGCCTCAGGCATAGTGGTAGCAGGAATATGCAGTATTATTGTTGCCAGAGGGAGGGATGTAATTGGCGACATGGCAGTAGAAGAGGAAGGGGGAGTGGTCATGCCAAAAGAGGAGTCAACGTTAATTATTGACTCGACCAGGGGTGAGGGAGCAAGATGGACAGAAATGTCCACCGCTGGCGGGGAAGCGGCAATGATAGCAAGAGAGGTGGGCGGCGCCACAGGAGGGGCAGTGAGAGGCAAGGGAGGCTGCAATTCTGTTATAGCCACTGTCTGCTTGAGCCTTTTGGGAGATGGGCCTCCCGTTTCTTTCTTTGCTTGCTCCTTGGGATTCGCAAACTACACGGTCTCTGTTCCCTTTCTCTTCTGGGACCTGGTGACCAGAGGAGACTTGGAAGTCTCACCAGTTGATGTGGTGGCGGCAACATCCTCCGAGGCACTTGGCTCGCTCTTGAGCCCTTCACAGGTTAGGACTACCCCCTATCATTTTAGATGCGCCACTTGTCCATCGATCCACTCCCTGGTGCGAGTGAGAATCGGCTAGGTGATGGTGTCGAGGTCATCGACTTATTTTTTATCCCAATAAATTGATGGTATTGGTAGGTTGGCAACTGTAGGGTACCTTATGTGCATAATGGTGGACTCGTCCTCTTCCACTTGGTCTGGTACCGGGAATGGTTGCACCCTTCTCAGGAACTGTACCGTCATGCGCATGTAGTGCCTGGCGAGCACCTCTTTGTCATCTTTACAGTCGGCCCAGTAATCCTTGAGCTCCTTCTCAGAATTACTGGCACATTGAGAAGTTTGTAATCAGTACAGGCCCTAGCTAAGGGTCATGGGATAGGGGATCCCTGCTATGTGCTTATTGCTAAAGATGGCTTGGATGTGTTGGAGTTGTCGAGAAAGCTCCAGGAGGATGATTCTGTCATTTGGGTACCATGGAAATCTATTCGGCCGCTCTATGAAACCCTGGGCCCGGATGTAGGTGAACTTGGGGAACTGGATGAACAGAAAGGCATACTCCTTTAAGAGTGCCCTGGCGCTATGAGAGACCCTCCTCTCAAAATCCCCGATGATCAATCTGATGATGTGGCCAGTGAAGGTGTCATTAACCCAACGATACTCCCTCTTGAAGTTGTGGTATTGGAGCTGTGGATACCTGTCATAGGCTTTAAGCTCTCGCTTCTGCCCCTATTCGGGCGCTACAAACAGCCCGCTATATTTCCTTTGATCTGCCAGGGAGTAGACAAGGTAGGAGGTCATGAAAAATTTGGAATTCTTTTTCATATTGATGAACTGCTCATGGAAGCAGTCGCTTATAATCCCTCCCCAATAAAAGGAGACCTTGGTCGTGACATCCTCACTCCCCTGCAGAATTTGCTCAATAAAATAGGCCATCCACTCCTAGAAATAGGCTGTCGTTGGGAGACCTCTGACCCTGCTCAACAAAGTTACCAAGTCATGGTAATCCTCATGGAAATCGCTACAAAAGAGTTCTTGGGGAACTTTCACAGTGCCGCCCCATTTTTCCTTAAGCCAATAGAGGTTGATTGACTTCTTGCATCCTCTCGGATATGCATCCCACACTGCTTGGCATTTTTCTAGTGTGGGGACCTCCATCTGTTGGAACGTGGGGATGTGGAATGTCTTAGTGATTCCTTCTGGAGACATGTCCGCAAGGATGTTTCCCTCATTGTCCACAATTGTTCTAGTGTCTATTTGATAGGCTTCTCGGTAAGCCATCACTAGTTCAGGTGCCACCAGAGAGGGAGGGAAACCGGCGGCCTTTGGCAATCCACTCTGCCATATTAATTTGGCATTTTTTGTGGTCGGGTTGACTCTGACCCTTTGAGTGAATTCATCAATATTCACTTGGCCAATATTAGTATCTGAAATCTCCTTCCAGTCAGTTGCGACCTTTGAGTGGAGCAGCTCACCCTGGAACTGAAACTTCATTTGATCCTTGTCTTCTTTTCCCCGAGGGGTCCTCCCTGATTTCTTGCCCTTGCCTTTTTCGGTGGAGGCCCCTAAATTTCCTGCAGCCGATTGCATATATTCTGCAAGCAAGAGCAAAGTCAGCACAATAAAATATCAAAGGTGTCCATGTTAGTCCATATTTCAAAATAACATTTAAATAATCAATCAAGTATATATCATAAATCTTATATCTAAATGTTATTGATCTTCGTTTCAGGGCATTTGGACAATTCGCGTTAGGAGGGCTGGACTTCCCTGGTAGGAACGCTGTATGGAAGGGAAAACGCAGCTGAAAGCTCCTAGAGACCCCTCTTGGCCAAATTTTAATGTTTTAGGAGCCCCATGACGGAGAAGAGAAAAATTTAGGACGTGGGTTTAGGTCGGATTCTGATTTTAGGATCGTTTGGATGGATCCAAGGGGCTTCAGAGGTTTCAAGCCAGGAAGCTATCAGGAGACGGTCATTGGTGATGGCAGACAGCGGGCGAAAGTTTGAGGCCCGGGACCCAGAGGGAAAAAGGTGGCCGATGTGTGCTTATCGTTCAGGCTTGGCAGGGTTCGGTGTGGTAGGGCCCGGCGGCCGGGCAGACGTGACGCGCCGGCTGCCGTTTGATTTTCGTTGATTAAAACGGTGGCAGTGAGGAGCGGCCCGGGGCCCGGAGGGCGGGAAGCCAGCAGGGGTTCGTCGTCGAGGACGGCGGAACCGTCACGGAGTTCCAGGAACGGAACTCCAAACGGCCAGCCCCGGGAGGGTCCCACGGCAGTGAGGAGTTTTGGAAAAATTACACGGCAAAAGGAGGCCGAGGTTTCGGCTACCGGGCGGAGGGGGCGAAGATTCTGCTGAGAGGAGATCCGCGAAATTCTGCAGACAGAAGTCTGGGGACGTGAAAGCCGTCAAACCGGGAGAACAAGCCAACGGCGGTAATAAGGTTGGGGTCCGAGGGGCGGGTGGCATCTGCAAGTTTGCCAGAAGATAGCGCAGTGAGAACAGAAAAAAGTGGCAGGGAAGCCCGCCATCTGGGGGTCGAAGGCAAAATGATAGACGATTTTAACCTCCCAAGGGCTTTAAAAGATCGAAGTGACGGCAGAGGCCTGAGGGCAGGGCATCGGGTGACGCTCGTCGTTCGGAGAAGGTGGACCTCCGAGGGAGCTCCAGAGACGGAACCCCAAGGGTCCGAGCCTAGGCAGAGCAAAGGACACGGGCCAGGTTTCAAGCCATCACGGCGAAGCAGAGACCGGGAGCCATGAGCCAGGGAGGCAGGGCGGTTCAGTAGTCCAAACGTGGCGAAAGCTCAACGAAAGTCCGAGGGGAGGAACCCGACCAACTGGGACTGACGAGGAGAATTTCCGTTGGTGAGTGTTTTGCAGTTTGAATTCCGATGGCAGAGGTGGGTTTCGGGCCCGGGAGGGACATTTTCCCTGTGCGAGGAACAGCCGCGGCAGGGAGAGGTCTCGATTTTGGCAATGAGGGCATTTTGGGTTTTTGCTAGGTTTTTCGTCACATGGGTTTGGCGCGCGAATTGATGTTCTTCGATTTCATGCCACCCTAACTATTGGTTCATTTGATTAAATCTTTGAAAATCATGAAAAACATGTACAGGAGGGTGACCGATTGCCTACCTCAAATACGCAGAGCGGGGACATGTGAAATCCACACGGGATCAACAAAGCGAAGTTTGATGGTGACGATCGTGACGCTGCTGATCGCAGTGGGCTCCAGGTGATCACTTCTCAATTGGCTCTGATTCCTTCTTGTGAAAAAGACTTGGGCGGGTTGGGCATTTTATACCCCAACCGCCATTAACACCTGCAATAAATGATCGTACGGCCATGGGAAGGTTGGTGGATTTTGAATTTAGGTCAACGGTGGCAGCGGCGATGCCAGGGCCCGGCGGCTGGGAGGATGCGAGGTGACAGCCGTTGTTTGATTTTCGCGTTGATCGGGTGTGGCGGCAGCGAGAGGTTCGGGGCCCGGAGCTCGGGGAGCCAGTAGGATTCCATGGCCAAAAAATTTTCATGTTGGCGGCGATGGCGAGGAGCATCCTGGGGCCCGGAGGGCAGGAAGCCGGAAGGGATCTGCCGTCCTGGACGGCAGAACCATCATGGAATTCTGGGGATGGAACTCCGGACGGCCGGGCCCAGAAAGGTCACATGGCAGTCAGCGGGCGAGACAAGACTGCGAATGGCGAAGATGACAGCTGGACCCGGGGGGCGGGTCGCCACAGGAGGTTCACCATCACGGAAAGCAAAACCAAGATGAAAGTCCGGAAGCCGACTTCCAGGGTCTGGGGCCTGGAGGGGCAGGCGCCGCCCCAAAAATTTTGCAACAAGTTTCAGACGGCGAGCGGCAGGGCGGACCCCGAGGTCCAAAAAGATGCTCAGCGAATGCTGCGAGTGGCAGCATTCCGAAGCAGAAAGGGAACTGAGGCCCGAACTGAAGGACCCGGGCCGTTCAGGGCAAACAAAGGATTCCTCGAGGCCCCAGAAGGCAACAAAACCAAAAGTGGAGGCATGATCGATTTATGATGGAACTTTGGAGCAACATCAACCATGCAGAACATCAAAAAAAAAAGATGGGCACGCAAAATGAGGTAGCCCCAAAATGACCCGACAAGGCGAAAGAAAAGAGGGTCCCCATTCTGAATGGGGCGTGTGTGCTGAGGGCACAACACATAGTTACAAATTGATGCAAAGCCATAGCCACAAAACGCGAACCTTGAAGAGAGACCCATAGAAAATTGAAGGTAACAAAACCATACAAAAATATACTCTTTTGTCAACATAACCTCATCAAAAATTGAAACAATACAACCTTCTCAACATCACCTTCTTGAAAATGAAACAATATAGCTAGAGAAACAGAACAATAATCAACAATTCCCAATGGAATGTAACACAAAGTGTATAAGATTAACTATTTTATTCTATTGCAACCATAACCACAAAACAAAAGCCATAAATCAAACAATATTGGTTTGAACACTGACCTAGGTGTAGAAACCCACAAAACACAAAAAATCATAGTTAGAAACCCATGCAAAACCAAAGCCACAAAACACGAACCTTTATCCAAATAATAGTATTTATCATAAACAATATAGTCTTTTCTCAATAGCACCTTATCAAAATTTGAAGCAACCAACAATACCTTATTACAAATAAAACAATGTAACCTGCCAAAGCCCGTGGAGCACAAGTGTAACAACATGGAAAATATTTTTTCTAATATGTATCTCTTCTCGCTTGGTTCAAGCAAACCTCTTTCTGCTAGCTTTTTCCATGCTACCTTGTTTCTCCAATCTATCAACTATAGCCAAACCATAAAAACCATAAACAAAAAACTACAAAAAATCATATTATCGAATCCATGCAAAACCATACACAAATCACGAACCATAAACGAGCTAATATTTTGTTTTTAGAAACTATATATGAACAATAGCTAATCAAAGTTTGAAACAATCAACAATACCTTATCGCAAATCAAACAATATGGCTCAACACAGACTATGAACCACAAATCAAATACTATTGCTAAGGGTTTTCCCAACATGCACCTCTTCCCACTTGCTTCAAACACACCTCTTCTCACTATCTTTCCTACAAAAAAATGGGAAAAATATTATCCCAGGCAACACTTTTATTTTGCTTTGCAACCATCACCCCATGCACAAAACATAAAATAACCTCTACCCACTTTCACAAAAGTTACACAAAGCTTGATCAAGCTAGCACCCTCATAGAAGCTTACCTTCTTTGCTAATGGTTGTGATAGCACATATAGCAATAGAACAACACCAAACAATGCCTTATCAAAAAAATTGTAGACATTCATTTTGTTCCTCGAAGCGTTAAACGATAGGTGTTATTACAACCATTGCCACTAGTACACACAAAGCATACAATAATTAAAGTTGATGGGAACCAGCGTTCAATTCCAATGGCCTTCTCTATCCATGTTGCATGAAATGCACCAGCCTATTCCCAAGGCATCCAACAACCACCTCTACCACCTTTTACATGGCCACCAGTAGGCTAGAAAACTAGGAGGCTTACAAAAATTCTGACCAAATTTATAACCCATCCTCCACCTTTTCCCTGAATTAGCCTTCCATAGACCACACATTGCGAAGAAAATAATGTCACAAAGGTTCAAATGTCACGACATGCACCTCTTTGTGCTAGCTTCAAGCAGACTTCTTCCCATTGGCTTCCTCTATACTACCTTGTATCTTGAAGCCTACAAGAAAATTGCATAGCCTAATCAGTTTTAATCCATTGCAAACATAGCCAGGAAACAATGTAGCATAAGCCAGAGAACAATAATTAACAATGCTTGATGGATTCAAACATAAAACCCATGCAGAATAATAGCCACAAAATTACAACCATAAATGGAACAATATTGCTTTTAAAAAACAATATAGGCTTTTGAGAACAAATCCATAAGGAAAATTCAAAAAATACAGCCTTTTCAACAATACTTTATTGAAAATGAGACAATATATGCCAAACTAGACAACAACAATCAACACAGCCTAAATAGTGTTAACAATATAATTCCTTTCTAGACATAGATACAAAGTTGAAGGAATAAACAAAATCCCACACAAAAAAATTGCAGTGGCAAGGCCATGTGAAAATATACTATTTTTCCTCATCATAACCTAATAGAAAATTGAAACAATATGGGCTTCTCAATAGCATCTTTTTGAAAATAAGACCACATAGCCTAAGGTAGAAAATAGTAATCAGCAATACCTAGTGCAATCAAACATAAACTGTATAACATTAACTATTTTACTCCATTGCAACCATAGCCACAAAATGGATGCCATAAATAAAACAATATTTGTTTCAACAACGAGCCAAATGAACAAAGCCATCAAACACAAAGATTCATAGTAACATACCCTTGCAAAATGATAGCCATAAAATTTGGACCATAGATTAAACAATATTTACTTTTACAAACAATATAGTCTTTTTTCAATAGCTACCAGCTTATCAAAATCTAAAACAATCAAGAGTGCATTAACAGAGATCAAGCAATATAGCCTGCAACAACCTACAAGCCACAAGTGAAACAATATTCCAAATGGTTCTCCTAGTATGCATGTCTTTGTGGTTCCTTCACATACATAGATATATGTACATATGGCACATGCATTCTGCATCACTTTGATTATTAGTGCCATTTCCAACACTTTTGTATTAGTTTTGGAGTCATTGGCCCATACAAAAATAGAAAATATGTTGCAACCACCTTCAAAGAAACTTCACAGCAGGCGGTTGGACTTTCACCTTCACAGAAACTCATCCTCTTGGCATCAACATTTATTGTTCTATGGTGTCCATGTAGTGGCAATGGTTGTACCAACACCTACTATTCAAAAACCTGAGTAGAGATAGTGAAAGTCTTTGCAATTTTCAATAAGGCATTGTCGGGTGTTCTTCTATGAATTTACCTCCTTTCATAGTTGTGAGCCAAGATTGTGAGCTTCTTTGAAGGTTGAAGTCTGACTGGTCTTTCCAACAAATGTATCACTGTGTATCTATATCTATAAGTTTCCATTTGAACATCTATATATCTATATTTTCTACATATAGTGCCATGCACATAAATTTCTACATGTTCTCTTTTAGTCCATATACTTCCAAAAAAAAAAATCTTACATATGCATCCAATGCATGATGTTGGATTCTAGTTTTCGACATATTAGTTAAGTGTACCTTTTTATTTATTATTTCTCCTAGGATCCAGATGAACTTGTTCAAATGATTGGTTGTATCTTAAGTATGATAAGAAAGATTGGTTTCACCATTGATCAAAGTGGTGGAAAATGTATGTTATTGCTCAACGATTTGCTAAGAGCCCATAGGCTTCCATGACCGAATATGGTAGGGTGTAGACCAGGCCTTGTTTTGTTGTATTGATTTTCATATTTTATATTTGTTGTTTACCTAGATTATAGGCCTTTATGTTGGTGTTAGGTAGGAAATCCCTTTTCATGTGACAAGCACTGCAAAGAAAGAAAAGTAAATAGATGTCCGGTCAACAGAAATTATAAGAAAAATCCAAAGTCACAATTAGCCATGGGTGTTTGGAATTCATGCTAGCATGACAATTATGTCTAGAGAGTCTTGCATGGTAGGGAAAATTGCATACAAATCTAATGGTAACAACTTACACTTACCTTCAAAGTTGCTTCTTGCAACTTTGACTATTGTTGTTTTAAGCCTCGTTTCTAAATTATAGGACTGAGTTTTAATAGGAATAGTAAAATAAAATATATGAATATTGTCTATATGTAATTCCATGTACATAGATTTCTACATGTACTTCTTTAGTATGTATATTTCCAAATAGCAAATTCCTCTATATTCATCCAATCCATGATGTTGAATTGTATTTGTTGGCATATTTGTTAAACATACCTTTTAGGTACTTATTTCTTACAGCCTCACAAAAGAAGTTGTTGCAATGATAGGATGTATGTTATGTGTGATGAGAAAGATTGCTTCCACTATTGATAAAAGTTATGGACAATCTATGTTCTTGCTCGAGGGTTTGTTGAGAGCCCATGGGGATCCATGACCCAATATGGTAGGGTGGAGAGTAGGCCTTATTTTATTTTATTTCATTTCATATTTTCTACTCACTATTTAGCTGTGTTGTGGGTACTTGTGCACATGGTTGTATGCATGTATACATTTATGTATGCATATACGTAAATCAAAAAACAATCCACCACCTTTTCCTTGGTGCCAGAGAGCTCAAAAAATGGGAAGGCTGACGAAAATTTTGACCAAAGTTCACCAAAATGAAATAGCATCTCACCACCTTTCCCCTAGCACTAGAAGACTCTAAAACTGGTGCATATGTATATGTGTATGTATATATGCATGTGCACTAAAAAAAAATTGTTCCCAATATGGTAGGGTGGATAGTACATCTTGTTTTGTTTTGTTTGGGTGTTTGCAAGCACTTTTTTGTCTTCATTGTAATATATGTATATGTATATGTATATGTATATGTGCATGTGTATGTATATATGTGCGTGCAATGGAAAACATGAATATTTTATAGATGGATACTAGAACAAATGAAGGCACGATGCAGAACCATAGGAGCAACAATGTTACACTCTTCTTTAAAGTGTACATTGTACCTTCCATTCATTACAATCTCCATTGAAAACATTTCATATGCATAGCTACATTTGCAAATACATTTACATATGTGTATGCTTTGGTTTTTTTCAATAGATCACTATTGGGGAAAGTATTTGTTAATGTGCATGTTTCTAATTTTTAATTTTTTTACTTTTGCACCTTGTTTTATATTTACAGCCAACAAATCGCTAGATATGCATCCAATGCATACTGTTGATTGTGATGTCTTAGTAATAACTATTAGTATGAAAGGTTCTATATTGGGCATAGTAAGTAGCATTGGTTTCACCCTTGGTCATACTGGTGGGAAATGTATGTTCTTTCATGGGGGTTTGGTGATACCCCATGGGGCTCCATGGCCCACTATGGTACAGTGGAGAGCAAGTATTTCTTTGGTCTATTTCATTTTGTATTACCTATTTGTTGATTGGTTGCATTGTTTATTTTTTAGCTCACATACACATCCTTTTATATTTCCAAGTAGCAAAACCCCTGAATTCTTGAGTTGGTGTTTGCAAAAACATTCTTGTCTTCATTGTACTATATGTATATGTATATGTATATATGCATGTGCAATCAAAAAATGAATTTATTTTAGATGGAGAGTGTAATGAAGGAAGGGATGATGCACAACCATAGGCAGCAATAGCAGTGCATTCTTCTTTAAAGAGTGTATCATACCTTCCATTCATGACACTCTCCATTAAAAACATATTGCATATGCATATATACATTTGCAGACACATTTCCATATATGTTTTCTTTGGTTATTGTCAATAAGTAACTATAGGGAAATGTATTTGTCTATGCGGGGGTTTTTTATTTTCTAAATTTTCCCTTCCCTACGCAATAGTTTTATATTTTCAAGTAGGAAATCTGTATATATGCATGCAATGCACAATGTCAATTGTGATGCCTTGGGTATTATCCCTTCTAGGCTCAAATAATAACTATTAGAATGAAAGGTGCTATATTGGGAGTAATAAGCAACATTCATTTCATGATTGATCATAAGGTAGAAATTTGTGGACACACTTGAGCTCATACCATTGACGAGACTTCTTTTTCAGAAGAGTATTTAAGTATTAAACTATGTATCATTATACTTGACAAATTACTAGTATATGCAACATGGTTTAACTCTAAAAATGCTTTGCTGGAAAGAAGTCTTGTCAATGCATAGTGTTACCATTAATTTCTATCCATAGGAAAATTCAATATTGCAATTGATGCCTTTTCTTTTGAATTAGCCACTTATCCAATGAAATTGTTCTCATAGGGCTTTGTGACCCAGTATCTAGTGGAGACTAGGTGTTCCTTTCATCCATTTCATTTTGTATTAGCTATTTGTTCATTGGTTGTATTCTTGTTTTTTTAGTTGGAGTTTGAAAGAACTTTTAAATACAAAGCATGCATATAGATACATACATTTATGTATACATATACATATATGTATGATTTGGTTGATTTCCATAAAGCATTGTTGAAAAAAAAAATTGTGCCATGTGTGCATTTTCCCTTCTTTGTGCATGGCTTTATTACTATGGATTGTTTTGTTTTGTGAGTCTTCCATCTAGGCCATTGTTAAAACCAATATTGTTTCCTTTATGGCTTCCATATTGTGTTAATGGTTGGAACATAGTAAAATAGTTCATGTTATATAGTTTATATTGTTTTCCATAGGGTATTATTGAGTGTTGCTATCTGCCTTTGGCTACTTTGTTGCATATTCAATTAGCTTGACCACTTTAGTTATGCCATTTCCCTCTAACTTAGTGTTTGCAACCATTTCATTATTTTTTAAATATTATTATTGTAGGCTTCACAACCTTCTTCAAGTTCCAATGCTATATCGAGTGTGGATCGTAAAAAGGCAGCAAAATGCCAAAGAAACCAACTTTATTATGCATGACACAAAGACTAGATTTGCATAGGTCGGTGAGCCAGGTACTTGCAACAAAGATGTGCTTTAGAACCACCTAGCTTGGCACCACATGCCTAGCTAGGCACACCACCATTGCAAGCAAGCTCCCTAGTAGCACTTGCTTGTTGTTGCACCCCCTCAACTCCCACCCCTTCGTAGCTACAACACAACCACCGCAGTGAATCTGCCTCCATAATACCTAGCTATACACCATCACAAACCCTTGTTGGGCATGCCTTTTCATCTGCATCATTGACAACCCACCACTCAAGCAACATGTTTGGTGAAACTTTCTACATTGCTATGTTGTCCTTCCATCGATGCATTGATGCTTTGTCTGAATTGAAAATGTGTTATGTTTGCAATGAGAGTTATGTCGGCATGAGATTCCGAGCATCCAGCGTTGGCATTGTGTGTTTGTATTGTGCTTCTGAAAAAGGTGTCCATGATTTATCCTAAAAAACAAAATGGATCCAGGGCCACAACTAGTTGTCCTTGCAAAGCTTACTCAAATCGAAGAAATGCTTATAGAAAAAGTTGCTCTAGTTTTGCAAGTAACCCATTCTAAAGGAGGCCAATACAAATATAGTGGCCATACTATACGGTTCCCACAAGATATCACAACCATTGCAAATTTGTTGCGACATTGTCTACATGATCTTGAAGTTGTGATTGTGCGAAGAATTGGCATTCAGGGGACAAACAATGATTGCTATGTTGACAAACACAATGCCATGGTTGCATTAATATATAAAATTGAGAATGACCCATACTATAGTGATGTTGCAATGGATTGTGATGCTTTAAATTTGTTTCCTTCTACAATTACTGACATCTCTAATCTTCTACACATAATGGAAGAACCAAGGCATAACCCAATTGAACCAATGGCAACTACAAAAAGCGTTGTTGATGAGGAACCTAACCTTCAGGACTCGTCATCATTTATTCCATTGATACCAAACCCTCCTCGAGAATTCTAGGCAATTAGAGATGCCTTACAAATTAAAGACACTAGTCAAAATACCTTGCCTAGGCCTGAAATAAATTCTAGCCCTATCAATGAATATAATATAGAAGGGTTATTAAGCATGGCTTTTCTAATCTTGTTCCCCACTGGCATGGCAATGCCCCTACAATTGAGAACCATACAAACACACTTACATTAATATGCCTTGCACTTGATGAGATACTATGATAATAGATTTGGGAGGCATGTTAGATTTATATATTACCTTTATAATTTGATAATGAGACATTGAAGCCAACAATCAACATTAGTTTTTATGAAAACAAACTTGGAGGAAATAATCCCAAATTTTGTTCTTGCTTTGACACAATTGCTTCGGAAGGCACTAGATACTCAAATAGCAAACCAAATTGTTCACTTTGGTGCATCCTTGTGAGGAACATGCTCATATTGGGCCAAGTGCTGACAAGAGCTTGCAACAATGATTCGCCAGCTTAGTACACCGACTCTTTTCTTCACTTTGAGCTCTGTAGATACAAAATGGCCCAATCTACATAGGGTGATTGAACCTCATGTCTAGTTTGATTTTCCATACTCCTACAGACACTTCATAGAGAACATTGTATAGAACCCACACATAATAGCCTTATACATGCACTTGTGATTCACTATTTTTTTGTGCAGAGGTTATTGAGAGACTTTTCCACACAAAGGACTATTGGTATTGGTATGAGTTGTAACATCACGGGTCAGCACATGTACATGATTTCTTGTGGTTCCCAAATTCCCTGAACATGGGCATGCTTGATTGGTCCAACCAACATGAGCTTCAACAAGCAAAAAGATTCTTTGATTGCTATGTTTTAGCATGGAACCCTCATCCCCCAGAGCAACTAATATCAAGGATCCACCACTTAGCTTTGGAGGACCCGTGCTTGCTTAATACTATGCAAATTTCTTCCATGGATCAAATGGTGGACTATGAATAGTTGTTGAACATAGGGAAAAGACATATCAAGTGCACTCAATACACTTGACTTAGGAAAAAAGGCCACTGGTTACAATGTTGCTACAAAGCTCCATGGAATACACAACCATCTTCGACATTGGTAATTGATAGTGAATTAAACAAATTGCATAAAATGGAAAGAAATGATGAGTGTGTTAATATCCACAAGCCTAATATGCTTACAATTTGGCAAGCAAATGTTGGTTTTCAGCCAGTATTGTCTAGACAAATTGTGCTAAACTACATTTCCAAATATGCATCAAAGTCTAAGAGAAAATTTGAAAGCTACATTGATATCTTGCAGAGGCTTGCAAATACCAATTCATTTGGGGATAAAGCATTGCTTTCCTACCAAAAATTCATGATGAATTTGGTTGTTGATCCTGACATTGGTGCACAAGAAACATGCCATATGCTGCAAAATTTTACCCTTGCCATCTCAAGTCAGCATTTCTTGTCTTTTCATGTTAGTAGGAAAACAATTCATCGTTTGAAAATAGTTGATAGTAGTGACAAGCTTTCCAATGGTTATATTCATTCCTACATGCAAAGACTAGCTAAAATGGAGACAATATCCCTTATTCATTTTGCACAACTTTATACATATCGGAAAAATTACAAAGGTATAGCTTGGCGTGCTTGGCCACAACCTGCTATCATCATTGTTTACTCACTTTTCAAGACCATCCTACCGAAACAAAGTGATGCCTTCAAAACATTTTGTTGGTTAGAATTGCTACTATACAAACCTTTTCGAAATGCTTAGGCTGACATAGGCGTTACGAGAGAAAGCATAACACAAAATTGGAGTCTATTTTATGTTGTTGGTGTAGACATGCAAAATTAGCATCATGCATTTAACTAATTCAAAATCATCCATTCATCAAATAAATCAAGTATATCTCTAAAGTCATCTATTTAAATTAAATAAAACAACTTTATTTAATTTGATCCTAACATCACCCTCCTTGATTAAATAAATCAAATCTTTATTTAATTAAATATGAAATCATTTTCCATCTCCTTTCTTGATTTAGTTTAATTCATAAATCTAAAGAAAAAGGTAAAATCACATAATCCTCTTTTAAATTAACTAAATCCGGATTAAATCTAATCTAATGCATGTCACATTCTCTATATTTTCCCACTTGCACAAATAAAGGATTTTAATTAATTTATTAAATCCTCATTTTCCCTCAACAAGGAATCTTTGGAGAATATTCCCTCAAGTTTGAATTCAAATCAAATTGACTTGTACCTTCCAACATAGCATTAACTCCCCTCTTACATGTCCCCCACTTGGCATTTAAGTCCATTTTTCTCCCTCCAACAAGCCAAATTTGAAATTTGAAAAGGCCAACTAATCTCATTTATTGGCACATTGACCAAAACTTGCACATCCTCCATCCACTCACATTTGGATAAGTGGCTCCTTCCTATTGGTTGAATCTTTGTCCCACAATCACCCATTTTGTTTCTTCTCTCATCAAAATCTTCTATAAATGAAGAGGCTATCCTTCATTCTTGGCATCCACAATTTATGCAAAGTTACTCTCTTCACATTGAGAGCTGATTTTGTCCACTCCATATTCAAGGTACTTCATTTGCTTGTCAAGGGTTGGGAAAGGGTCACTTTTCACAACAAAGTGACACCAATCCACTATGGAATAGGTGTGCATTATGTTTCTTTCATGCTTCTAATTAGTTTGTTTTTATATCTTATTTGAAAGGCATTATGTATTATTTCATAGGAGCATTTAACAAATTTGCATAAACTAACCCATGTTATGGAGTTTATAGCTTTGTGCAGATTTTATTGGTGCTCACACTTCCAATTTAAATTTTCCCTCCCACATGACTTGTCCATCCAACATAACATTAATTCTCCTCTTACATGTCCCCCACTAGGCATTTAAGACCCCTTCTTCTCCCTCCAACAAGCCAAATTTGAAATTTGAAAAGGCCACCTAATGTCATTTATTAGCACATTGACCAAAACTTGCACATCCTTCATCCTATCACATGTTGACAAGTGGCACCTTGTCATTGGTGGATCTTTAGTCCCACATCCTCCATGTTTTGCATTCTTCTATCCTTATTGATTATAAATAGAGGCCTCCTCTATTGTATTACTCCTCCATAACTCCACAATCTTAGTATCTTTCTACACAACTTGATACAAATTATCTTGCATCTTCATATCTTGAGCTTATCAGAAAGGGGTTGGGAAAGGCCTATTTTCCACATCAAAATAGCACCAATCCCCCTATGAGATGATAGTTTGATCCATTTTAGATAATTTTACATTTTTATGCTTTCTTTGTATGTTTTTTTATCATGTTTCCTTGTCTTAATGTGATTAAGAATTTCATAGGGAGTTTGATTATTGTTTTTCTAACTTGAATAATTATCTATTGTGTTGTTTATATTAGCATGAGGAAAAAATCTTGCTCATAGTTGGCTATGACACTTGGCATGTCAATAGACTTACTATCCCCCCTACTGATGGGGAGGGTAGTGATAGTGATACCAATGTTGCGTAGTCTCTACCCCATGCAAATGAATATGAATGGGAGTTGCTCTCTCGACTTGGTGCCGCAATTTTTTTTTGTTTTGACCAGTTGCAACTCTTGGGTAGACGAGACTTTGACCTACATCATAGGTGGGACAACCACCATGTTCCAGAGAATCTTCATAGCATTGTTGAACATTTTGTTTCAACAAGTAATTGCATACAGCTAAAGACACTCTTTGCTCATTTGCAACACCTGGACTTTTCCATCGACTATCTCCTAGGAAAAAGCTTGCTTTGAATATCATTGAACAACACCATCTTGGCCTATCTTGATCTCCATTGCTACATATGATCATTCAAGGAACTGTTGGCACAAGTAAATCATTCCTCATTGACAAGATACGAAGAGCACTAAATACATCATTGAATTAGAAAATGAATCCTTTACTTGCTTTGGTGCCAACGGGTGTTGTTGCTTACAATATTCGTGCCTCCATAGTGCATACTGCTCTTCATATACCAATAAGAGATATGAATCCATTGACCATATTTCAAGAGGACTTCAAACATATTAATTACATATTAATTGATGAAATGAGCTTCTTGGGTCCCAATTTGTTGCTTAAAATAGATAGTCAATTGTGGCAAGCATTCCCTAGTAGACATATTCAGCCATTTGGTGGTGTCTCTATTATACTCGTGGGTGACTTGGCACAACTGCCCCTTGTTATGGATAGGCCTATCTATGGTTCTCGATCCATAGCATTGGCACTTTGACACACTTTTAATATTGTTGTCACACTTCACACTATATTTCACCAGCATGGGAAATTTTATTCACAACAACAATTTTGTCTGCTTCTTATGAATAGTAGAAATTGTCAGGCATCCCTATTTGATTGGAAAATTATTATGAATAGAACAAAATCCATGTTTATTTCTAAGCAAAACCAAGATTTTGATAAGGCTATCCACTTATTCCCAACAAATAGGTTAGTTTCTTTGCACAATAGAAAAATGCTATAGCAGTTAAATGTTCCAATTGCAATTAGTGTTGTTGAATGTTCCCAACAAAACATACTTGATTATGGTGATGATGAACAACTTCGAGAATAGCTCTTTCTTGCAATTGGTCAACAAGTAATGTTGACAACAAATCTTTGGGTGGCAACTAGCCTAGTTAATGGATCATTGGGTTTAGTGAAGCCTATTTTATATGCTAGGGGTCCTAAACCACCTCAGCTACCTGAATATGTTGTTGTTGACTTCCATAACTACATTGGCCCAGCATGGGATCGAGACAATCCAAGATTCATCTCGATTATCCCAATCACATGAGGCAGCCAAAGACAACTCCTATTGACAATGGCCTAAGTGATAACAATCCATAAATCTCAAGGCTTAACACTAGAGAAAGCTACAATAGATATTGGAACTAAAGAAAGGAAAGGACTAACATTCACAACTCTCTCTCATGTTAAATGAATAGCAGGAATACACATAGATCCACTTTTCTCTTTTGACAGGTACTCTAGGCTACATTCCAACAAATACAACATGCTTCAAATTAAAGAAGAGGATCGCCTCCAACAATTTTTTGCATTGACATCATGATGAAATATTTTTGTTCTTCACGGTAACAATAACACTTCTCCTTTTCCTTTTCGTTTCAATGCTTTCATAATACCATTGATTCCTAGTATTCATTTTTCCTTGTTCACTCCATAGTCCAATTCTAATCACTTTTCCCAACATTATGAAGGTTTTACTTCTATAGTCATTGCTAAGAGAAGTTTCTATTCAACTATTGCCTTGGGTTTCCCCTTGCACCCAACAATAAACATCAATTCATTCCTCTTCCCCACTTTCCCAAACTATTATCTATATTTAATTTTTCTCTCAATAGCTTCCTCCCCTTTACCCAATAATGTTGCTTCTAAAGCTATCACATTTGAATCATTTCTTTCTAACAATTTCATATTCTAACAAATTTAGATTGCAAAAAATTATGGTTGTTACTACAGATCTTCACAATTCTTAATACTTTCATGCTCACAGGTTTTCCATAGTGTTTGAGTTGCAACTATATTCCATTTGTATAAAAGGTAAGGCTATATTTCATTCTTTCCATCTCTTCTTTTGCAACTACATCCAAAATTCTTTGTCACAAATGCCACAATTGTATTTATTTTTAAAAATAGATAAAAGTGATTTTAGCTGAATAAAATTGCCAGTGCCAGAAGACAATTATATGTAATTGTCCACATATTGTCTCCTCTTTGCAAAAGGTATGTCTACATCCTGTTTATATGATCTATTCTATTGCACATATATTAGATATTATTTGTTACTAACTATACAACTATTTATATTTGTTCATTTAGATATTGTCTACTAATGACACATGTTTGTTGTACTAAACTTCAAATTTCCCTTATGTCTAACCATATTTCATTGAAAGCATTATAGATTGCAAATGTGCATAGTGAAATATAGATGCACATGTCTAGTGTATAGATCTCCTAAATTTTAAATAGCTTTATGATTGCACATTTGCATGGTGTATGGCCTTCACCTACATTCCATTTCTATACAACATAAGCCTATATATCTTTCCTTCCATTTCTTATTTCACAACTCCATGTAAATTTATTAAAAATGTACAATATTGATTTCCACTCAACAAATTTTCTCAGGTGCCAAATATTTCCTTCACCATTGATTAAAGTAGTGGACAATTAATCTTTCTACTCGAGGGTTTGGTGAGAGCCCACGACGCTTGATGACACAATGTGGTAGGGTGCAAAGCAGGCCTCCTTTTTTGTCTTGATACTCCAATCCGTTCCCTACACAAGGTATGCCTAGATTTCATTTACTTACACTATTCTACTACAGTTGCATTACATATTATTTGTTATGAATTCTATAAGTCTTTATATTTTCTGATTGATTTATCGTCTACCAATGGTATGTGTTTTGTACACTAAACTTCACATTATTCTTTCATGTTTGCAACCATACTCAACCCAAACAATCCTCATTCATGGACCTTTTGATGCCTTGAGATCTTGTATTAAGTCAGTAGTGGCCAATTAATCCCAATGGTGGACAATTTATTTTCTTGCTCAGGGGTTTGGTGAGAGCCCACTAAACAAATTTTCTCAAGTGCCAAATCATTTCCTTCGGTGCCATTGATTAAAGTAGTAGACAATTAATCTTTCTACTTGAGGGTTTGGTGAGAGCCCATGACGCTTGATGACACAATGTGGTAGGGTGCAAAGTAGGAAACCTTTTTTGTCTCGATACTCCAATCCATTCCCTACACAAGGTATGCCTAGATTTTATTTACTTACACTGTTCTACTACAGTTGCATTACATATTATTTGTTATGAATTCTATAAGTCTTTATATTTTCTGATTGATTTATCGTCTACCAATGGTATGTGTTTAGTACACTAAACTTCACATTATCCTTTCATGTTTGCAACCATACTCAACCCAAACAATCCTCATTCATGGACCTTTTGATGCCTTTAGATCTTGTATTAAGTCAATAGTGGCCTAAACATTGCTTTCACCATTGATCCATTTTCTTGCTTGGGGGTTTGGTGAGAGTGCACAATGCTCCATAAGCCAATATGGTAGGGTGGACATCAGGCCTTGTTTTCTTATGTTGACACTACATTCCATGATGTGCACCACATATGCCTAAATTTTATTTACTTCATTCCTCACATTACAAGTACATAGCAAATAATGTGTTATAAAATATAGAACTTTGATATCTCTTGGTTTACATATTGTCTTTGAATTAGAGATGACCACTACACTAAAATTCACACTTTGTTGTTATTCTTCCAGAGCATACTCTAGTCATAATGTGGATTTCAATGATTTTGTTTAAAGTCATTAGTGGCCAAAACATTGCTTCTACCATCAATCACAGTGGTGGACAATTTATTTTTCTACTCGAGGGCTTGGTGAGAGTGTGTGGCTCTCCATGACCCAATATGGTAGGGTGGAGATCAAACCTTGTTTTCTTGTGTTCCTACTGCAATCCACCACATGCACAAGTATGATTAAATTTTACTTATTTCATCCCCTGCATTACACTGTATTACATATTTTGTACTATACATTATAGAACTCTTTAAATCTATTAATTTACATATTCTCTATCAAATACAGATGTTCACCACAGTAAACTTCACATTTTTTTGTTATTTTTATAGCAGACTCCAACTATAATGACAAATTTGATGAACTAATTGAAAAATTAGTCACAATGATCAAATAGACAATTCGATCCTAATATACTCTATGCTAATTGTAATAAGAAATATTCATTCCACCCTTAATCAAAGTGGTGGACAACATATTTTCTTGTTTGGGGGTTTGATGAGAGTCCATGAGGCTCCATGACCCAATATGGAAGGGTGGAAACTAGGGCTCATTTTTTTGTGTTTTATTTTATATATCTTATTTATAGATCTCTATGTTTCTGACATAAGATTCAATCATAATTCATACATTTCAGGCTATGGTTGTGATAGAATAAAATAGTTAATTTTATACACTTTGTTTTAGATTCCATTGGGCATTGTTCATTATTGTTCTCTTGCTTAAGCTATATTGTTTCATTCTCGAGAAGGTGTTGTTAGAAAAGCTATATTGTGCCATGATCCCTCTCATGATCTAAATAAATTGTTGACATGCAGTTTTTGTCGATTGTTATTGTTTAACTTGTGCTATATTCTCTCATTTTCGATAGGCTCATGTTCAAGAAGTTGTATTCTTTCAATTTTCAATAGCGTGTTGTTGAGAAAAGACCAAAAATTTTATTGATTATTGTTCTCTATCTTAGGTTGCATTGTTATATTTTTGATAGGGTGTTGTTGAAGATGCTATATAATTTCAATTTTTGATAGGGTGCTATTGTAAAGCCTAGATTCAATCAATATTTGATAAGGTTTTGTTCAGAAAAGGGTACATTTTCGTTGTTCAAACCGATAGAACTTAATTTATGGGTTTTGTTTTCACTCTCTGGTTGGAATGCAGTAAAACAACTTGTCTTATACAATTTATGTTAATATAATGTTGTATCCTTGATTTGTTGCTCTATAGCAGTCTACATTTTCCCATACGTTAGTTAGCCTTTTATAGTTTATCTTTCTCTTTGTAATGCATTCTGTAGACACTTAAAAATGACCTAGGCCTGCAAGCTTTATTTTTACCACTTTCGTCCTAGCATAATTATGACATTTAATTATGTCCTTGGTCCACATTCGACTATTAATTAAATAATTTATAATTGTTTAATTAACTCATGTCATTTTATTCTTCATGATTATTAAATAAATAAATTTTATTTATTTATTAAATACATTATTAATTGCCTAAGTCTTACTCTAATTAAATAAATTGCTAAATTTGTTCAATTATCTTTATTCATTAATTCTTCCTCATTTTTAAATAAATGAATTTCATTTATTTATTCAATATGTCACTAATTGTCATAATTAAATAAATTCATTAATTTATTTAATTATTGATCATATCTGCTAAATTAAATAATTATCTTTAATTATTTAAATTGACAAAATTAATATTCCTCTCATTTTAAATAAATGAAATTATTTAAAATGTCATCACAATCTTAACTAACAGTCCATTTTGGTAAATAATTTGAAAATGATTATTTATTTGTCTCACAAAATCCATATTTTGAGTTGATTTAATTCAAATTGGTAGCTTTCTTCCAAAAATCAAATAAAGCAAGCAGTTTCTTGATTTTATCAAAATTGTTTTTCATTCCATCTTTTATGAATCTCACAAAGCAGGCTATCTTTATCTTCTCAATTTTGAAAATCTTTATTTTCAAAATTAATTATCTCCTCTTTTCTCCACCACTGATTCGATTTTCTTCTATAACATCTTGACCACTCACTTAAGGATTTTTCCTTAACCCTGATTAGGGATTATCAAGTGAAATCCCGTCCTCTGATTTTAGGTTTCTGTCAAGAGTCGATCTCATCCATCCACTCAAAATTGTGTTTTCTATAAAAGACAATTTTGTTCATAATTTCGGGACTACTTCATTAATATAGGCATTATAGTCATTTAGCATTAATAGTTATTATTTTTATTTATCATATTGTCATAGGAATAGGCATAAAAATAATCAAATCCTTCAAAGCTTGTTTAGGACAATGAGGCCGAGAGACTGCTCAGATGGTGGATGGTAGAGGGTGAGGAGGAGACACCCTCTAGTTCAGCGTTTCTCCATGATGCCATGACCGACCAGAGAGTGGCAGACTTACAAAGGAGATTAGATGAGAGAACGGCCCAGGTCAAATCATTGTAGTTTGAGTTAGAGGTAGTACGCTCGGAAGGTCTGCTCGCCATGATGAGGGTCGTAGACGATCCTCTCCCCTCGAATCGGCACTCGTAGAATCTAGTAGACATCCTCTAAAGTAATAGTGGCCTCACCTGTCGGCAGGTGGAAGGAGCAGGTCTCTGAATGCCACCGCTCACACAGCGCAGTCAGTAATCCCTTGTTTGCCTGAATGGCGGGCATGTAAGCAACATAGAATAATCCCAGTTGCATCAATCATCGCCGCTCTCACAGGCTCAACTGGTCAGCAAACCAAAATGTCGTTGGTCTACTCTCGTGTGTGTAAATCGGGGCAAGCTGCCTCTACAAAACGCCAAACAAGTCATGAGAACCTTTTGAGCAAATTGTTAGTATTATCACAAGCATCTAAGGTTATGCAAACATCAAAATAAGCTCTGGTCATAGTCAAAGGGAAATGCATCGCACTAGGGCAATTGCGTCTCAAAATGTCAATTGCGTCATTTCGTACATCAAATGCAGTCCACAATCGCAAATGCATCATTTGTTTTGTCAAATGTGTCGCATGTATATGCTTGCATCATGAAATTTGACACTTGCGTCATAGAAAAGCGAATGTGTCGCATAATAACAATTGCGTCGAGCAAACAAGCGAATGCGTTGCAAATGGACGATTGTGGCATTCAAACATTCAAATGCGAATCGAAAGGTTGAATGTGTCGCAGGAATTGACAAATGCGGGGAAAACCACCATTCTGCCTTAATTCCCTTTCGCACTTGCGTTGCAACGCATCATACGCGTCGAACGTGAAGGCGAATACGTCGAACACGAACACATATGCATCGCGGCACATTCGTTATTCGCCTTATAAACCTAATTATTACATGTAAAACAAAAAAATTACAAGGTGGGATAGAGGTACATACTGCTAGCTCTGAGCCCTCTGGCCACTTGAATGTCTGCACGATCTCCCCGCAATGCTCTGTGACTGGAATCACCATCCTCACTGCGCTCCTTTTCGCTCTGAGCTCTCAAAATTCACAAGGTAAATAGTGAAAATGAATTGACTTTTACCCCTTTGTCAACCTATTTATAAGGTCAAAATTATATTTTCTCAAGTGAGTTACTGCTTGAGGCTCATTTGACCACGTTTGACTACCCCGTAGATTGTCTTAAACATGTCAGAATCCAAAATCGACTGCGCCATTATTTTTCTAGTCACTGAATTCACTTATCGGGACCCTTTCCAAATTTTTTTGCCGCCGACTCAAAATTTGAATAATTTCCCGAGGGGGCATTGATAACCTTTACCTTCATTGGGGCATATTTTTGACTTATTTTCTTTGTCACAATGCGACATACTACATTATGACAAAGAGGGGAAAAATGTAGACACTTAAAAATGACCTAGGCCTGCAAGCTTTATTTTTACCACTTTCGTCCTAGCATAATTATGACATTTAATTATGTCCTTGGTCCACATTCGACTATTAATTAAATAATTTATAATTGTCTAATTAATTCATGTCATTTTATTCTTCATGATTATTAAATAAATAAATTTTATTTATTTATTAAATATGTCATTAATTGTCTAAGTCTTACTCTAATTAAATAAATTTCTAAATTTGTTTAATTATATTTATTCATTAATTCTTCCTCATTTTTAAATAAATGAATTTCATTTATTTATTTAATATGTCACTAATTGTCATAATTAAATTTATTTATTAATTTATTTAATTATTGATCATATCTGCTAAATTATATAATTATCTTTAATTATTTAAATTGTAAAAATTAATATTCTTCTCATTTTAAATAAATGAAATTATTTAAAATGTCATCACAATCTTAACTAACAGTCCGTTTTGGTAAATAATTTGAAAAAGATTATTTATTTGTCTCACAAAATCCATATTTTGAGTTGATTTAATTCAAATTGGTAGCTTTCTTCCAAAAATCAAATAAAGCAAGCAGGTTCTTGATTTTATCAAAATTGTTTTTCAGTCCATCTTTTATGAATCTCACAAAGCATGCTATCTTTATCTTCTCAATTTTGAAAATCTTTATTTTCAAAATTAATTATCTCCTCTTTTCTCCACCACTGATTCGATTTTCTTCCTTAACATCTTGACCACTCACTTAAGGATTTTTCCCTAACCCTGATTAGGGATTATCAAGTGAAATCTTGTCCTCTGATTTTAGGTTTCTGTCAAGAGTCAATCTCACCCGTCCACTCAAAATTGTGTTTTCTATAAAAGACAATTTTGTTCATAATTTCGGGACTTCATTAATATAGGCATTATAGTCATTTAGCATTGATAGTTATTATTTTCATTTATCATATTTTCATAGGAATAGGCATAAAAATAATCAAATCCTTCAAAGCTTGTTTAGGACAATGAGGCCGAGAGACTACTTAGATGGTGGATGGTAGAGCGCGAGGAGGAGACACCCTCTAGTTCAACATTGCCCCATTATGCCACGACTGACCAGAGAGTGGCGGACTTACAGAGGAGATTAGACGAGAGCATGGCCCAAGTCAGATCATTACAGTCTGAGTTAGAGGTAGTACGCTCGAAAGGTCTGCTCGCCATGACGAGGGTCATAGACAATCCGCTCCCCTCGAATCAGCACTCGCAGAATCCAGTAGACATCCTCTAAAGTAATAGTGGCCTCACCTATCGACAGGTGGAAGGAGTAGGTCTCTGAATGCCACTGCTCACACAACGCATCAGTAATCCCCTGTTCGGCTAAATGGCGGGCATGTAAGAAACATAGAATAATCCCAGTGACATCAATCGTCGCCGCTCTCGCAGGCTCAACTGGTTAGCAAACCGAAATGTCGTCAGTCTACTCTCCCGTGTGTAAATCGGGGCAAGCTGCCTCTGCAAAATGCCAAACAAGTCATCAAAACCTTTTGAGAAAATTGTTAGTATTATCACAAGCATCTAAGGTTACGCAAACATCAAAATAAGCTCTGGTCACGGTCAAAGGCAAATGCGTTGCACTAGGGCAATTGCGTCTCAAAATGTCAATTGTGTCATTCCGTACATCAAATGCGGTCCACAATCGAAAATGCATCGTTTGTTTTGTCAAATGTGTCATTTGTTTTGTCAAATGCGTCGCATGTATACGCTTGCATTACAAAATTTGACACTTGCACCACAAAAAAGTGAATGCATCGCATAATAACAATTGCGTTGAGCAAACTAGAGAATGTGTTGTAAATGGACGATTGCGGCATTCAAACATTCAAATGTGAATC
This sequence comes from Sequoia sempervirens, assembly GCA_007258455.2. Lineage (NCBI taxonomy): Eukaryota > Viridiplantae > Streptophyta > Pinopsida > Cupressales > Cupressaceae > Sequoia > Sequoia sempervirens. Next base: position 108,990,254 of record VDFB02000007.1, read on the forward strand.
GAAAGGTCGAATGCGTCGCAGGAATTGACAAATGTGGCGCAAACCACCGTTCTACCTTAATTCCCTTTTGCACTTGCGTCGCGATGCATCATATGCGTCGAACGTGAAGGAAAATGCGTCGAATGCGAATGAATATGCGTCACAGCGCATTCGTTATTCGCCCTATAAACCTAATTATTACACGTAAAATGAAAAAAATTACAAGGTGAGACAGAGGTACATACCGTTGGCTCTAAGCCCTCTGACCACCTGAATGTCTGCACAATCTCCCCGCGATGCTCTGTGACTGGAATCACCATCCTCGTTGCGCTCCTTTTCACTCTGAGCTCTCAAAATTTGCAAGGTAAATAGTGAAAATGAATTGACTTTTACCCCTTTGTCAGCCTATTTATAAGGTCAAAATTATATTTTCTCAGGTGAGTTACTACTTGAGGCTCATTTGACCACGTTTGACTACCCCGTAGACTATCTTAAACATGTCAGAATCCAAAACCGACTGCGCCATTGTTTTTCTAGTCACCGAATTCACTTATGAGGACTCTTTCCAAATTTTTCTACCACCGACTCAAAATTTGAATAATTTCCCGAGGGGGGCATTGATAACCTTTACCTTCACTGGGGCATATTTTTGACTTATTTTCTTTGTCACAATGCGACATGCTACATTATGACAAAGAGGGGCAAATGTAGACACTTAAAAATGACCTAGGCCTGCAAGCTTTATTTTTACTACTTTTGTCCTAGCATAATTATGACATTTAATTATGTCCTTGGTCCACATTCGACTATTAATTAAATAATTTATAATTGTTTAATTAATTCATGTCATTTTATTCTTCATGATTATTAAATAAATAAATTTTATTTATTTATTAAATACGTCATTAATTGTCTAAGTCTTACTTTAATTAAATAAATTTCTAAATTTGTTTAATTATCTTTATTCATTAATTCTTCCTCATTTTTAAATAAATGAATTTCATTTATTTGTTTAATATGTCACTAATTGTTATAATTAAATAAATTCATTAATTTATTTAATTATTGATCATATCTACTAAATTAAATAATTATCTTTAATTATTTAAATTGGCAAAATTAATATTCCTCTCATTTTAAATAAATGAAATTATTTAAAATGTCATTACAATCTTAACTGACAGTCCATTTTGGTAAATAATTTGAAAAAGATTATTTATTTGTCTCACAAAATCCATATTTTGAGTTGATTTAATTCAAATTGGTAGCTTTCTTCCAAAAATCAAATAAAGCAAGCAGGTTCTTGATTTTATCAAAATTGCTTTTCAGTCCATCTTTTATGAATCTCACAAAGCAGGCCATCTTTATCTTCTCAATTTTGAAAATCTTTAGTTTCAAAATTAATTATCTCCTCTTTTCTCCACTACTAATTTGATTTTCTTCTATAACATCTTGACCACTCACTTAAGGATTTTTCCCTAACCCTGATTAGGGATTATCAAGTGAAATCTCATCCTCTGATTTTAGGTTTCTGTCAAGAGTCGATCTCATCCGTCCACTCAAAATTGTGTTTTCTATAAAAGACAATTTTGTTCATAATTTCGGGACCACTTCATTAATATAGGCATTATAGTCATTTAGCATTGATAGTTATTATTTTCATTTATCATATTGTCATAGGCATAGGCATAAAAATAATCAAATCCTTCAAAACTTGTTTAGAACAATGGCATAGTCAAAATTGCTCACACACTCGATCTGAGGGCAACACAAATCAACAAGTTAGAAGGTGTAATGGAGATCAGCCATGGAGATTGAAGACACTCGGTGAGATTGTTCTATTTTCTGTGTTTTCATTTACTTTTCTTTGCACTTCATTACTTCTTTGGGTTTAGTGTATTTTCAATTTATTGAATCTAAGCCTTAGAAATTTACCCTTAGTTACACATTCCTCATTGTCGCTCTCTACCTTACACTATATTATTTCATCTCCAAATTGTTTGTTGCATTCCCTATTGTGCAATATTCTGCATAGTAAATATGCACCACTATGTATCAATTGTGTTTGTATCTACTAAAGTATACATACATATGTGCAAATAGGGGAGACACATTGTCCACCACTGCATACAATGTACCACTATGTCACTATCGTTTCCGCGTCTGCTACGAGATATATTGAACTTTGCCACCCTCGGTGTTTGCATGTCACTTGCCTTTCATGCTCATCTCGGCCTATCGACTGATTGTTGCATGTTACTACACAGAACCTGAACTAATCCTAAGATTAAGGTGCTACGGATCGTTAAATAGCCTTCCTATTTTAATATGAAAGTCAATGTTATGGCTGAATTTTCCTATTTTAATATGAAAGTCATTGTTGTGGCTGGATTTTGGAGTTTTCATTTTATGTTTATTTGGATTATTTTGCACCAAAAGTTGATATCAGCAAGTTAATCATTTGTAAGCATGAGAGTAAATTGTTTGTTTGTTTAATTCACGAGATAAAGCACCACCGTCCAATGTCTAAGCTGTCGTCAAAAGCTAAGTGGGGTGAAAAGAACCGGTCGGGGATAATGATAATGATGTATCCTATATGGCTTACAACTTACCACACGCGTATCACTCTGAAAGCGATATCAATCTTACTTTGACCTTTGCCATCACATACACACTGCTATCTACCAAATTGCGTGCTAGGATGGTCCTTCCCTACTTGCTGTGTTAGTAGCACAACGACACATTACACTGTAGTTGTAACACACCAATTTCCTTCCATATTCTGCCGTGTCGCTGGACATCTTTTCCGAGCTTAAGATAAGGATTTTCTCTCATCTTCTTTGTTTTCTGTCATGTTACAGAGAATTATTGGCATCTTCAAGGCGATGCAGTGCATCTTTATGGCTTAGAAAGAGAGCGAAGTACGTGAGATCCAGCTAAGAGAGGGTTGTGGGTTCCTCTGATTTACTGCCTTGTCAAATGTTTCATCTGATGGCACTTCTTGTATTGTTCTTGTTAGGCGGTGAGAAGTTTCCAAATTTCCCATGTATCTTTCTGTATGAGAAATTTATTCTCATATTCTATTTTTTAAGTATTTTAGCTGTAGGAGATGTCTCTATGTGGCTGCACAATCTAACTTTTGATGGGCTGATGTGGTCCTCTTTCTCGACTGGTTTAACTTTTCTGTCTTACTCTTTTCTTTTCATTTTTGTCCTGCTTACTCTTAACATGAGGCCTCCTTTTTTTGCCTTCATGCATACCAGCTACGCCGTATTAGACTGGCCCGCCCTAGATGATAATAATAGGGCACAGGGAAAGGATAAAACGTGGTAAGAATAATGTCGAGATGTCGTTTTACATTTTGATACTTTCAAATTTCAACCTCGTCTGCTGCAAATGCTGAGCCCCACATTTGTGAGCCCTTGTGGAAAAAGATCATCAGTCATATTAGTCCCACCATCTAGGTGAGCCCCCCTTTCTTTCACTGCCCTTTTCGAATGAGAGGTATGAATCTCTTCTGGCAGATATTTAAACAAATCGCAAATGTGAGCATTTATATTTATTTTAATATTTCTATTTTTAAAAATATGTATGTTAAATGCTGAAATACCAAATATATTATATTGTTGATATGCTTTCGGAAAAGCTTAAAATTAGTTCATGTTTTTGTATGTCACAACTTCTAGTTTATTTTAAAAAGAAATTTGAAAATACCTCTATCATGTAACTTCTTAAATCTTCTTATAACAAAATTTGATCATTTATCTAAATAGTCAAGGCTAAATTAAAGAAAATTTTGGAACCCTCATAGAAGGATATTATTAGGCACACCCATTGCATCATTAAGGTGAGACATACTATTCTTCATTATATTATTTTGAATCTACTCTAATAGACATGTATGGAAACTAACAAAATGTGGTTATGTGTGTCTATTTGAAATACTGGCATATCCTAAATTTGAATGCTAGGTCAAAATAATATTTCTAGATAATGTCTATAAATATATGTGGTTTTTAGGTCAAAATAATTTTTCTAGATAAAATAGAAAAGTGAGTGTGCAATAAAAATGGATTTATAAACTGAATTCGAAATGGATAGAAGACATCCTATATGCAAAAGATGGTGATGGTGGTAGGTCTTTAAGGGAAATTTTCAAATATTCAAGTGAAGATTAGCTAGATGAAGACAAGGGGGGTCTACATGGGGTTTTGTAGAACCAAATTGTGGATCTCAAAGAGAGTACTAGATTTCATCCCAATATTTCAAAGATTAAAATCCAAGGCTTATGATCTTAGAGATCATGGGTAGAAAGAGTACAAGGAAGAATGAACTGACTTCCATTCAAGGGTTCTACTTTGGATCCAACCTCTATTGTAGAGGATCTCTAGTTGAATATCCTAAATCAAGTAGTGGATAGAGCATCCTTCAAATTAGTGAACACATTAATAGAGAATTTTAGTGGGACTAGATCAAATATAAACAAAATTATAAGTTTGGTTATTAGGAAGTAGAGAATTAAGGGAAACCTTAATATTTTTGCAATGCTCAATATCCTAAGTCAAGTAGTAGATAAAGCATCCTTCAAACTAGATAACACATTAATATGAAAATTTATGGGGACTAAACCAAATATCGCTACAATTAGAAGTTAGGTTGACGTAAAGTGGACACTAAATGGAGACCTTTATATTTTAGTCATGCTCAAGGGATTTATTTAATTCTCCTTTCCTAATAATGAGGATTGTGGTAAGATATTGGTGAAAGGACAATAGCTTTTGGGAAAAGAATGTTTTTTCTTATGCAATTAGAAGCCTAGTTTTGACATAGACAAAAGAAATGTAAATCTTCTTTCTATTTGAGTTTGTTTACATGGATTTTTAACATGGTATTTTAAGACTTTATTTGGGCCCCTGGTAGTTCTTTATGGTATCTTTTATGCCTCCATGAGTCTATATATTGTATACTTGAGATGGAAACATAAGAGAGGAGTTTTTAAAAGGGTTATGCTATCAAATTTCTACTAGAGAAAGAGGATGTTGATTTCCATGGAGGCCAAAACTTGATATTGTATTGTAATAGAATTATTGTTGCTAAATAACATATTGGTTTGATACTTTGGTGGTAGGGTGTTTTTGAAATGGTTTTCCCAAGCTATGTAAGTGTCATTTTTTTCTTGTGGTTGATTTCCCTTGCATCTCTTTCTCATTCTTTCTTTTCTATTTTTTTCAATTCCAAAATGCTACTAAAATTCTTATATAAATGGTTATGTGATAATATCCTTGAAGGCTTAATGTTGAAATTCATACAATAATTAATAACTACTGAAGATTGAATATAATTGATAAGTTATTTATGCTTCCATTTCCTAACTATACATGGAAAATTAACCAAGTTACTATATTAAATATTGCATAATGTATTGCTAATATTTAGTGGTACATATCATTCTAAAGAAGTACATGTAGCATTCACCCTTTTCGTAGACATTTCTTGTTCTTTATCTCAATATTTGATGCAGGAGCATCCAGGTAGATGAGCAATTAGCATCAAGCAAAAAAAAAAATTGTTTGATTTTTCTTTTGTTTTTCACTCTCTATTGGTAGCCATCATCTATAAAGAAAATTCAATGATTAAACATCATATTTAATGTTTACATTTTGAAACTTCATTTCATTGAAGAATTGAATATTCATTGCAAATTTAAATATGAAGAGAAAATTGTATAAGATATTTCTCATAATAAATATACTTCTGAGAAAATTTATCAAAAGAAATTATAATGCTCAATGTTGAAGTAGAAGGTGAGAAGTCACCCTGGATAGCAAATTGGAAAGGTTGCAACAACCGAAGGGACAAAGAAATAATGTAAAATTGTAGATAGATGAGAGAGTAAAGCATACCTGGGTAAGGAGAAAGACCCACGCCAAGCTCAAAGGTAGATTATTAATGTTTGAAAGTTGTGTAGAACAACGAGTGGATGAAGAGAGAGACCGCATTGCAATTAGGAGAAAAAGGCATCGTAGAGGATTATACAGATATAGAGGAAAATATTTTGGATGTTCTTGTAGAGTGAAAGGAGAAGAATCGAATTGAAGAAGTCAACCTACACATTATATATAAATGTAGATTTCATTAAAGATAGAAAATGTGTTCAAAGGAGAACATAGGGATAAATTTGCATGATTTAGTTTGAGAAAGAACCATTAATTTCAAATGTATATTTAAATAAACATTAGGGAGATAGGCATGGACAATAGGAGAGAAGGCAATTGATTTAGAGGTCAAGCCACAGAGTAAGGGAAAAATACAAATTGGAATTAGGCATGAATCGTAATTTGTGGGGATAAGAGACTCTATACACTTCTAGGGTTTTGCACCTAAAAGGAGAAAGGTGTCCCAAAAACTTAGATGGTTCACTCAAGACTAATGCAAATTTGATTGAAATATGTCTAAATAGAATGCCCTAAATGCAAAGAATTGATAAAAGAGATGAATTATTAATGCAAAACTAAGAAAATACACTTTGTTTGAAAAGACACTATGATATGCAAAATGAACTAAAAGTGCAAGTGAAATCTAACAAAACTTAATGAAACTGAAGAGGTACACCTAGAAGTTGGAAATTAATGCAAAGAGGCTTTGGAATCCTATAGAATCCACTATTGATGCCAACTGGGACACTTATGCCAAGTTGGGCGACTAGTCCTATTTTGAGGAAATTTAGCCAGAACAGGTTTTAGCCAAAAGGGTATCCAGAAGTATAGAAAACACTTTTTTAGGCTTGGTAGTGGGACCAATTCACCATTGATGGATTCTTAGTCCACCTTCAGATTTTGGGAAATTCAAAGATCCAATCTATAGCTCCCAGTCTGCACTTTCTGTTCCTTCAGGTTTCTAGATCTGAATCTATAAAATCTGATTTGTAGGTGATCTTCAAGCTTCTTTTAGGGTTTTATTGAATTTGAAATACTTTGATGAATTTTTTACACCTTTTAACACCTTACTCTTTGACAAATCTGCATACAAGACCTACAAAACACACATGCAAAGAGGGGAAACAGTGTTAAGGGTTAGTGAATAGGGGTTTTCCTTAGTCAAACCCCAATTTGGTAATTAAACCCTTGAAAATGAAATGAAATGTAAAGATAATGATGAATGATGAATGAACAACATGCAATGTTGCAACTCACCAAATGCTTGAAGTAGAAATCTGAAGATATGCAAGTAGAAGCTCCAATGGATGTATGCTTGAAAATTCCTAGAATGCTAAAGTGAATGCTTGATGATTGCTTGAATGATTAGGAAAATTAAGGAGATTAGGAGATGAAAAATGAGGGGAAAACCCTATATTTATACATGATTATACAAAATTTCTTGAAAATACCACATCACAGGCCAACATCAAGGTTTAGAAAATAATATCCTACCAAAATTTTGAAATAATTTTGATTTTTGAGCCAAGTGGGACTAAGTCACCCCTAGTGGCAACTTGATCCCACTAGGGCATTATCAGTGGGTGTCGGGAATTAAAGTGTACTAAATGATGTTTAATAGGATTATTCTCTAAAACACACTTAAGTAAGGCCTGTAACTGTATAAAGGGGCCATTCAAACATAAGAAAGGGTCAAATTATTGATGACAAGCCTAGAAAAGCATTAAATTTTGTTAGAACACTTTACAAAACTTTCCAATAAGGCTTGGTAAGTGATAAAAATAGATTATTTAAGTAAATTATATTAAAAATGTCCTAGAAATGTGTGAAAGTGGGTTACAACACTTCACAACACTTTTACAAGACATCATAGAATTCTTATTGATTCACAAGGGTCCAAGACCTAATGTGAATGTGTTGACCATATTACAACATTAAATCTAGGCTAATGCAAGAAGTTAGGTACACAAAAAGCTCAAAAAGTGGAAGTATTTTTGTTGTTTTTCAGAATTTGTCACACTTGGACTAAAACTTTGAGGCACTTACACAATGAATCTTTTAAAAAGTAAATAATATGAAATTTATTATTTTGAATCTAGTTTCCAAATATGTAAAGTATTCAAATACCTAGATTATATAAATTAAATTTTTATAAGGATCTATAAAAACCACTTTTTAAAAGTCCCTATTTTTTTACCATACCAAGCATGTATACAGACACCACTTTTTTACCCAAATAAAATTATTTTGCTAATTCCTTTTGGAAAAGAGAGCTAACAACATGAAGATTGATGTGGATTTTTTTTTGTAATTTTTTGTTGAATATATTTTTTTTATTGAATTTTTATTGGCCTTAATTGTTGTTTTTAAAAATCAACATGTACGGAAAACATAATTTGACCTAAACTAAACATTTTTGAAGAAAAAAAATTCATTGTGTAGAGAATTGTCTGAAGTTTGATGTCATATAAATATTTTTACAAGAAACTTAACCAAAAAAAAGTTATTAAAAAACAAAAAAAGCCTGATATTTCAAGTTTAAGGACTAGTTTTCTTAGAAATTAATTAAAAAATAGAAAACATAATCCATTCTTAATCAAAATTATATATTTGGAATGTAGACATCGTGTTCTCTAATGGGTTTTAATTTTATAGATTGATTCAGAAAAAAAGTCCATCAACCATATTGCCAAAGTTGGACATTCTTCTTCAATCTGCCTTAGTTTTTTAGTTGCAGGTCAAAGGCTAAGGCTTGGATTGCCAAGCCTTTCTCGAGCCTAAAACCAAGGCAGCATGTGGGTTGGGAATTTTGAATTTTAAAAATGCATACACATTTTTTAAAAATGCGTACACATTACAAAACACATATGCGTTCTTTATTTTCATGATTATTTAAAAAAATAAATACTTTTAAGAAATGGGTATGCATTTTAAAATGCGTACCAATTTAGTGTTACAAAATGCATATGCGTTTTAAAACACGTATGCATTTTGCGTTACAAAATGGGTACGTGTTTTAAAACATGCACCTGTTTCTAAGAAGTTTTTCTTTTTTTAAATAATCAATTTGTACGTGTTATAAAAAAGTGTATGCGTTATTACACATTATAACGTGTACGCGTTTTTTAGTGCATACGCATTTTTTAGGCTCGAGTACCCAAAGCATAATGCGTAAACAATTTTTTAATAATGCGTATGCATTTTCTACAAGATTTTTTTTTTGGCCGAAACTTCCCCTCTTTGTGTACCTAACTTCTTGCTTTTACCCATCTAGGAAATAATTAGGCCAACATCCATAAGAAAGACCCAAATGAGCATTAAAATGTCCAAAGATACATTTTTTATGCTACAATGCATAGCATAGGAATATGAGTAGCTATGATGGAAGAAGGGGGATTGTAAGGAAAACAAACAAAATGAGTAGGGGCTACGATATGGGGGAGGTCAAATTGGGTCGTTGCACTCCATAGCATGAGGGAGATTGAGTGGTTATTTGGCACAAAGAAATGGGTCAAGAAGATAAATGGTAGTAGGACAACGATGAGTAAGAGTAGAGTTTGTAAGGAAATTTGGGAGTGTAACTAGTGAAAACTCCATACAGTAGCGCCTTTGGTAACTTTCATTTCGATTAGGTTACCTCAAAGACACAGATAACTATGTCCAAATTCAGAACAGACAGTTTATTTCCTACATTGATCCATTTGAGAGAAACATATGTAGATTCAACAACAAACATTAACAGATTCTACTACATGAACTAACAGACATGAAAGATGAGACAGAAAACTAGAACACAAAGATTTATGTGGAGAAAATCCTTTCAGATAAAAAACCCCACACTCCAAAGATCGAGCCATTGTATTATTCAACAATAGAACGGTTACAATACAATTTCAGACTCTTATCCTTTTCAGAGATTACATCTTGTTCATCTGGATACAATTGGTAACATACTATCCCTGAGAGATCAAACATGGCATTCATGATTAGGAGAGATTCCAGCAGCATAACTCTGCCTCTCTCACTCTCTACCTCGGCCTCATGGCTTTGGCCTATCAGCCAGCCACTCGGCCTTTCTCTATCGATCTCTCTTTGGCTCTCAACTCTTCAGCATCACCTGTTACGGCCTCATGGCTTCGGCCTTCCAGCCAGCCACTCAATCTTCACATCTATTCGCTTAGTTTCCTATCTTCGGCCTCGGCTCTATGAAACGGTTTGTTTCCAACTGTCGGATCACAACTGTCAAATCATCCAGCTCAGAAACGATTCACATTCTGCTTTCTCTGATTTTTCCATATCTCACCATGTCAGACAATCTTCACTCGGTCAACAACGATCAACTTGTGTCACATGTCGGTGAGACACTAGAAGTGTCTCCCCGATGCCACAAGACCCAATTACATGTTTTCTCCAAGAGTCGTCTCCATCGGTAAAAGGTTCTACCGATATCCACAAGTCATACCAATTTTAGCATTCTCATTGGTGAGACAATCACCTTTGATGAGACATCACACCAAGCTCATAAGTTATTCTAAAGTGTTCCTTAGTCACCAAGACTTTAGTCATTCGCTGAGAGATCATATCGAGTCTTCAAGTCATGCTGAAACCCATTGTATTCTTATCGGCATCCATCTATCGGCAAGAGTCACCTTATCGGCATGATCGACGAGACCTCTCACTAACCTCTAGTTGAACTCATGTACTAGCGCTTCTCATGCAAGACATTCAACTATCACCAAGAGGTTTCACTGAGGTCTTCAAGTCACATAGACGTGAAGGTTATCATTGGCAAGACTATCATATTTCACCGAGACCTCACACCAAGCTTCATGTTATACCAAACTCCGAACAATAGTCACCAAGAGTTACACCGAAACTAGGATTCCATCAGCAAGACAATTTCTCTTCGTGAAGACATCACCTCGCGGTTCCAAGTCACCTCGATTCAATCTTGTCGGCCAGACTTACTGCTTTTTCCAAGACTTCATACTGAAGCCTTTAAGTCATATCGATGTGTTCCACTGTCGGCGAGAGAATCAACCTTCGGCAAGACATCTTGCCGAGGCTTCCATGTTATCCCGAAACAACTGTTTTCCAAGAGTCACACCGAACTGATGACCCCACATGCTGTCGGTGAGACTTACGATATTCAATGAGACATCATATTGAAAAAATACGTTACACTGATGACCCCTAACACTCATTCCAGAGACGCTCAGATCGCCAGAGATCGTAATAAATTAGAACAAGTCATATAAGTTTCTTCATGGGCGGGGCTTCCCTATATCATCGCGAGAGACTTCTCCAGGAACTCTTAAGTTAGCCCAAGTGTATCTTTAGATGGGTGAGAGACATTCATGAGCCGAGATCTTCCTGAGAGTTCAAGTCACCTTGAACCAGCTTATCGGTGAGACTTCTCCCAGTTGCCATGACTTCCTACCAAATCCATTTGTTATCCCGAAGACTCAAAGTTTCCATGAGTCTCCCTGAAGCCCGATAACAAGCCCTTATGTCGCCGAGACATTCCACTCGGTAGGAGATTACAGCGAAGGCCACAAGTCACAGCGATAGGCATTTTCGGCAAGACAAAAGCATTATCTTGGCGACATGAGCAAAACACAAAGATGGCTGCTAGTCGGCTGGGGCCAGCGAGAAATGTCGTGACTAAGCTTTCACCGAGGTTCCGGTCTGTGTAAGTTGGGGCATATTTTCAACAATCTCGGTTAATGAAGATCTGCCGGGGCACCTCCAAGCAACTAGCAACTAAAGTCCGCACTAGGCTCAATGGGACAAACCACCGCAGTACTCAAGACGCCCAATCAGCAGTTCCACGGATACTTGATCCATTAGTCCAATCGCAGCAAAGACCGGGCATCCAAGCTGCCAGCTCGGTGACCAACAGCAGCGGTCTGGCCCCAAGAAACCACACGCGGAGCTTTAAACATGCTCATGCTTCCGTCGGGTATATCCAACATCCAAGATGTTCACCATTCAGACAACAATCCTATCATCTTCCATGTGTGGAAGAAAGATACAAAGCCAAGGTGCATAAGCACCATTCCAATGAACACAAGCAAAAAAAATCCCAGTGATATCTTCAACAAGATCTTGCTACCACTTCACTATGCTTATTCAGCCAGAGCCGAGGAAGCAATATTAGCTTCAAAGCTTCAATCGAGAACACAACCCGGTGAAGTCATTATCGAAGGAAACAAGAAACTAAACATGAGTTAGAACAACAATCATCTTGTTGCTTCCATTAGTAGCATGACTGAAAATAGCACCCACAGCTCGTGCTATACTGTCCACTCTCACATACCTCATAGGTATCACCATTAGTAAACTTCTACCAATTCATTAACAACAAATACAAGTTCCAGTGTCAACTAGTCGAAGAAGACAAGACACATACATGAACTCCCACTGCTTGAGAAATTCAGATCTGAAAGATCAGAAGGCATCGCAAGCCTACCAATACCAGCACAAATAAAATGTAACCCTATAGTACCAAAGAAAAATCCACAATGATATGCACAACCTACAACAACCTACCACAAGAAACATTTCTCTCACCACAAACCTTCGCGGCCATAGAGAGAAACACTGCACATCATCTTCTGTAGAACATCCTCCTACATACACTTCTAATAGCCAGCTGTGTCAAGAATGATCTTCTTCACATCCCAAAAGAAAGCCTTAACAACATCCATCCATTCAATCACCAAGATCAAACCAGCTTTAAAAACATGGATGTAAACCTCTCAAAGAAGATCAGGCTAAAAGCATTTCCCATTTCAGGAAATCAGCCCATACATCATCTCCTACCAATTCTCATTAGTAAATGACATAACACAAAAGCTCAAGGAGATAATATAAACTATACAACTTCCACTATGAATCCTCCAGGACCAAAGGTTAAACAGTAATTCAAGATCCATATCATGAAAGTAAACATAAAACACATCTGAAAGATATAAAGGGCCAAATACCTTTCAGATAAACTATCGAGTAGACCAAGACTTATCCAAAGGAAATTTCATCACAGGTCTCTAATTTGAACTTACGTTCAACCAAGGTGTAGGATTCTTAGACTTTCTACTGAAAAACTTTAACAAGAGAAACAAGCATCAACACATCTCTCATAAGAGAAAAACAACCTCACCTTATTCTTCATGTATCCATGAGTACTAGCCACCAACCATCTCATGCTAAACTCTATCTGCATTACTGCACTATCATGAAGTACCAAGCAAAGAATCAAAGCACCCAATACATAAAGAATTACCAGACTATTGTCAAAGCTCCAATCATTTGAAATAGGAACTTATCATGACACCATGATCTACACATCCCCATA
>VDFB02000007.1:109003625-109019232 GCA_007258455.2 Sequoia sempervirens
TTAACTGTTCTATTGTTGAATAATACAATGGCTCAATCTTTGGAGTGTGGGGTTTTTTTTATCCGAAAGGATTTTCCCCACGTAAATCTTTGTGTTCTGGTTTTCTGTTTCATCTTTCATGTCTGTTGGTTCGTGTAGTAGAATTTGTTAATGTTTGCTATTGAATCTACATATGTTTCTCTCAGATGGATCAATGTAGGAAATAAACTATGTCTGTTTCACATTTGGACATAGTTGTTTGTATCTTTGAGGTAACCTAATCGAAATGAAAGTTACCGAAGGAACTACTATATGGAGTTTTCACTAGTTGCGCTCCCAAATTTCCTTACAAGTGGTATCAGAGCCTTCTTTTGGTTGCTGGTTTTGGGTATTTCTCCTGTGAAGATTTCTCAGTTTGAAGGGCTGGAAGAAATTTGGAGGAATGGATTGATTTATTGATCCTTTGATGAGTGGAAGCCTTGTGGTATTTTGAGACAACATGCAGCTTGGGAAGGATGGTCCGAATGGGGAAAAGAGGGAGTTGGAATCATGTTTTGACATGTCTCTAAATTTGGTAAGAGGTATAACTTATCTTAGATTATGGGTGGATTTTCCTTACTCTATGGCTGTGTAGCAGTAAAGCTTTCATATTAGTGTCTGTGTGATAGGCTCCTGGGTGATATGGAGAAGCCTAGATTGTTTCTCAGTCATGGAAGAGAGTGCTTATGCTAGGTGGTGGTTCCTGGTGTTGGAAAGCACTGTTTCCTGTTAACCTCAAATGCTTGAAGGCTATGGAGTTAATCATTAGATGATTTGCAAGCTTCTGAAATAGCCTTTCTCTCTTTCTCGGATGAATGTGCATGGTGGTGGTTTAAAGTTGGCCTGAAAGGAGCCTGGATCCTCTTGAACTATTGTTTCCTTTCTAAGGATAATCTATACTTGCATGGCTCTGTGGTTTTGCAGGTTTTACACGGTTAAGAAAAACTTGTGACCATGTGGAGTTGTTGTTAAGCTATTGTCTAGACACTGACCTTTTGGGGTGTTGCTGGATGAGATAGTTGCAGGTCTGCATGCATGCTTGGTGCATGGTTTTGAGGAGGTATGACTCTTTCTCTATATGGGAGTGTTGGTAAGTGTTTTGTCACTCAACATTCTTGTGGTAATGCTTGTGGGGTCCTTGATTATGGTGCTCATTGTGGACATGATTGGAAAATCAGATTTGGCATGATTTGATGTTTGAGTCATGTTGTCTATGTGGTTATTCTCTTTGATATCTCAGTGTTGCAGTTTTCAATGTGATAACGGGTTTGCATGTTCAACATTTGTGATCTACGAGTTATGCGGTTGGTGGATTAGCTACCCATTGGCTGCAGTGAGATAACTTGGATGTGGATTGTCTTTATCCACAAGGTTGATTCATTGTTGGTGCAGATTTGTTAGCTGGCCTTGTCTGTGGTCACTTGTGCATTGGTGTGATTGTTGTGAGATGAGAGGATGGATATTCTTGAGTACCTGAATAGTCAGTTATGGGAACCTGAAACAGTTGGTCATAATGCTTGGAAAGGTCGGGTATCATGTTTCAGTGGGAGCTCTAGCAGTGACTATGGATTCATCACATGGTGGTGAATGGTCTTCTATAGTGTTGTAGAAGGGTTCTTGCGCTTTTGCATGGACATTGTTTGAAGATGTGCAACATCTTGGAACCATGGAGGACGCTTGGAGTCTTTGGCTAAGGTGTTGGAGGTGCTTGATAGGTGATGTTGTTCTTAAGTCTATTTTCTTTATGTCATGGTATATTCTTGTTTGTGCACTAGAGTTTTGGCATTATGCATTGTACTTGAGACAATGGTGAAGTCATTTGAAGCATGGTATCTCCTATGGGGATGTGTAGATCATGGTGTCATGATAAGTTCCTATTTCAAATAATTGGAGCTTTGACAATAGTCTGGTAATTCTTTGTGTATTGGGTGCTTTGATTATTTGCTTGGTACTTCATGATAGTGCAGTAATGCAGATAGAGTTTAGCATGAAATGTTCTGTTGCTAGTACTCATGGATACATGAAGAATAAGGTGAGGTTGTTTTTCTCTTATGAGAGATGTGTTGATGCTTGTTTCTCTTGTTAAAGTTTTTCAGTAGAAAGTCTGAGAAGCCTACACCTTGGTTGAACGTAAGTTCAAATTAGAGACCTGTGATGAGATTTCCTTTGGATAAGTCTTGGTCTACTTGACAGTTTATCTAAAAGTTATTTGGCCCTTTATATCTTTCAGATGTGTTTTATGTTTACTTTCATGATATGGATCTTGAATTACTATTTAACCTTTGGTCCTGGAGGATTCATAGTGGAAGTTGTACAGTTTATATTATCTCCTTGAGCTTTTGTGTTATGTCATTTACTAATGAGAATTGGTAGGAGATGATGTATGGGCTGATTTCCTGAAATGGGAAATGCTTTTAGCCTGATCTTCTTTGAGAGGTTTACATCCATGTTTTTAAAGCTGGTTTGATCTTGGTGATTGAACAGATATATGTTGTTAAGGATTTCTTTTGGGATGTGAAGAAGATCATTCTTGACATAGCTGGCTATTAGAAGTGTATGTAGGAGGATGTTCTACAGAAGATGATGTGCAGTGTTTCTCTCTGTGGCCGTGAAGGTTTGTGGTGAGAGAAATGTTTCTTGTGGTAGGTTGTTGCAGGTTGTGCATATCATTGTGGATTTTTCTTTGGTACTATAGGGTTACATTTTATTTGTGCTGGTATTGGTAGGCTTGTGATGCCTTCTGATCTTTCAGATCTGAATTTCTCAGGCAGTGGGAGTTCATGTATGTGTCTTGTCTTCTTCGACTAGTTGACACTGGAACTTGTATTTGTTGTTAATGAATTGGAAAAAGTTTACTAATGGTGATACCTGTGAGGTATGTGAGATTGGATAGTATAGCACGAGTTGTGGGTGCTATTTTCAGTCATGTGGGTTATTAGTTGGATGGAAGCAGTCAGTATGATTATTGTTCTAACTGATGTTTAGTTTCTTGTTTCTGGATAATGACTTCACTGTTGTGTTCTGATTGAAGCTTTGAAGCTGATATTACTTTTGTCTAGCGATTGAGCACAGTGAAGTGGTAGCAGTATCTTGTGGAAGATATCACTAGGATCTTTTTTGCTTGTGTTCATTGGAATGGTGCTTATAAACCTTGGCTTTGTATCTTTCTTCCACACGTGGAAGATGATAGGATTGTTGTCTAAATGGTGAACATCTTGGATGTTGGAGCAGAATTCTTGATGGAGCATGAGAGCATGTTTAAATTCTATGTGGTTTCCTGGGGGCTGTGATTAGTTGTTTTGTTGGTCAATGAGTTACAGTTGGATGCCTGGTCTTTGCTGCAGATTGACTAATGGACTGTTATTTGTGGAATCTTGTTGATTGGGTGTCTTGAGTATTGCAGGGTTTGAACTGATGGAGCTAGTGTGATCTTAGTTGCTAGTTGCTTTGGAGGTGCTTGTGTGATCTTCGTCAAGTGGGAGATTGTTCGAAAATATTCCTCAATCTCACAGACTGAAACCTCTGAGAAAGCTTAATCGTTGTGACATTTCTGTTGTCTGGCCGACTAGCAGTTTACCTTGTGTTTTTCTCATGTCGCCAAGACAATACTTTTGTCTTTCCGAAGATGCCTATTGTTGTGACTTGTGGCCTTCGCTATAATCTCCTACTGAGTGGAATATCTCGGCGACATAAGGGCTTGTTATCAGGCTTCAGGGAGACTCATGGTGACTTTGAGTCTTCAGGATAACAAATGGATTCGGCAGGAAGTCATGGCAACCAGGAGAAGTCTCACCGATAAGCTAGTTTGGGGTGACTTGAACTCTCGGGAAGATCTCTTGGCGACTGAGGAATGTCTCATTGACGGTATACACTTGGGCTAACTCAAGAGTCTTGGTGAGAAGTCTCGGTGATGATAGGAAGTCTTGCCGATGAAGAAATCGATATGACTTGTTCCTATCGACATGATCTCTTGGCGACCAGGAGATCTCTCGGCGATAGTGTTAGGGGTCATCGATGTAACGTATTATTTCAATATGATGTCTCATTGAATATCAGAAGTCTCGCCAACAGCATGTGGGGTCATCAGTTCGGTGTGACTCTTGGCGAACAGTTGTTTCGGCACAACATGGAAGCCTCGGTAAGATGTCTTGCCAAAGGTTGATTCTCTCGCCAACAGTGGAACACATCGATATGACTTAAAGGCTTCGGTATGAAGTCTTGGAAAAAGTAGTAAGTCTAGCCGGCAAGATTGAATTGGGGTGACTTGGACCCTGTGGGGTGATGTCTTGGCGAAGAGCAATTGTCTTGCCGATGGAATCCTGACTTCGGTGTAACTCTTGGCGACTATTGTTCGGAGTTCGGTATAACATGAAGCTCGGTGTGAGGTCTCGGTGAAAGACGATAGTCTTTCCGATGAGAACATTCACGTCTATGTGACTTGAAGACCTCGGTGAAACCTCTTGGCGATAGTTGAATGTCTTGGCGATAGCGTTTCCAGATGAGTTCAACTGGGGGTCGGTGAGAGGTCTCGCCGATCATGCCGATAAGGTGACTCTTGCCGATAGATGGATGCCGATAAGAATACAATGGCTTTCAGCATGACTTGAAGACCCGATATGATCTCTCAGCGAATGACTAAAGTCTTGGCGACTAATGAACACTTCAGAATGACTTATGAGCTCGGTGTGATGTCTCATCAAAGGCGATTGTCTAGTTGATGAGAATGCTGAAATCGGTATGACTTGTGGATATTGGTAGAACCTTTTGCTGATGGAGACGACTTTTGGAGAAAACATGTAATTGGGTCTTGTGGCATCGGGGAGACACTTCTAGTGTCTCACTGACATGTGACACAAGTTGATCATTGTTGACCTAGTGAAGATTGTCTGATGTGGTGAGATATGGAAAAATTAGAGAAAGTAGAATGTGAATCATTTCTGAGCTGGATGATTTGACAGTTGTGATCCGATAGTTGGAAACAAACCATTTCATAGAGTAGAGGTCAAAGATAGGAAACTGAGCGAATAGATGTGAAGGCTAAGTGGCTGGCTGGAAGGCTGAAGCCATGAGGCCGTAACAGGTGATGCTGAAGAGCCGAGAGCTAGAGAGAGATCGATAGAGAAAGGTCAAGTGGCTGGCTGACAGGCGAAAGCCATGAGGCCGATGTAGAGAATGAGAGAGGCAGAGTTATACTGCTGGAATCTCCCCTAATCATGAATGCCATGTTTGATCTCTTAGGGATAGTATGTTACTAGTTGTATCCAAATGAACAAGATGTAATCTCTGAAAAGGCTAAGAATCTGAAATTGTATTGTAACTGTTTTGTTGTTGAATAATACAATGGCTCGATCTTTGGAGTGTGGGGTTTTTAATCTGAAAGGATTTTCCCCACCTAAATCTTTGTGTTCTAGTTTTTTGTTTCATCTTTCATGTCTATTGGTTCGTGTAGTAGAATCTGTTAATGTTTGTTGTTGAATCTACATATGTTTCTCTTAGATGGATCAATGTAGGAAATAAACTGTGTCTGTTTTGCATTTGGACATAGCTGTTTGTGTCTTTGAGGTAACCTAATCGAAATGAAAGTTACCGAAGGCGCTACTGTATGGAGTTTTCACTAGTTACGCTCCCAAATTTCCTTACAAACTCTACTCTTACTCATCGTTGTCCTACTACCATTTATCTTCTTGACCCATTTCTTTGTGCCAAATAACCACTCAATCTCCCTCATGCTATGCAGTGCAATGACCCAATTTGACCTCCCCCATATCGTAGCCCCTACGCATTTTATTTCTTTTCCTTACAATCCCCCTTCTTCCATCATAGCTACTCATATTCCTATGCTATGCATTGTAGCATAAAAAAATGTATCTCTGGACATTTTAACACTCATTTGGGTCTTTCTTATGGATGTTGGCCTAATTTTTGCCTAGATGGGTAAAATCAAGAAGTGAGGTACACAAAGAGGGGAAGTTTCGGCCAAAAAAAAATATTGCAGAAAATGCATATGCGTTATTAAAAAAATGTTTACGCATTATGCTTCGGGTACTCAAGCCTAAAAAATGCGTATGCACTAAAAAACGCGTACGCATTATAACGCGTAATAATGCATACACATTTTATAACACGTACAAATTGATTATTTAAAAAAAAAATACTTTTTAGAAACAGGTACACGTTTTAAAACACGTACCCATTTTGTAACGCAAAATGCATACGTGTTTTAAAACGCATATGCATTTTGTAACACTAAATGGGTACGCATTTTAAAATGCATACCCATTTCTTAAAAGTATTTATTTTTTTAAATAATCATGAAAATAAAGAACGCATATGTGTTTTGTAATGTGTATGCATTTTTAAAAAATGTGTATGCATTTTTAAAATTCAAAATTCCCGACCCACATGCTGCCTTGGTTTTAGGCTCGAGAAAGGCTTGGCAATCCAAGCCTTAGCCTTTGACCTGCAACTAAAAAACTAAGGCAGATTGAAGAAGAATGTCCAACTTTGGCAATATGGTTGATGGACTTTTTTTCTGAATCAATCTATAAAATTAAAACCCATTAGAGAACACGATGTCTACATTCCAAATATATAATTTTGATTAAGAATGGATTATGTTTTCTATTTTTTAATTAATTTCTAAGAAAACTAGTCCTTAAACTTGAAATATCAGGCTTTTTTTGTTTTTTAATAACTTTTTTTTGGTTAAGTTTCTTGTAAAAATATTTATATGACATCAAACTTCAGACAATTCTCTACACAATGAATTTTTTTTCTTCAAAAATGTTTAGTTTAGGTCAAATTATGTTTTCCGTACATGTTGATTTTTAAAAACAACAATTAAGGCCAATAAAAATTCAATAAAAAAAATATATTCAACAAAAAATTACAAAAAAAAATCCACATCAATCTTCATGTTGTTAGCTCTCTTTTCCAAAAGGAATTAGCAAAATAATTTTATTTGGGTAAAAAAGTGGTGTCTGTATACATGCTTGGTATGGTAAAAAAATAGGGACTTTTAAAAAGTGGTTTTTATAGATCCTTATAAAAATTTAATTTATATAATCTAGGTATTTGAATACTTTACATATTTGGAAACTAGATTCAAAATAATAAATTTCATATTATTTACTTTTTAAAAGATTCATTGTGTAAGTGCCTCAAAGTTTTAGTCCAAGTGTGACAAATTCTGAAAAACAACAAAAATACTTCCACTTTTTGAGCTTTTTGTGTACCTAACTTCTTGCATTAGCCTAGATTTAATGTTGTAATATGGTCAACACATTCACATTAGGTCTTGGACCCTTGTGAATCAATAAGAATTCTATGATGTCTTGTAAAAGTGTTGTGAAGTGTTGTAACCCACTTTCACACATTTCTAGGACATTTTTAATATAATTTACTTAAATAATCTATTTTTATCACTTACCAAGCCTTATTGGAAAGTTTTGTAAAGTGTTCTAACAAAATTTAATGCTTTTCTAGGCTTGTCATCAATAATTTGACCCTTTCTTATGTTTGAATGGCCCCTTTATACAGTTACAGGCCTTACTTAAGTGTGTTTTAGAGAATAATCCTATTAAACATCATTTAGTACACTTTAATTCCCGACACCCACTGATAATGCCCTAGTGGGATCAAGTTGCCACTAGGGGTGACTTAGTCCCACTTGGCTCAAAAATCAAAATTATTTCAAAATTTTGGTAGGATATTATTTTCTAAACCTTGATGTTGGCCTGTGATGTGGTATTTTCAAGAAATTTTGTATAATCATGTATAAATATAGGGTTTTCCCCTCATTTTTCATCTCCTAATCTCCTTAATTTTCCTAATCATTCAAGCAATCATCAAGCATTCACTTTAGCATTCTAGGAATTTTCAAGCATACATCCATTGGAGCTTCTACTTGCATATCTTCAGATTTCTACTTCAAGCATTTGGTGAGTTGCAACATTGCATGTTGTTCATTCATCATTCATCATTATCTTTACATTTCATTTCATTTTCAAGGGTTTAATTACCAAATTGGGGTTTGACCAAGGAAAACCCCTATTCACTAACCCTTAACACTGTTTCCCCTCTTTGCATGTGTGTTTTGTAGGTCTTGTATGCAGATTTGTCAAAGAGTAAGGTGTTAAAAGGTGTAAAAAATTCATCAAAGTATTTCATATTCAATAAAACCCTAAAAGAAGCTTGAAGATCACCTACAAATCAGATTTTATAGATTCAGATCTAGAAACCCGAAGGAACAAAAAGTGCAGACTAGGAGCTATAGATTGGATCTTTGAATTTCCCAAAATCTGAAGGTGGACTAAGAAACCATCAGTGGTGAATTGGTCCCGCTACCAAGCCTAAAAAAGTGTTTTCTATACTTCTAGATACCCTTTTGGCTAAAACCTGTTCTGGCTGAATTTCCTCAAAATAGGACTAGTCGCCCAACTTGGCGTAAGTGTCCCAGTTGGCATCAATAGTGGATTCTATAGGATTTCAAAGCCTCTTTGCATTAATTTCCAACTTCTAGGTGTACCTCTTCAGTTTCATTAAGTTTTTTTAGATTTCACTTGCACTTTTAGTTCATTTTGCATATCATAGTGTCTTTTCAAACAAAGTGTATTTTCTTAGTTTTGCATTAATAATTCATCTCTTTTATCAATTCTTTGCATTTAGGGCATTCTATTTAGACATATTTCAATCAAATTTGCATTAGTCTTGAGTGAACCATCTAAGTTTTTGGGACACCTTTCTCCTTTTAGGTGTAAAACCCTAGAAGTGTAATAGAGTCTCTTATCCCCACGAATTACGATTCACACCTAATTCCAATTTGTATTTTTCCCTTACTCCATGGCTCGACCTCTGAATCAATTTCCTTCTCTCCTATTGTCCATGCCTATCTCCCTAATGTTTCTTTATTTAAATATACATTTGAAATTAATGGTTCTTTCTCAAACTAAATCGTGCAAATTTCTCCCTATGTTCTCCTTTGAACACATTTGCTATCTTTAATGAAATCTACATTTATATATAATGTGTAGGTTGACTTCTTCAATTCGATTCTTCTCCTTTCACTCTACAAGAACATCCAAAATATTTTCCTCTATATCTGTATAATCCTCAACGATGCCTTTTTCTCCTAATTGCAGTGTGGTCTCTCTCTTCATCCACTCGTTGTTCTACATAACTTTCAAACATTAATAATCTACCTCTGAGCTTGGCGCGGGTCTTTCTCCTTACCTAGGTATGCTTTACTCTCTCATCTATCTACAATTTTACATTATTTATTTGTCCCTTCGGTTGTTGCAACCTTTCCAATTTGCTATCCAGGGTGACTTCCCACCTTCTACTTCAACATTGAGCATTATAATTTCCTTTGATAAATTTTCTCAGAAGTATATTTATTATGAGAAATTTCTTATACGATTTCTCTTCATATTTAAATTTGCAATGAATATTCAATTCTTCAATGAAATGAGGTTTCAAAATGTAAACATTAAATATGATGTTTAATCATTGAATTTTCTTTATAGATGATGGCTACCAATAGAGAGTGAAAAAAAAAAGAAAAATCAAACAATTTTTTTTTTTGCTTGATGCTAATTGCTCATCTACCTGGATGCTCCTGCATCAAATATTGAGATAAAGAACAAGAAATGTCTACGAAAAGGGTGAATGCTACATGTACTTCTTTAGAATGATATGTACCACTAAATATTAGCAATACATTATGCAATATTTAATATAGTAACTTGGTTAATTTTCCATGTATAGTTAGGAAATGGAAGCATAAATAACTTATCAATTATATTCAATCTTCAGTAGTTATTAATTATTGTATGAATTTCAACATTAAGCCTTCAAGGATATTATCACATAACCATTTATATAAGAATTTTAGTAGCATTTTGGAATTGAAAAAAATAGAAAAGAAAGAATGAGAAAGAGATGCAAGGGAAATCAACCACAAGAAAAAAATGACACTTACATAGCTTGGGAAAACCATTTCAAAAACACCCTACCACCAAAGTATCAAACCAATATGTTATTTAGCAACAATAATTCTATTACAATACAATATCAAGTTTTGGCCTCCATGGAAATCAACATCCTCTTTCTCTAGTAGAAATTTGATAGCATAACCCTTTTAAAAACTCCTCTCTTATGTTTCCATCTCAAGTATACAATATATAGACTCATGGAGGCATAAAAGATACCATAAAGAACTACCAGGGGCCCAAATAAAGTCTTAAAATACCATGTTAAAAATCCATGTAAACAAACTCAAATAGAAAGAAGATTTACATTTCTTTTGTCTATGTCAAAACTAGGCTTCTAATTGCATAAGAAAAAAAATTCTTTTCCCAAAAGCTATTGTCCTTTCACCAATACCTTACCACAATCCTCATTATTAGGAAAGGAGAATTAAATAAATCCCTTGAGCATGACTAAAATATAAAGGTCTCCATTTAGTGTCCACTTTATGTCAACCTAACTTCTAATTGTAGCGATATTTGGTTTAGTCCCCATAAATTTTCATATTAATGTGTTATCTAGTTTGAAGGATGCTTTATCTACTACTTGACTTAGGATATTGAGCATTGCAAAAATATTAAGGTTTCCCTTAATTCTCTACTTCCTAATAACCAAACTTATAATTTTGTTTATTTTTGATCTAGTCCCACTAAAATTCTCTATTAATGTGTTCACTAATTTGAAGGATATTCAACTAGAGATCATCTACAATAGAGGTTGGATCCAAAGTAGAACCCTTGAATGGAAGTCAGTTCATTCTTCCTTGTACTCTTTCTACCCATGATCTCTAAGATCAGAAGCCTTGGATTTTAATCTTTGAAATATTGGGATGAAATCTAGTACTCTCTTTGAGATCCACAATTTGGTTCTACAAAACCCCATGTAGACCCCCCTTGTCTTCATCTAGCTAATCTTCACTTGAATATTTGAAAATTTCCCTTAAAGACCTACCACCATCACCATCTTTTGCATATAGGATGTCTTCTATCCATTTCGAATTCAGTTTATAAATCCATTTTTATTGCACACTCACTTTTCTATTTTATCTAGAAAAATTATTTTGACCTAAAAACCACATATATTTATAGACATTATCTAGAAATATTATTTTGACCTAGCATTCAAATTTAGGATATGCCAGTATTTCAAATAGACACACATAACCACATTTTGTTAGTTTCCATACATGTCTATTAGAGTAGATTCAAAATAATATAATGAAGAATAGTATGTCTCACCTTAATGATGCAATGGGTGTGCCTAATAATATCCTTCTATGAGGGTTCCAAAATTTTCTTTAATTTAGCCTTGACTATTTAGATAAATGATCAAATTTTGTTATAAGAAGATTTAAGAAGTTACATGATAGAGGTATTTTCAAATTTCTTTTTAAAATAAACTAGAAGTTGTGACATACAAAAACATGAACTAATTTTAAGCTTTTCCGAAAGCATATCAACAATATAATATATTTGGTATTTCAGCATTTAACATACATATTTTTAAAAATAGAAATATTAAAATAAATATAAATGCTCACATTTGCGATTTGTTTAAATATCTGCCAGAAGAGATTCATACCTCTCATTCGAAAAGGGCAGTGAAAGAAAGGGGGGCTCACCTAGATGGTGGGACTAATATGACTGATGATCTTTTTCCACAAGGGCTCACAAATGTGGGGCTCAGCATTTGCAGCAGACGAGGTTGAAATTTGAAAGTATCAAAATGTAAAACGACATCTCGACATTATTCTTACCACGTTTTATCCTTTCCCTGTGCCCTATTATTATCATCTAGGGCGGGCCAGTCTAATACGGCGTAGCTGGTATGCATGAAGGCAAAAAAAGGAGGCCTCATGTTAAGAGTAAGCAGGACAAAAATGAAAAGAAAAGAGTAAGACAGAAAAGTTAAACCAGTCGAGAAAGAGGACCACATCAGCCCATCAAAAGTTAGATTGTGCAGCCACATAGAGACATCTCCTACAGCTAAAATACTTAAAAAATAGAATATGAGAATAAATTTCTCATACAGAAAGATACATGGGAAATTTGGAAACTTCTCACCGCCTAACAAGAACAATACAAGAAGTGCCATCAGATGAAACATTTGACAAGGCAGTAAATCAGAGGAACCCACAACCCTCTCTTAGCTGGATCTCACGTACTTCGCTCTCTTTCTAAGCCATAAAGATGCACTGCATCGCCTTGAAGATGCCAATAATTCTCTGTAACATGACAGAAAACAAAGAAGATGAGAGAAAATCCTTATCTTAAGCTCGGAAAAGATGTCCAGCGACACGGCAGAATATGGAAGGAAATTGGTGTGTTACAACTACAGTGTAATGTGTCGTTGTGCTACTAACACAGCAAGTAGGGAAGGACCATCCTAGCACGCAATTTGGTAGATAGCAGTGTGTATGTGATGGCAAAGGTCAAAGTAAGATTGATATCGCTTTCAGAGTGATACGCGTGTGGTAAGTTGTAAGCCATATAGGATACATCATTATCATTATCCCCGACCGGTTCTTTTCACCCCACTTAGCTTTTGACGACAGCTTAGACATTGGACGGTGGTGCTTTATCTCGTGAATTAAACAAACAAACAATTTACTCTCATGCTTACAAATGATTAACTTGCTGATATCAACTTTTGGTGCAAAATAATCCAAATAAACATAAAATGAAAACTCCAAAATCCAGCCACAACAATGACTTTCATATTAAAATAGGAAAATTCAGCCATAACATTGACTTTCATATTAAAATAGGAAGGCTATTTAACGATCCGTAGCACCTTAATCTTAGGATTAGTTCAGGTTCTGTGTAGTAACATGCAACAATCAGTCGATAGGCCGAGATGAGCATGAAAGGCAAGTGACATGCAAACACCGAGGGTGGCAAAGTTCAATATATCTCGTAGCAGACGCGGAAACGATAGTGACATAGTGGTACATTGTATGCAGTGGTGGACAATGTGTCTCCCCTATTTGCACATATGTATGTATACTTTAGTAGATACAAACACAATTGATACATAGTGGTGCATATTTACTATGCAGAATATTGCACAATAGGGAATGCAACAAACAATTTGGAGATGAAATAATATAGTGTAAGGTAGAGAGCGACAATGAGGAATGTGTAACTAAGGGTAAATTTCTAAGGCTTAGATTCAATAAATTGAAAATACACTAAACCCAAAGAAGTAATGAAGTGCAAAGAAAAGTAAATGAAAACACAGAAAATAGAACAATCTCACCGAGTGTCTTCAATCTCCATGGCTGATCTCCATTACACCTTCTAACTTGTTGATTTGTGTTGCCCTCAGATCGAGTGTGTGAGCAATTTTGACTATGCCATTGTTCTAAACAAGTTTTGAAGGATTTGATTATTTTTATGCCTATGCCTATGACAATATGATAAATGAAAATAATAACTATCAATGCTAAATGACTATAATGCCTATATTAATGAAGTGGTCCCGAAATTATGAACAAAATTGTCTTTTATAGAAAACACAATTTTGAGTGGACGGATGAGATCGACTCTTGACAGAAACCTAAAATCAGAGGATGAGATTTCACTTGATAATCCCTAATCAGGGTTAGGGAAAAATCCTTAAGTGAGTGGTCAAGATGTTATAGAAGAAAATCAAATTAGTAGTGGAGAAAAGAGGAGATAATTAATTTTGAAACTAAAGATTTTCAAAATTGAGAAGATAAAGATGGCCTGCTTTGTGAGATTCATAAAAGATGGACTGAAAAGCAATTTTGATAAAATCAAGAACCTGCTTGCTTTATTTGATTTTTGGAAGAAAGCTACCAATTTGAATTAAATCAACTCAAAATATGGATTTTGTGAGACAAATAAATAATCTTTTTCAAATTATTTACCAAAATGGACTGTCAGTTAAGATTGTAATGACATTTTAAATAATTTCATTTATTTAAAATGAGAGGAATATTAATTTTGCCAATTTAAATAATTAAAGATAATTATTTAATTTAGTAGATATGATCAATAATTAAATAAATTAATGAATTTATTTAATTATAACAATTAGTGACATATTAAACAAATAAATGAAATTCATTTATTTAAAAATGAGGAAGAATTAATGAATAAAGATAATTAAACAAATTTAGAAATTTATTTAATTAAAGTAAGACTTAGACAATTAATGACGTATTTAATAAATAAATAAAATTTATTTATTTAATAATCATGAAGAATAAAATGACATGAATTAATTAAACAATTATAAATTATTTAATTAATAGTCGAATGTGGACCAAGGACATAATTAAATGTCATAATTATGCTAGGACAAAAGTAGTAAAAATAAAGCTTGCAGGCCTAGGTCATTTTTAAGTGTCTACATTTGCCCCTCTTTGTCATAATGTAGCATGTCGCATTGTGACAAAGAAAATAAGTCAAAAATATGCCCCAGTGAAGGTAAAGGTTATCAATGCCCCCCTCGGGAAATTATTCAAATTTTGAGTCGGTGGTAGAAAAATTTGGAAAGAGTCCTCATAAGTGAATTCGGTGACTAGAAAAACAATGGCGCAGTCGGTTTTGGATTCTGACATGTTTAAGATAGTCTACGGGGTAGTCAAACGTGGTCAAATGAGCCTCAAGTAGTAACTCACCTGAGAAAATATAATTTTGACCTTATAAATAGGCTGACAAAGGGGTAAAAGTCAATTCATTTTCACTATTTACCTTGCAAATTTTGAGAGCTCAGAGTGAAAAGGAGCGCAACGAGGATGGTGATTCCAGTCACAGAGCATCGCGGGGAGATTGTGCAGACATTCAGGTGGTCAGAGGGCTTAGAGCCAACGGTATGTACCTCTGTCTCACCTTGTAATTTTTTTCATTTTACGTGTAATAATTAGGTTTATAGGGCGAATAACGAATGCGCTGTGACGCATATTCATTCGCATTCGACGCATTTTCCTTCACGTTCGACGCATATGATGCATCGCGACGCAAGTGCAAAAGGGAATTAAGGTAGAACGGTGGTTTGCGCCACATTTGTCAATTCCTGCGACGCATTCGACCTTTCGATTCACATTTGAATGTTTGAATGCCGCAATCGTCCATTTACAACACATTCTCTAGTTTGCTCAACGCAATTGTTATTATGCGATGCATTCACTTTTTTGTGGTGCAAGTGTCAAATTTTGTAATGCAAGCGTATACATGCGACGCATTTGACAAAACAAATGACACATTTGACAAAACAAACGATGCATTTTCGATTGTGGACCGCATTTGATGTACGGAATGACACAATTGACATTTTGAGACGCAATTGCCCTAGTGCAACGCATTTGCCTTTGACCGTGACCAGAGCTTATTTTGATGTTTGCGTAACCTTAGATGCTTGTGATAATACTAACAATTTTCTCAAAAGGTTTTGATGACTTGTTTGGCATTTTGCAGAGGCAGCTTGCCCCGATTTACACACGGGAGAGTAGACTGACGACATTTCGGTTTGCTAACCAGTTGAGCCTGCGAGAGCGGCGACGATTGATGTCACTGGGATTATTCTATGTTTCTTA
>VDFB02000007.1:109019332-109045006 GCA_007258455.2 Sequoia sempervirens
ACATTTGTGGAAAAATGATAATTAGTCATACCAGTCCCATCATCTACGTGAGTCCCCTTTTTCTTAATGTCCGTTTCGAATGACGGATATGAATCTCTTCAAGCAAATGTGGATTTTTATATCTGTTTAGAATATTTCTATTCAACAATGTTTGTCTTCGGAAAAAATAAGAGAAAATTCTGTTTTTGTATGTTACAATTTCTAATTAATTTGAAAAAGCAAATTGTAAATATATTTATGTAATTTACTAAATGTTTTCATAATAAAAGTTGATCATTATAAGAATTTTACAATATATAGTATAAATATGTGGTAAAATTGAATATTATAATTATCACTGACTGACGACTGTTGGACCTTGCACAACTACTGACTCCTCTTCCCTAAATAAATCATAAATTAAACAATTTTTGACAATTTAAATCTTTCTTAAAATGTCCCAAACCAAACCATCATAAAATTTTCATAACAGATAGGGATGACTGTTAAATTCGAGCCAACATTCAATACAAAGATTTAAAGCAAGAAAAACTTAATAAAAAAATAGAAACATACTAATAATAGACTGTTTTTTCACTTGCAAAAAAGAATGCTAGAAAGTTTCTAAATAACAAATTAAAACTGATTAAAACATAGAAACAACACATAGCATTGAAGGCAAGCCAACTAGAAGTTTACTCGCATCAGTTATCCAACAGGTGCAACTAATGTTGAAGAAGTGGAAGTGGTCCCTGCTAATATGCTATTGATTCTTTAACAAGAGTTATGTCATTAGGTAGTCCAACTAATCCTCAACAGATAATCTCTAATATAAGAAAAAATTCAATGATAGTGCATGTATATGGCGCATTAGAGCTTGTTGGCAATAGCTCATGTCTCTTGTTTTCTCAGAGATGAATATCTATGAAAGCGTAGTGAAAGAAATTTTTGTTAGATTTAATAGTTGCAGCGCCCTTTCACAGACATGCATGTAGCGTGAAAATGAAAACAATGCCATGCTCATCTTAGAAGAGATGCTTACAAAACGTGGAAATATTGACAGATTATGGGAGTTATTTGATAAAATTCACAGAAATCGAAACTCAAGGGTTATGTCATCCTCATTGAGCTTATCAATGATCTCATTAAGAGTTCCATGATGATTTTATAAGAATTGTTTTTTTTTGAGTGACCTTAAAATTGAAGAGTAAACCTGATAAATGAAGGAAAATCTCTTCCTTTTTGGCATAAATTCTCCTTCATTAGGCTCATGATCTAAGCTATATAATGACAAGTGTTTGAAGGAGAGGGATGCCAATTCTCTAAGTGAAAGGAAATAATATTAATTACAATTGGGGTTTGATTAAACTATAACTTGGTAATTTCCTTAGATGATTCCCATTTTTGGTGAGTCTCTAATCTTATCCACCTTAATAGGATTTAAAATTGACAACCAAAAACTATTTTAACTTGAAGCTTGATTTTTTATTATTGTGCATGACGGTCCATCCACCCCAACCTTTTGAGGTGGAGGATCCATTTAGGTCTACCTAGGAGGAGACTTGGTTTGTAGAACAATTAGAGGATAGTTAAGAACTTAATGGTGTGAGAATTCACATTGGTAACAAGTGTTTCATAAATTAAGGTGCGTAAGTCTTTGGGTGAATCCTTGGTTACCCATTTGCACTTGTATGGACTCCTTGAATGTTTTGGACAAATTGACATATACACAAACCCTTGTTTGAGGGTAACTAGGAAAGAACACTCTCACTCAACATTAATATCCCACCCTAAAGACAAGATGAGATTACTTTTTAGAGACTGCAAATTATGAGTCCAATAAGAGAAGATGAGTAAATATGACTGATTATTCTAAAAGCCATGCTTTGAAATATCCTCAACAAACTTAACACCAACAAATAGAAAAAGAAGAAATTCTTAGTATATTTTGGATGATCTCTATGTAGACCCCATGCAAAATCCAAGTAGGAATGAGAAAACTATGTGTACCCTGCATTCAAAGGGGAGATGTCCCATAGAATAGCCAACAATAGTATATTTTTTGGGCCACTTACACACTTTCAAAATCATGAACTAGTAAATAACATCAAGAATAATAGCTTAACATCACACACAACTTTCATAATGAAATTTAGTAGGTCTTTGAAAATTAGTTCCCTACACATCTAAACTTGAATTCTCAACTGAAATGTGGGGTCCCTTAGATCGATGACCATCTCACAAGAAAGGATTTTCTCAAGAAACTTGCAATAAATGTAGATGTCTCCTTCTCCAAAAAAATAATATGACAGAAGAGTGGTGAGGATAGTGAAGTGACACAATTAGTAATATGTAACCAAATCAAATCAGAAGCCTAACAAACCTCTTACAAACATATTAGATTTAGATAACCGGGCTTACTTTTAACATTATGCACATAATATGTTCTAGATTGCTAACTTATGAATAAAACTATATATATATATAAAATTAATGTGTACTCAGCTGTTCCTAAGAATAAGATGCTACCTATCGTTAAAGAGCTGTTGAATAATACAAAAAATTGCATTGCTCTAGCACTTAAGTCTCAGCTGGAAAAATGACTATTCCGTTGGTTTTTTATCAGTTGTTTCATGTTCTATTGGATTATTACTGCTGTGTAAAAAACATTGTAATGCTGGTGCTGTTGGATATTTTCTGCTGTTTTTAAATCATTGTTATGCTGGTCCAGTTTTGATGTTGGGCAGTTTCTGTTTGATGTTTTGCTGCAGTTTCTATCTGCATTCCTTTTTGGTATTCAGCATTATTTAAAAAAATAAAATAATAGCCTTCCTATTTTAATATGAAAGTCAATGTTATGGCTGAATTTTGGAGTTTCCATTTTATGTTTATTTGGATTATTTTGCATCAAAAGTTGATATCAGCAAATTAATCATTTGTACGCATGAAAGTAAATTGTTTGTTTGTTTAATTCACGAGATAAAGCACCAACGTCCAATGTCTAATCTCTCGCCAAGAGCTATGTGGGCTAAAGAGAACCGGTCGGGGATAATAATGATGTATATATCCTCTATGGCTTACAACTTGCCAGACGCGTATCATGCTGAAAGCGATATCAATCTTACTTTGACCTCTGCCATCAAATACACACTGCTATCTACCAAATTGCGTGCTAGCATGGTCCTTTCTTTGCTCGCTGTGTTAGTAGCATAACGACAAATTACCCTGTAATTGTACCACACCAATTTCCTTCGATATTCTGTCGTGTCGCCCAACATCTTTTCCGAGCTTAAGATAGGGATATGCTCTCATCTTCTTTGTTTTCTGTCTTGTTACAGAGAATTATTGCCATCTTGAAGGCGATGCAGTGCATCTTTGTGGCTTAGAAAGAGAGCTAGGTGCGTCAGATCCACTTATGGGAGAGTTGTGGGTTCCTCTGATTTGCTGCCTTCTCAGATGTTACTTCTTGTATTGTTCTTGTTAGGCGGTGAGAAATTTCCAAATTTCTCATGTATCTTTCTGTATGAGAAATTTATTTTCATATTCTATTTTTTTATATTTTAGCTGTAGGAGATGTCTCTATGTGGCTGCACAATCTAACTTTTGATGGGCTGATGTGGTCCTCTTTCTCGACTGGTTTAACTTTTCTCTTTTCTTTTTTGTCCTGCTTACTTTTAGCATCAGGCCTTCCTTTTTTTTTTTCCCTTCATGCTTACTGGCTACGTCGTATTAGACTGGCTTGCCCTAGATTATAATAATAGGGCACAGGGAAACGATGAAACGTAGTAAGAATAAAGTAGAGATGTCGTTTTACATTTTGATACTCTCAGATTTCAACCTCGTCTGCTGCAAATGCTGAGCCCCACATTTGTGAGCCCTTGTGGAAAAAGATCATCAGTCATATTAGTCCCATCATCTAGGTGAGTCCCCCTTTCTTTCAATGCCCTTTTTCGAATGAGAGGTATGAATCTCTTCTGGCAGATATTTAAACAAATTGCAAATGTAGGGATTTATATTTATTTAAAATATTTCTATTTTAAAAAATTAGTTCATGTTTTTGTATGTCACAACTTTTAGTTTATTTTAAAAAGAAAATTGAAAATACTTCTATCATGTAACTTATTAAATCTTTTTATAAGAATATTTGATTATTTATCTAAATAATCAAGGTTAAATTAAAGAAAATGTTGTTTTCTTTTATAAACATATGTGGTGACTATGAACCCTCATACAAGGATATTATTAGGCACACCCATTGCATCATTAAGGTGAGACATACTCTTCTTCATTACATTATTTTGAATCTACTCTACTAGACATCTATGGAAACTGACAAATGTGGAGATGTATGTCTATTTGAAATACCGACATATCCTAAATTTGAATGCTAGGTCAAAATAATGTTTCTAGATAAAATAGAAAATTGAGTGTGCAATAAAAATGGATTTATAAACTAAATTTGAAATTGAGAGAAGACATCCTAAATGCAAAAGCTGGTGACGGTAGTAGGTCTTTAAGGGAAAGTTCCAAATATTCAAGTGAAGAGTAGCTAGATAAAGACAAGAGGGGACTACATGGGATTTTGTGGAACCCCATTGTGGATCTCAAAGACCATATTGGGTTTCATCCCAATAATTCAAAGATTAAAATCCAAGGATTCTGATCTTAGAGATCATGGGTAGAAAGAGTACAAGGAAGAATGAACCAACTTCCATTCAAGGGTTCTACTTTGGATCCCACCTCTATTGTAGAAGGTCTCTAGTTGAATATCCTAAATCAAGTAGTGGATAGAGCATCCTTCAAACCAGTGAACACATTAATAGAGAAGTTTATGGGGACTAGATCAAATATAAATGCAATTATAAGTTTGGTTGTTAGGAAGTGAAGAATTAAGGGACACCTTGATATTTTGGCAATGCTCAATATCCTAAGTCAAGTAGTGGATAGAGCATCCTTCAAACTAGACAACACATTAATATGAAAATTTATAGGGACCAAACCAAATATCGCTACAATTAGAAGTTAGGTTGACATAAAGTGGACACTAAAGGGACAACTTTATATTTTAGCCATGCTCAAGGGATTTATTTAATTCTCTTTTCCAACTATGAGAATTGCAGTAAGGTAATGGGACAATAGGTTTTGGGAAAAAATGTTTTTCCTTGTGCAATTAGAAGCCTAGTTTTGACCTAGAAAAAGAATAAAAAAAAAATTCTATTTGAGTTTGCTTACATGGATTTTTAACATTGTATTTTAGGACTTTTTTTGGGCCATTGGTAGATCTTTATGGTATCTTTTAGACCTCCATGAGTCTATATATTGGATACTTGAGATGGAAACATAACAGAGGAGTATTTTCAAGGGTTATGCTATCAAATTTCTAGTAGAGAAAAGAGGATGTTGATTTCCATGTAGGAAAGAACTTGATATTATATTGTAATAGAATTATTGTTTCTAAATAACATATTGTTTGATACTTTGGTGGTAGGGTTTGTTTTGAAATGGTTTTCCCAAGCTATGTATGTGTCATTCTCTTTTTTGTGGTTGATTTTCCTTCTCTCTTTCTCATTCTTTCTTTTATTTTGTTTTAAATTCTAAAATCTTACTAAAATTCTTATATATATGGTTCATACAATAATATCCTTGAAGGCTTAATGTTGAAATTCATACAATAATTAAGAACTACTGAAGATGGAATATAATTGATAAGTTATGTATGCTTCCCTTTCCTAATATATATATGGAAAATTAACCAAAGTTACTTTATTAAAGATTGCACAATGTATTGCTAATATTTGGTAGCACATATGATTCTAAAGAAGTACATGTATCATTCACCCTTTTCAAAGAAATTTCTTGTTCTTTATCTCAATATTGATTATATGACATCCCACAAAGTCCTCTCTATAATTGGCATCCTTCCTAGCTCTAATATTATATTTTTATGGTTTTCTATTAGTAGAATTGCAAGGTATTTGAAGAAGGGAAGATACACAAAATGGGTGGGCACTAACATTTCCATCACTATTGTTATGGATTGTTCTTCCACATTATTTTTCTTGAATTCAATTCAAATCTTAGTTTAAGCATTTTAAAATGTTGATATATGTAATAATTTGTTGAATGTCTTTTTCATAAGAATCTTGAATTTGAATGTTTGCTCAATTTATGCTTGTAGACAATTAGCGCCCTACTTAAAAATATTCTATTTTAATGGTTAAATAATTAATAGAAATTTTTACACTACACTACCTAAACATCATCTAATCATATGATAATCTACTTCAATAGTTAATGAATCAATATAAATTTAGAGCATGGCCAAAAATTACACTTTTGTGGAATTCTTGAGGTTGTTAAACAAATTGGAAAAGACACATACACTCATTTGAGGGTGAGTAGAAAAATGTTCTCTCGCACAATATGAATCACTCACGCTAAAGAAAGAGTGTTGTGGTCAAGGAAGGGTCATAAGCATAATGGAAAACCAAGGAATTTGACTCAAATGAGGATATGAAGAGACTTCTCAAAGACTACATATTCTTGAGCCCAAGAAGAGAAGATGGGAAAGGATGGCTTAATGCAACAAGGGCCGTGTTTGATGATAACCTTGGAAAACATAATATCATCAAAATAGAAAAGGAAGTGGTGTATGAGACCTCCAAGATGTGCTTGCACTCCAACTAGAAGACCTTTCTCTCTGTCTTCACTCTAGAACCTAATGGCTTCAAGGTTCTAAACTAACTTAGATCATTAACTAAGCCCTTCTCTAACTCTGTCACAAGAGTTACTCTCCTTGTGCTTCACCTTGGAGGATTCAACACTCTTTGAACTGCTCTCTTCTTCCAACACCTAGAAAAGTCTAGATGCCAACTTCATTACCTGACTTGAAATCTTTGCAGGGGAGTTAGAAGCTCTATTTCCTTGCCTTTCACATTCAATTGGTGGCATCTTGAAGGTTCTTCAATCCTCAATCTACCTGATTTCAGGACCTTGCCTTTGAAGAGGGCTAATCCTTGTAGCCCTTACCAGTCCCTTTTCTACCCTATTCTCTCAAACTTGTCACACAACCTAGCAAATAATTTTCATTTCCTGACACCCTTTTTAGAGCTTTAAATCTTACACTTGGTTTCAAGCCTCTGTCTCTACCGTACAAGGGTTTCCTAGATTCAAGGGGTAATAGGGCTAATAGGCCTTATATCTAGGGTTTCACTATTTTCTTCTCCAAAGTTACTGCTAATGGATTGATCAAAGGTTCTATCACTTTGTCATGTGTGGATATAGTCTAACTCTACCTGATACCGTACGGATTCTATACAGTAGTCTCTTCCCCTGCCCTAGTTCTTCACTTTTCTCAATCAGACTCCTAACCGAGTAACTAGAACTCACCTAGGGTTTGTTTTTAAACATGCTTGCTTCTTTCCCTACACTTCCTACTGCTAAATATATACAACCTACCGGCTCCCCTATCATTTCCATCCTTCCTCAAGAAGACCCCGTGGTAAGACTTCATGGGGGAGCCATGGAAAAGACTAACAGTTCAGAAAAAGTCAGTAAACACCCTAGATTCTAATTTATTCACACCAGATCTTTAAACTAAATCAAATGCACTCACTTACAAAAGAAAGTATGCTTAAAAATGTAGTGTCAACTTAGATCCAATGCCAAATCAGTGCATACAGACCATTAGACAACACTGTCACATCAAAAGCATGCAGAATACACAGAAAATGCAGAGATATTTTATTTCTTCAAAACCAAAATTTGATTACAAAGCACTCTAACTGCTCACTACGAGCCTTCACACCTATGTTGAAGTATTTTTCCATGTTTTAAGGGAAATTGCTCACCTCCATACCCCTGATTTTGAGGGAATCTTAAGACAACTACCAAGTTACATGCAACCAAGCAATGTTGCCATGCAACTATGCAATATTCTTGCAACTTCACCATTATCCTTCATCTTTGGATCACTAACTCCTTGATTCCATATCAACAACTTCCCTAACTGCCTCTAGGAATCTTTTAACAACATAGATGTGATTAACACACATTAAATGCTTACATTCTAACACAAGCTGTCCAAAACTAATTCAAGCCAAATTTAATCACAATGATTACCCCTAGATGATTTTAGTCCTAATGACTAACACATTAGACACTAACAAGACCTTCTAAGGTCCAAATCAAACAACTAAGATCCTGACTTGGCTAAGGTCAGTACAAACCAAAATTGCAACACACCAAACTGGGGTTTAGCCTAGGTGCTCTTGCACCATCCTCCCCAAAACAGAAAATTTCAATCCACCCTTGGATTGAGCAAGTTAGGATCAACTCCCAACTTCTTGAACTCTACCTCCTTACTCCATACTACATCAACTTCAAGTTGTCCTTGTCTTTGGATTAGATGTTCTTTGTACTCCTTGCCTCTTGTTCTCTTGTAGACCCTGGTATCCAAGATCTTATCAACTTGTTTGACTGTGACAGGGGGCAGTTTGAGTTCTTCCACATCTTGACTGACTTCATGAAGTTTTTCATCCATGTTTGGTGGTGGTCCTCTATAATGGACTAGGTCTGCAACATTGAAAATAGGGGACAGTCCACTGTCAATTGGCAATTGCACCTTGAAAGCATTGTTGCCATACTTCTCCAAGATAGGACAGGGACCTACCCTTTTCATTTGTAACTTGTTAGGAACTCCTTTCTTCAGTCTGGATTTGTTCAAATGCACCATTACTAAGTCCCCAACATTAAATTGGACTTCTTTCCTATGCTCATCCACCTTAACCTTATGCTTCAAGGTGTTTTCTGCCAAGGTTTTTCTGACTGTCTCATGAATCTCCTGCATTGCATAAGCAAAGTCATCAGCATATCCACTTCCTTTGACTCCATCCTTCAACTCTCTCAGCTCATAAACACCTCTAGGGTGCAGTCCATAAACAATTTCAAAGGGGCTCTTCCCTGTGGATCTATTTACTGTATCATTATAGGCATATTCAGCCTGCCCAATAATCTGATCCCATTGTTGACCATACTCTTTGGTCAAGCATCTTAGAAGGTTTCCAAGTGTCCTATTCACAACTTCGGTTTGACCATCAGTTTGGGGATGGTATGTAGATCCAAAAGACAAATTGGTGCCCATTCTCTGCCAAAGAGTCTTCCAAAAATGACTCATAAACTTGGTACCCCTGTCTGATACAATGCTGATTGGTAAACCATGAATCCTTACTATCTCCTTAAAGAAAAGAGAGGCTATTTGACTGGCATCATTAGTTGTTTTGCAGGGCACAAAGTGAACCATTTTGCTGAATTTGTCTACAACAACATAAACAATGTCCATACCTTGCTTTGTCTTGGGTAAACCAACTACAAAGTCCATGCTCAAGCATTCCCATGGCCTAGAAGGGATAGGTAGTGGCTGGTATAGGCCTGCATTTGAAGAAGTGCCCTTGGCCTTTTGACATACCACACAACTCTCCACATACCTTTTGACATCTAGGTTCATCCTAGGCCAAAAATAGAACCTTTAGACAAGCTCTTGAGTTTTGGTGATCCCAAAATGACCACTCAATGCACCATTATGCTTTTCTTGTATTAAGTTTTCCCTAATAGAACCTCTAGGAACACAAAGCTGATTTCCTTTAAACAAAAGATCACTTTGCAAGGTATATTCAACATATTTTCTATGGAAATGATTCTTGTACTCAAGACATACCTTATAAATATCTGCAAAGTCTTCATCATCTGCATATAGATCTTTGAAATGATCTATTCCCATGCTCTTCAACTGAATTTCCTTGATTGTGAGGACTCTTCTGCTCAATGCATCAGCCACTTTGTTGAGATCTCCTTTCTTGTGCTTGATATTGAAGGTGTAAGCTTGCAAATACTCCACCCATTTCATGTGCCTGTGACTCAACTTCTCTTGTGAATTCAGGAAACTGAGTGCTTGATTATCTGAATACACAATGAATTCCTTGGGAAGCAAGTAGTGCCTCCATTTCCTTAGTGCTTGGACCAATGCATACATCTCAAGGTCATAAGAAGAATACTTATTATTGGCTTCACTTAGCTTCTCTGAATGAAAATCCATCGGTCTGCCCTCTTGATTGAGAACAACTCCAATAGCTACATTGCTTGCATCACATTCAATGGTGACCAGCTTCTCAAAACTTGGTAACACCAAAACAGGTTGGGTAGCTATCTTTTCCTTCAGCAACTCAAAACTCTTGTTAGCTTGCTCATTCCATACAAACTTAGTCTTCATTCCTCCTTTAATGGTATCCAACATAGGAGCACAAATAGCACTAAACTACCTTATGAATTTCCTATAATACTGAGCAAGACCATGGAAGCTTCTTACCTCTGTTGCTATCTTTG
The DNA here is from genome assembly GCA_007258455.2 of Sequoia sempervirens. NCBI lineage: Eukaryota > Viridiplantae > Streptophyta > Pinopsida > Cupressales > Cupressaceae > Sequoia > Sequoia sempervirens. The sequence continues at coordinate 109,029,692 of VDFB02000007.1, forward strand.
GAGTAGGCCAATTGAGGATGGCTTCCACTTTGTTGTTGTCCATCTTCAAGTTGCCATGTGATAGCACAAATCCAAGGTACACCAGCTCTGTTTTGATGAACTCACACTTTTCCAGATTGATCATCAGCTTCTCCTCCTGCAGCTTCTTGAAAATCAACTCAATATGTTGGAGGTGCTCTTCTCTTGTTCTGCTATAGATTAGTATATCATCAAGATACACTACTACAAACTTGCCAATGTAGTCTTTGAGGATTTCATTCATGAGTCTCATGAATGTGGAGGGGGCATTAGACAAGCCAAATGGCATAACTAGCCACTCATAGAGACCCTCATTGGTTTTGAAGGCTGTTTTCCACTCATCTCCCTCATGTATCCTAATTTGGTGGTAACCACTCTTTAAATCTATCTTGGTATAGTACCTAGCTTCACCTAGACAATCCATGAGATCTTCAATCCTAGGGATAGGGAACCTATACCTGATGGTTATCTTGTTGATTTCCCTGGAATCAATACAAATTCTCCATTCTCCTCCCCTTTTAGGTGCTAAGACAGTGGGTACTGCACAAGGACTAATGCTTTTCCTAATGAGACCTTGGTCAAGAAGTTCTTGAATCTGCCTAGCTATCTCCTCATTTTGTTGAGGTGTCATCTTATAAGCTACCTTGTTTGGAAGGGTGGCTCCTGGTATCGAGTCTATCCTATGACTTATGGCTCTTTTAGGAGGTAAAGTTGCTGGTTGACCACTACTTACTATACCTTCATAGGTCTGCAACAATCTTTGTATCTCCTTGGGTAACTCTTGCTTTTCAGCTGCTTTCTCTTTGCTCACCTCTCTTGGCTTGATCATCACTGCATAGCCAACTCCTCCTTCTTCCAAGGCTTTTAAGAACTCTTTTTCACCAGCTAAGAGTAGTTTAGAACCTGCTGTCTGCACCTCTATGTCTTCTAGCAAAGACTGAATCTTGAAGGTTACATTGTCTTTCTTGAAAGTGTAGGAATTCTTTGCTCCATCATGCACAGCTTGGCGGTCAAATTGCCATGGTCTACCTAGGAGCAAGTGGCATGCATCCATAGGCAACACATCACACAAAACTTTATCTTTGTACTTGCCAATTGAAAACTCCACCCATGCTTGTTCATTCACCAAGACATGCTGACCCTTATTGAGCCTTGTGACCTTGTAAGGATTATTGTGAGGTATCCTTGTCAATTTCAGCTTGCTAACTACCTCCTCTAACACAATATTGTCAGTAGAACCTAAGTCTATAATGACCTTGCACACTTTCCCCATCATCTTGCACTTTATCCTAAACAAGGACCTCCTTTGGCTTGGTTCTTCTTTCACCGGTTCTTTGATTAAAGTCCTCCTCATCATGAGGTTCTCACCTTCCTCTGAGTTCAATGGTACTTCAGGTTGTTTATTTGCTGCAGTTGTCTCATCTTGAATCAAATTGGTTCTCTTGTCTCCTCCATGAGAAGTGCTACCTTTTTCAGGACATCTATAGGCCGGGTGCCCCAATTGGTTGTAGTGGTAGCATTTCATATTAGTGAAATAGTTGCCTCTTCCTTGTCCACCACTTCTTCCTCTGGAGCTAAAACCTCTTCCTCTACCACCTCTACTAGAGCTTCCTTCTTGCTGTTCAGAAAATCTGACTTCTCCTTGGGCTCTTGGTTCTAAACTTTTTCCACCATAGCCACCTCTTTGTCCTTTGTTGTCTTTCCCTTTACCTCTACCTTTGGGGTTTTTCTCTTGTTTCTTTTTTCCTTTCTCCTCTATCTTCAAAGCCATTTGATAGCATTGGCAGACTGTTTTGAAGTTTACCAAACTCATGTCTTCTTGGATAGACCACTTGAGCCCATTTAAGTATCTTTCTAGCTTGATACTCTCATCTTCAACCACTTTTGATCTAAGGCACAATTTTTGAAACTCCTCTGTGTATGTTTGGACATCCATATCCTTTTGCCTTAGATTGTGTCTTCTCCTATGCAACTGAACTTCATAATCATCAGGGAGATAGGTCTGCCTTATCTTAGTTACCTTTCCTCTCCATGAAACTATGGGACCTTTGCCTTCTCTCTCTCTCTCAGATTGTACAAACTTCCACCATGTGAGAGCTGCTCCTCTCAACCTTGACTTGGCCACCTTTACCTTTTGGGCCTCTATTATGCCATCACATTCAAAGTGATTTTCAATGCTCTCAATATAGTCTACAACTGAATCAGGGTCCATTTGTCCACTGAAAAGTGGCACACCCTCCGATGCTTTACCACTTAAGGCCTGTAATGCCTTCAAGAATGGTTCCTTTGCAAGAACAGGATCAGGCTTTGGAGCTTCCTCCTCCAAATCCTCTTCTTTTTCCTTGGCTTCCTTCTCTTCCTTCTGCTTTATCTTGTCCTTCACATTATCTGCTGTCTCATGGACTTCATCCAAGAGTTTCTCCATTTGAGATATCCTTTCTCTGAGCAACCGGTTGTCTTCCTCTTGCTCTTCTATCTTTTTATCCAATTCTCCATTTGTCACCATGGTTCTTTCCTCTGGTGTGTTCTCTCCTACTGACTCAATGGGCTGCAACATCAATCACAAGCCTTGAATCCAGCTAAGCTCTAATACCAATATGGTGTATGAGACCTCCAAGATGTGCTTGCACTCCAACTAGAAGACCTTTCTCTCTATCTTCACTCTAGAACCTGATGGCTTCAAGGTTCTAAACTGACTTAGATCATTAACTAAGCCCTTATCTAACTCTGTCACAAGAGTTACTCTCCTTGTGCTTCACCTTGGAGGATTCAACACTCTTTGAACTGCTCTCTTCTTCCAACACCTAGAAAAGTCTAGATGCAAACTTCATTACCTGACTTGAACTCTTTGCAAGGGAGTTAGAAGCTCTATTTCCTTGCCTTTCACATTCAATTGGTGGCATCTTGAAGGTTCTTCAATCCTCAATCTACCCGATTTCAGGACCTTGCCTTTGAAGAGGGCTAATCCTTGTAGCCCTTACCAGTCCCTTTTCTGCCCGTTTCTCTCAAACTTGTCACACAACCTAGCAAATAATTTTCATTTCCTGACACCCTTTTCAGAGCTTTAAATCTTACACTTGGTTTCAAGCCTTTGTCTCTACCATACAAGGGTTTCCTAGATTCAAGGGGTAATAGGGCTAATAGGCCTTATATCTAGGGTTTCACTGTTTTCTTCTCCAAAGTTACTGCTAATGGATTGATCAAAGCTTCTATCACTTTGTCATGTGTGGATATAGTCTAACTCTGCCTGATACCGTATGGATTTCATACAGTAGTCTCTTCCCCTGCCCTAGTTCTTCACTTTTCTTAATCAAACTCCTAACCGAGTAACTAGAACTCGCCTAGGGTTTGTTTTTAAACATGCTTGCTTCTTTCCCTACACTTCCTACTGCTAAATATATACAACCTACCAGCTCCCCTATCATTTCCATCCTTCCTCAGGAAGACCCCGTGGTAAGACTTCATGGGGGAGCCATGGAAAAGACTAATAGTTCAGAAAAAGTCAGTAAACACCCTAGATTCTAATTTATTCACACCAGATCTTTAAACTAAATCAAATGCACTCACTTACAAAAGAAAGTATGCTTAAAAATGTAGTGTCAACTTAGATCCAATGCCAAATTAGTGCATATAGACCATTAGACAACACTGTCACATCAAAAGCACGCAGAATACACAGAAAATGCAGAGATATTCTATTTCTTCAAAACCAAAATTTGATTACAAAGCACTCTAACTACTCACTACGAGCCTTCACACCTATGTTGAAGTATTTTTCCATGTTTTAAGGGAAATTGCTCACCTCCATACCCCTGATTTTGAGGGAATCTTAAGACAACTACCAAGTTACATGCAACCAAGCAATGTTGCCATGCAACTATGCAATATTCTTGCAACTTCGCCATTATCCTTCATCTTTGGATCACTAACTCCTTGATTCCATATCAACAACTTCCCTAACTGCCTCTAGGCATCTTTTAACAATGTAGATGTGATTAACACACATTAAATGCTTACATTCTAACACAAGCTGTCCAAAACTAATTCAAGCCAAAATTTAATCACAATGATTACCCCTAGATGATTTTAGTCCTAATGACTAACCCATCAGACACTAACAAGACCTTCTAAGGTCCAAATCAAACAACTAAGATCCTGACTTGGCTAAGGTCAATACAAACCAAAATTGCAACACACCAAACAGGGGTTTTGCCTAGGTGCTCCTGCACCAGGAAGAAACCCTTCATATGTTTGGATGGTCTCAAGATAGATCCCATGTAAGACCCAAATGGAGTTGACCTAATCATGTAGCATGCTTTCAAAGTAGATATGACAAATAAAATAGACAACAAGAGTATTTTTTGGGTCACTTACACAGACTTTCAAAATAATGAACTAATAAAATGACATCAAGAATAATCACATTACCACATGCACTACTTTTAGAATGATCTTTAGTGATTGTTTGAGAATATTTTTTCTACATGTCCAACAAGCCTAAAGCCCTAACTCAAATAGAGTGTTGCTTGCGCTATTGATCATATCATAAGGAAAATGAATTGTTCAAAATTGATGAAGCTAAAGAAACTTGGTCCTCCAAAACATAATATGATACAAGAGTGATGAGGATAGTGGATTGAGACTATCAGAAGCATGTAGACCAAGCTAAGCCAAGGCAAAACCCCAACAAATCCTCATAAAAACAAATGAATTTCAGATCAAACAAACTTAGTATTACATTATACACAGAAAATCTTCTAAATTACTAGAGCTTATCAATAAAAATCAATAAAACAAGATAGATTAAATATCTAGAAAAAAATGCATTGAATATATATTTTTGTTCTACAATAAAATAAATTATTAGGTAATTTTATTTAATACTGCATAACATGTACTCGAAAATGAATTGTTCAAAATTGATGAAGCTAAAGAAACTTGGTCCTCCAAAACATAATATGATACAAGAGTGATGAGGATAGTAGATTGAGACTATCAGAAGCATGTAGACCAAGCTAAGCCAAGGCAAAACCCCGACAAATCCTCATAAAAACAAATGAATTTCAGATCAAACAAATTTAGCATTACATTATACACAGAAAATCTTCTAAATTACTAGAGCTTATTAATAAAAATCAATAAAACAAGATAGATTAAATATCTAAAAAAAAAATGCATTGAATATATATTTTTGTTCTACAATAAAATAAATTATTAGGTAATTTTATTTAATATTGCATAACATGTACTCAACTTCTCCTAAGAACAAGGTGCTACCAACCCTCTTATCAACTCATCTATGCACAAATGAAGTAAATAGCCTTCCAATTTTAAGAAGAAAGTGAATGTTATGGCTGAATTTTGGAGTTCCCATTTTATGTTTACTTGGAATATATGCATCAAGGTTTATATCAGCAAATTAATCAGTTGTATATATGACAGTAAATTGTCTGTTTGTTTAATTCACGAGATAAAGCACTACCGTCCAATGTCCAAGCCGTCGCGAAGAGCTAAGTGGGCTGAACAGATCTGGTCGAGAATAATGATTTGATGTGTCCTCTCTGACTTGCATCTTACCAGACGCGTATCACGCTGAAAGCGATATCAATCTTTCTTTGACCTCTGTCTGCCATCACATACACACCGCTATCTACCAAATTTCGTGCTACTGTCAGTCGTTTCTTTCCTCGCTCTGTTAGTAGTATAACCACACATTACCCTCTAGTTGTACACCAAGCATTTCCATAGATATTCTAGCGTGCTGCTCAACTTCGTTTCCGAGCTTAACATGGGTATTGCTCTCATCTTCTTTGTTTTCTGTCATGTTACTTAGAATGATGGGCATCTTGAAGGCGATGCAATGCAACTTTATGGCTTAGAAAGAGAGCAAGGTATGTCAGATCCACCTAAGAGAGAGTTATGTATTCCTCTGATTTACTGTCTTCTCTTGGCAGCTCTTGTATTTTTCTTCTTAGGTCGTGAGAAAAATCTAAAATTTTCATGTTTCTTGGTGTATGAGAAATTTATCCTCACGAAGTATTTTAGACATAAGAGCTGCCAGTGCTAAGTGAATCATTTTATTATCATGAAAGATAGATTTTCATAAACTATTTTTATGAATCAATAAATTTGACTCGTAGTTGAACTCTATAACATAGGTCAATGAGTTTGACTCGTAGTTATAGGTCAATGAATTTGACTCGTAGTTATAGGTCAATGAATTTGACTTGTAGTTGAATCCTATAGTTATATCAATATCACAGATAGAAGAGATGTTTTATATAGCTGCGCAATCTCACCTTCGATCGGCTGATGTGGTCCTCTTTTTCTACTGTTTGATTTTTCTGTCTCTTTCTTGTTTTTTGGTCCGACTTAGTCTCAGCATCACCCTTCCACTTTTCCTTAATGCTTACCAACTAGACTGCCCCGCCGTAAGTGATAAGAATAAGCCACACCGAAAGAATAAAACATATCAAGAATAATGTAGATATGTCGTTTTACATTGTGATACTTTAAAATTTCAACCTCGTCTGCTCTCAATGCGAGCCTCACATTTGTGGAAAAATGATCATTAGTCATACCAGTCCCATCATCTAGGTCAGTCCCATTTCTCTTAATGTCCTTTTTGAATCAGGTGCATGAATTATTCAAGCAAATGTGGATATTTATTTCTATTCATTATGTTTATGTTTTTGAAAAAAAAAAAGGCAATTTATGCTTCTATATATCGTAGTTTTTAATTTATTTGACAAAGTAAATTGAAAATACATTCATGTAATTCATTAAATTTTTTCATAATATTTCTATATGTTCTAACTTATGACATTTTGTAAAAATGAATTAAAAATACATCTATTGTGTAACCAATCCTTAAATCTTCCTTTATCTAATGTATGCAAATAATTTAGGTTAAATTGAGGAGCAACTCATTCTTCCTTATAAACATATGTCATGTTTAGATCAAATTAATGTTTTTAGATAGCTTAGGAAAATCAATGTGCAATAAAAATAAATTTATAAACTAAACTTGAAATAGAGATAAGTTATCTCAAGTACAAAAATGGTGATGGTAGTAGGCCTTGAAGGAAGGGTTTCAAATATTCAAAGGAATCTTAACTAGATAAAGACAAGAAGGGACTACATGGAATTTAGTAGAACCCTATTTTGGATCTCAAAGTAAGTATTGGGTTTCATCTCAAGGTTTGAAAGATTAAAATCCAAGACTTCCAAGATTATAGATTACTAGTAGAAAGAGTACAAGGAACAGTGGGATAACTTTCATTCAAGGTTTCTACTTTGGAGCCCACTTCTATTAAAGACAATCTCTAATTAAATATCTTAAATCAAGTTGTAGATAGAACATTCATCAAACTAGAGAGCACATTAATAGGGAAGTTTATGGGGAATAGGTCAAATATAGATACAACTAAAAGTTGAGTTGACAGGAAGTGGATACTTAAGAAACACCTTGAAATTTTGGCAATGCTTGATATCCTAAATCAATGAGTGGATAGACCATCCTTCAAATCGAATAACACATTAATAGGATATTTTATGGGGACTACACCAAATATATATACAATTAGAAGTTAATTTTACATGAAGTGGAGACTAAAGGGACACCTTGATATTTTTCCATGCTCAAGGGATTTATTTAATTCTATTTTTTTTAACTATGAGGATTGCGATCAGGTATTGGTGGAAGGACCATAGTTTTTGGGAAAAGAATGCTTTTCCTTATGAGATTAGAAGCCTAGTTTTGGCCTAGATAAAGAGAATTTAAATCTTCTTCATGTTTGAGTTTTTTACTGGGAATTTTAAAATATTTATTTGGGACCTTATTCGGGCCCATTGTAATATTTTATGGTGTTTTTTTGGGTTTCCATGAGTTTGTATTGAAGGCTTGATATGGAGACATAAGAGAGGAGTTTTAGAAAGGTCCATCCTATCAAATTTCTACTAGATGAAGATGATGTTCATTTCCATTGAGGAAAGAACTTGATATTGTATTATAATAGAATTATTGTTGTTAAATAATACATTAGTTTGATACTTTGGTGATAGGGTTTTTTTTTTTAAAGGTTTTTCCAGGGTATACATGTGTCATTCTCTTTCTTATGGTTCATTTACCTTCTATATATTTCTCATTATTTCTTTTATAAGTGTTGTTTAAAATCTAAAATATTGTTAAAATGCTTATAGATGTGATTAATATGTTAATACCCCTAAAGAATCAATATGGAAATACATATAATGCTTGTAGATGTGATTAATGTGTTAATACCCTTGAAGGATCAATGTGGAAATACCTATAATGCAAATTAATTGTTAGGATCTAATTTGATCAGTAAGGTCTTTACTTGATATCTCAAATCTATTTTGGACACCTCTACTTTACCTCTAGATGCAATCCCCAATTTTATAGATCATTTTTTAATGTAGTATTTAAAAGGGGGTCATTAAAAGTGTTCACATGTGTCAATAATATGGTAAAGTGATACAAAAGTGGATTGAAAAAATGAAATGAGATACACTTAATTTCATTGAGGAGGCCAAAACTATCTTTGGTGAAGTAGAAATAAGGAAAGAAGTAATTTAAAAATATCTAAGAAGCATGAAAAAAAGAGAATTAGTGTGGTAAGGGATTTTGAAAGATCTCAAGGAAATGGAAAAAAAGATGTTAGCATTTAGGTTTGTAAGAAGATTTTCTCAGTTGTAGAGGAGAACCAATTTGATTCTTGGTTTCATACCATAGAATGAAAGTTATCGATCATGAAACAAACATTGACTAAGCAACAGAGACTTATAGAAACTTGTGAGTACGTAAAAGATAAGGTTCAATATGATCTCCTACTAATCAACTCTAGTATAATGAAAAAGGATGAAATTCAAACCATAAATGTTTAAACTATCAAGAAAAGATTTGAAGATATGGCCAACATACTATTGTTTAATAAACAAGTTTTCAATGTAGAAGTGATGAACCAAATGATAGATATCTTCATTACTCATCATGTGTGTATTGGCCATCTATCTAAATATCAACATGATTTAGATAATGTTCAAAGTGGTCATTCAACTTGTATACTTTGGATGACTAATATTTTATTTATTTATTTATTTATTTATTTTTACTCTAGAGGTATCCCCACGACTCAGCCCAGCACCCAACCAGCCTTTCCTTGGTCTTACATTTATGCCAAGTTGGGGTTCAAAAGGGGCGAGCTGAAGCGAGACTAGTCCTCTAGGGATGTAAGCAGTCGCCCGCAAGCTAGTCGCATCGAGCAAATCTCAACCTCGGAGTTGAACCCAAGACCTTGGGGAGCAAACCCAAGACTTAAGCCTCCTCCGCTGACCATGCGGGCTAGGGCCGAAGCTACTTTTCCTAATAATAATAAGTTCATTCCTAATATTGTTTTTCCTAATAATAAGTTCATTCCTCCAACTATTAAGCTTTGTGAGCATACAAAATGAGGTCTTCCATACATGAAAAGTGATTCAAAATGTGAAAAAAATCTCCAAAAAGTGTCATAAAATGATATAGATAAAGGAAAGGGGATTTCTTAGTAAAGCCAATTATTTAGTTTGTTTCTCAAAAATAAAATATCACAAGTAACAAATTCTAGGTTCTAAGTTATCTTTTTGTAAAGGTGACTTATGTCACATGCTTGTAACCAAAGTTGGAAATTGATTTATTTCTAATAAGTTTGAGCAAATTCTAATTGAAATAAATTTTATTTTATTTTTCTAAATTTTTTCAAGAAATAGTTACCTTATAAAGTAGTTATAAGTTAGTTGTACTAAAAAAATCATATATATATGAGGCTTGTGGTATTTTAAAAGGGGAATCTTTGGCTTTCATGGAATTTTGGAATTGTACAATTCTACAAAGAAATAGAAATTTTTTGGAAGTGAATAGATGGTTTTTCTCTACATGTCATTTTTAATCTTTTGTGCATCAAATTGATAATGACCATTTCTATCCTAAGTCTTCTTTAGGAAAACAATTAGTCATACACCTACATATATATAAAAAACACATGTATCTCTTAGTATCCTAATTAAGATGTGTTGATACTTCATATTGTAAAGTTCATAGTTATAAAATCCATCATCAATATCTTTGTGCATAGCCCTTTATTTTTAAGATGAATCTTTCTAATCTTTAAATAAGTTTGTGAAACCCACTATAGTATTCATATGTTTATTGTTGGGATTTTAAAAGTATCATTGTATTTAAATCTATTTCATTTTCCTTTTTCTTTTAGTACTTTCTAGTTAAATGTAAAAAAAAATTAAAAAATCATATCATATGAAGGAGTTGTCCCTTTCAAACATAGAGGAAGCTCACTATCCCACAATTTTATCTCTCCAACTATTGGAACACATTTTCATTGTCCATTGGGTGAGTCATATTGAAAAACTAGAGTGACAAATAAATTTACCAACAAGTCCATATTTCTATGTTTTAGATTTCTAAATTACATGCATTTTGTTCCTAACTTTGGTGCTTTCAATATGAGTCTAAAACATAAAACTAAGGACTCATAACATTAACACCCTAATAGATGTTTGTAATATAAGGACTCAAATTTAACTTTCATAGTTGTAATAAAATATTTTTTTGTAATATAAATGATAATGGATATTTTAGATTAATTAAATGGATAATTAGCTCATCTTAATTAAATAATAAAATACATTTAATTATTTAATGTAATAATAAATGGTAATAAATGTGATAATGATTAATATTATGATAATTGATAATGATAAATGATAATTAATGGATATAATGACAATGATAACAAATGACTTTTAATTATAGGAATAATTTTAATGTCTACACCATTCATTTTTTCTCACTTTTGTCTATGTTATATTCTCCTACACAATGAGTCACCCATGGAGCCTCACAAATTCATACACATTTATCATTCTTAATCTCAATGTTGATAATAGAACATCCCACAAGTTTTTCTCTCTACAATTGGCATCCTTCATAGCTCTATGATTATATAATTACAAATTCCTATTGGTAGAATTACAAGGTATTTGAGGAAGGGAATATATGCAAAATGGGTGGGAACTGATGCTGCCATCTATCTCACTTTCAATGGAATATTCTTCCTCATTATATTTCTTAAATTGAATTTAAATCTTAGTGTAACCATGTTTAAATTTTAAGTTATGTTTTAATTTTTTGAATGTATTTTGGATAAGAATCTTGAATTTAAATATTTTCTCAGTTTACTCTTGTAAACAATTAACACCCTACTTAAACATCTTCTATTTCAATGGCTAAATAATTAATGCCAAATTTTACTCTACCATACATAAACATCATCTGATCATGTAATCATCTAGTTTAATGGTTTATAAATTGATAGGAATTTCATAGCATGACCAAAAATTTACACTTTGATGGGCTCCTTGAGGTCCTTGAACAAAGTCACATAGACAAAAACATTAATTTGAAGGTGAGTACAAAAATATGCTCTTATTCGGTACAAACCACTCGCCCTAAAGAAATAGTGTTGTGTTTAGGGAAGGGCGCATTGGCTACCTAAGGAATTTGAGTTAGATGAGGACATGAAGAGACTTCCACTCAAAGACTACAAATTGTTAAGCCTAGGGAGAGAAGATGAGAAAATATGACTTAATATAACAAGGGCCATGCTTGAAGATAACATTGGAAAACATAATATCAATTTAATAGAAATAGAAGAAATCATTCATATGATTTGAATGGTCTCAACATAACCCTATATGGGACCCAAGTAGAATTGACCCAACCATGCATCATTCTTTCAAAAGGTGTATGGCCCATAAAATAGGAAACAAGAATATTTATTGGGCCACTTACATACTTTCAAAATCACAAACTGATAAAACAATATCATGAATAATAGCATTACCTCATACACTATTTTCAAAATGAACTTTAGTAATTCTTTAGAAATTATTTTTCTGCTTGTCCAAGCCTTAACCCCTAAAACAAATGTGGCATTGCTTGGGCTAATGGCCATATCAAAAGGAAAAATTATCGGTCAAAAGAAAAGGAAGTAAAAAAACATATAATAAATGCAAAGATCGCCCCCCTCTCTAATCAATAATATTACACAAGAGTGATGAGGATATTGGAGTGACACGATTAATAAAATGTAGATCAAGTCAACCAAAAGAAAGCAACCAGCAAAACCCTTTTAAGGCTCGGTCAGGTTGGACTGAAGCAGTGTCTATGTTGCCAACAGCTATGCACAAAAAATCTGGATTCACTAACTAGAAAATAGATGAAAAATTCGACAAATTAAGAAAAATTGTATCTTGTTGTATAAAGGTGTTTGAAATGGAAAATGGTTTAGTGGCTATTAGAATATATGTTTTAATGTTTTCAGCCAATATGCACATCTATCCTAAAGATGAGGTGCTAATCAATTATCTTATCCAACTCATCCATCACAAAAGACTAAATAACTATTTTCTTTGAAGTCAATGTTTGTGGTTAGTTGTGGAGTTTTCAGATTGAATGTTTATTTTGGATTATTTATGAAAAGTTGATCATCAGCAAATTAATCAATTGTACATACGAAAGTAAATTGTTTGTTTGGGTTTTAGTTAAGGGTTAAAACACTTCGTCCAGTAGTCTAAGGTGGGTGAAGCTGGTCGGGAATAATGATATGATGTATCATCGCAAGCACAGCTTGCAGATTTACGTATCACGCTGAAAGCGATATCAATCTTCCTATCACATAAACTGCTACGTACCAAATTTTGTGCTACGATGGTCATTTCTTTACTGGCTATCTTACTGGCATAACGACACATTACCCTGTAGCTGTACCACAACCATTTCCCTGGATATTCTAGCGTGCTGTTCAGTATCTTTTCCAAGCTTAAGATGCGTATTGCTCTCATCTTCTTTACTTTCTGTCATGTTATGATAATGATGGGTATCTTGAAGGCGATGCAGTGCATCTGTACGACTTAGAAAGAGCGCGAGGTATGTGAGATCCAGCTAAGAGAGAGTTGCGGGGGCTCCTCTCATTTGCTGCCTTATACGCTTCTCCGATAGCAGGTCTTGTATTTTTCTTCTCAGGCCTTGAGAAAATTCTAAATATTTCATGTTTCTTGCCGTATGAGAAATTTGTCCTCATGTTCTAATTTTAAAGTAGTTTAGCACAGTCTAACTTTTAATTGACTGATGTGGTCCTCTGTCTATACTGTTTCACCATTTTTAACTTTTCTTGTTCTTTTCTTGTTTTTCTGTCCTGCTTGCTCTTAACAGCACGCTTTCACTTTTCCTTAATGCTTACCAACTGCGTCTTATGAAACGGCCCCGCCGTAAGATGATAATGATAAGACACAGAAAGAAAAAAAAACATAGTAAGAATAAAGTAGAGATGTCGTTTCTCATTGTGATACTTTCAAATTCAACTTCATCTGCCGGTGCCAATACCAATGCCGAGCCCGACAATTGCGAGCCCTTGTGGAAAAAAATTATTAGACATATTAGTTCCATCATCTACGTGAGTCCCACTTCCTCTTAATGTGCTTTTCAAACTCTTCTAGCAGATTTTATACAATATCCCGAAAATAACGAAATTACAAACTTGTGCCGGTGCCTAGGATCAACAATTGGGAAAACAAGAAGACAGATGTTTTTTCCTAAACTATAAAAGAAGAAACCATATGGAGAAGGATTATTGACGGCTTCCAAAGGCAAAAGAACTCGGAAAGGAATGGCAAGCAATTGAATTTCTAAAAACAAGTAGTTTTGAAGGAGGGAGGTGAAGAGGAAAGAAAGGGAAAAAAGTAGAATCTGGAAAGGAAAATCTAATAGCAGAGGTGGAAAATGTAGGAATTCTAGTCTCTAATGAAATTCTTGACATAAAAGAAGCCACAATCTCAAAAAATACCTCCGCAGCTTGGGGAAGAGGTGTGGGAATAGGGGCAGAGGAATTGAAATAGAAAACAGAGCATCAAATAAGAATCATACACAGCAGTAAAAGAAACACATTCAAATGCAATTAAAAGCTGCTTGTAACACATACAATTGACAAAGAGAAAATAGACAGTAATCAAATATATATATATTCATTAATATGGAGAGCTTTGATGCCTTGTTCTTCTTTACACCATATTCTCAGATCCAGAGCTGCATTGCTCTCTTTCCTACTTCTTGCCTATTGCAAAATGACCACAAAAAGGAAATAAAACTAAAAGTTACGGAGGACAGCTAAGGAGTAATCAAATATTAATATCTTTTACTACCCACAAAGTGTGTGAGAATAAATAGGCAATTAATGCGAATTAATCCAAATCTCTCAAATCTTCTCCAAAAAGTATTCCTAATAAATTTCCTTAAAAGCTGGTACGTAGCCTTAGCTAGAGGGAATTTGCATAATTAAATAGTTGAGATTACATATCACTAACACTACCCCTTAATCTCAACTAGTTGACAATCGAACAAAAGTTTTTGAAGCATCTTCCTTCTGTTCCTGAATTATGTTCAAAAGTTCCAGAGCACCTTCCTTCAAGTTCCGGAGCATCATCTTCAGCACAAACATCCAAACAACTTCTCAAGTATTCAAATGCATCTCTTACCAATGGTTTAGTGAAAATATCAGCAAATTAATCTTCTGATCTACAGAACTCCAAGCATATTTCTTTGTTATTCACTAACTCTCTTATAAAATGGTATCTAGTGTCTATGTGCTTGCTTATTTTATGAAAAATATGATTTTTAGACAATGCAATGGCTGAGTTATTATCACAGTAAATCTTTTTTGCTTCATCTTGTTTATGCATCATCTCAGCTAACATTCTTCTCATCCATACAGCTTGACATGATGCTACTGTGGCTGCAACATACTCCGCTTATGTTGAAGAAAGTGTGACAATAGGCTGTTTCTTTGAAGCCCGTGATACAACACCTGATCCAAAGTTAAAGGCATAACCAAAAGTACTTTTTCTATCATCTATGCTACCAGCACAATCGATGTCTATGTATCCAATGAATTTGAAATCATCTACAACTTAATATAAAATTCCATAGTTCTTTGTTCCACATACATACCTCAATATCATTTTTTCAGCTTGCCAATGAGAGTCTTTTGGAGACTCTATGAACCTTGAGATAAGATTTACACCATAGATGATGTCAAGTTTTGTGGTAGTCAAGTACATGAGACTACCAACCAGCCTTTTAAATAGTTTAGGATCAACTAATGAACCATCATCTTCCTTGCTTAACTTCAGTCCTATCACAATTGGAGTAGGAGCTGATTTGCATTT
>VDFB02000007.1:109047266-109078990 GCA_007258455.2 Sequoia sempervirens
TCTATTTGGTGAAAATTTGAAATTTCAATGCAGTAGTACTTAAATTTTAGGGAAAAAATCAGAAGTAGGTGTCTGTCTGACCACCCTAACCACAATAAAATGATAATATTTTTATAAGATTTTTAGATATAAGTAGAGGACTCATGTCCCAATGTGATGCATATTTTTTTGTAATTTTTTTTCCTAGTAAATAATTAATTATGAATTTTTTATTACAACTATTAAAAAATATAAAAAACTCTTGCGTCTAACCACCTTAACTTGGTCAAAACTTAATGAAATTCATTTTTTCTTTTTTTAATCCTATAGTATGCGAAGCATAGAATGTGACACATGTTTTAGATTAAAAAAATGTGATACTATTTGAAAGCTATAGATGTTTTTCAATCAGCCTATTAATTAGGACTTTAGTCATAATTTGAATAGAAAATGAATAATAATTACTTATTAAATTCAAAGTAACTAATAATTTATATTGGTGGAAAGCTGAGAATCTCCTTTAAAAACCCTCTTCGTTTCATCAATTTTGGGTGAGAAAAAAGTTATCAGCCACAAACCCATCATATTGCAACTTTTTGGCCCATCATGATCTTGCACATACCTAACTACCAAATATCATTTGGACTGTCTTGAACCATACTGCATTTGACTAGTGATTTTGTAGAAATTGCTTCAGCAATATTTGCACATGCAATAAACATAGTTTTTGTAGAATTTTATGGGGGATTTTGATTTTGTCTTCCTTGATTATGTTGTTTCTTTCTACACTCGAAAGAGTAGTGACCATACTTCTTGCAGTAATGACACTGAACATGTGACTTGTCTTGTCTTTGACCACTTGGATGACTTTGAGAGTGTTCATTGTTATGTCCTCTTACACCTTAGTTTGGAGGACTACTGCTATGTCCTCTAAATGAATTTCTTCCTCTACCCCTAGGTGTGAACCTACCTCTACCTCTTCCATGACTTATAGAAGCCTGAGATGAGAAAGCATTCTCAATAGAGGTGTGTGATCTATTCAACCTATATTCATGATTTATTAAAGATGCATGCAATTCATCCATTGTCAGTTGGGTTAAATCCTTAGTTTCCTCTATGACAATAACTAAAGGATCAAACTTAGTAGGGAAACCCTTAACATTTTCTAAACTATCCTTGTCTCTTCTAATGTTTCCCTATGATATTTTATCTGATTTACTAGCCCAACAACACGAGTAAAAAATAACTCTACAGATTCTTAATCTTTTATACTTATATTTCAAATTCTCTTCTAAGCATTTAGATTTTTACAGCTTTAGCTATGTCCTTACCTTGATAGGCTATTTGCAGTGTGTCCCATGCCTCTTTTGCTTGTGTTGCTACTGAAACTCTTGGTAGTATGCTTTCATGCATTGCTTGATGAATGTAGAAAAGGGCTTTTCCTTCCTTCTTTCTCTGATCTTTCAAGAGATCTTTCTCTGCCTGTGTGAGAGCATTATAAGCTACTTGGTCTGCTAGTTCTGCATAACCATTCTCAACAATTTCCCAAACATCCTGAGACCTAAATAGGGCTTTCATGGTCAATGACCAATATTTAGAATTTTTGCTTGTGAAAAGAGGGGTTTGCGGGCTAGACAAGGAAGCACTAGATGTTGAGGCTATGGAAGCCATTGATGGCTATTAAACAAGAAATAAATGAAGACCCAAAAAAGAGACTAGAAGTTTAAACTAGTGGCTCTGATACCAGATGTGGGAATAGGAGCAGAGGAATTGAAATGGAAAATAGAGCAGAAAATAAGAATCATACACAGTAGTAAAAGAAACACATTCAAATGCAATTAAAAGTTGCTCATAACACACACAATTGACATGGAGAAAATAGACAATAATTAGATTTATATATATTCATTAATATGGAGAGCTTTGATTCCCTGTTCTTCTTTACACCATATTCTCAAATGTGGAGTTGCATTGCTCTCTTTCCTACTTCTTGCCTATTGCAAAATGACCACAAAAAGGAAATAAAACTAAAAGTTATGGAGGACAGCTAAGGAGTAATCAAATATTAATATCTTTTACTACCCACAAAGTGTGTGAGAGTAAATAGGAAATTAATGTGAATTAATCCAAATCTCCAAAATCTTCTCCAAAAAGTATTCCTAATAAATTGCCTTAAAATTTGGTATGTAGCCTTAGGTGGAGGGAATTTTCATAATTAAATAGTTGAGATTACATATCACTAACAAGAGGGAAATTTGGAAGCAGAATGAGATTCACAGAAGGAAATAACTAAAAATGAATTGGATATAGTGGATCCTAGGTGCATTAGCCAAACATCACACCAACTTATCAATTAGTCTCAATGAAGGAAGATTGGAAGAAAAAACAAGTAGAAGAGAGAGGGGGTGAATGAGCAAGGGTTGTCAAACATCAAAGAGTATTTGTTGAGGTCTAACGAAGGAGCCCCATCACTTAGAGAACCATGAAGATAGTCACATGGAATGTTAGGGGCTTAAACACCCTTAACAGACATTATTTTTTTAGTCACATACAAAAAATATTAAAGTTGACATTTACCTAATATAGGAGACCAAGTTAAATGAAAAAGATGCTAAAATTTTATAACACATTGCTGATCCTGAGAAGGAATGTATTTTGAAGAAAATGGAAGCTAGAAGGATTAATTATCCTTTACAACCCAAGAAGAGTAGTGATTTAAAACTATGTGGCTAAGCCCAATTGGATCACATGCAAGGCATGGGACAATGTTATTAATTTAAATATTATATTATTCAATATGTATGGTCCAAGGAAAAAAAGGAAAATAAAATTATATGGCAATTAATTGCATCCAAAATTAGTTAAGAGAATGGTGAAAACATAATATTAGATAGCGACTTTAATGCCATAAACAATCTGAAAGAGAAATTGGGAGGTTTGACAAATGAAACAAATGCAATAAGGGACTTTGGAAAACTTGTGGAGCACAACGAAGTGATGGATGTGGTTGAAAAGAAGGGATCATACACATGGATGAAATGATTCATGGGGTTTATGAACATATAAGAACAATTAGATAGGTTCCTGTTAACGACCAATTGGCTAAGCTCACTCAAATTATGGGAGGAAACAATGCTTCCACATTTCAAATCAGACTACCATTTAGTTATGCTAGACATTCATGGTGATGCATCCCCATCATGTTGTAGCTTCAAATTTGAGAAAATGTGGTTACAAAGTGAAAAACTTATCCCTCTAATTAAAGACTAGTAGTTGACTACTTTAATTGGACACGATACAAAAGGTTATCAGTTCATGGAAAAGCTACACATATTCAAAATTTGAAGGTCTAAAATAAAACATCATTCAATAACATATTTGAAGAAAAAATTCTAGTGGAAACGAAGTTGGAAAGCTTTAATCATATAGTAATTAGGTATTGGATAACAATCGCAAAATACATGGAAGAAAACAAGTTGATGGTAGAGCACATTGAAATTAATTTCAAGGAAGATATTTACTAGAAAATAAAATCAATAGAATTGTGGTTGTCTAAGGGGATATGAACAACAACTTCCTCCATAACACAATAAAGGCTAGGTGGATCAAGAATTGTATAGAGATAATATAAAATTTCAGCATGAATATATTGGCTGAAAGCTATGATGCAATAAGAGAAGAAGATTTGAGTTTATTTAAACAATTTCTTGCAGTCTGTTGACGAAGCTAATCCAATCAAAATTGTTGAAGGAGTGGAAGTAATACCAGGGCTTGTAACATAGGAAAATGACACATTTTTTATGATGCCTTTCAACAAGGAGGAAATAAAGAATGTAGCCTTCAAAATGCATCTAGACAAGTCACTTGGTCTAGATAGCTTTATGTTCATTTGTTGTTAGTAGTGCTGGGATTTTATTGGGGATGATGCATGTGAAATTGTGGAGGATTTGAGAAAGAAAAGAAGATTTGTACAGAATTGAACAACATGCTAGTTGTGTAGACACATAAAAATGGCTTTGACTTGCAAACCATATTTTCTATGATGACCATGCTTCTCTCTCACATGATTAAATTATTTGATTATGTCTTAATGTCATAATTTCTAATTATTCCTCCATGGTTATTTAAATAAATCAATTACATTTATTTATTTAAATACATCACTAATCAATTCTTATTTCCTCCACAACATTACCATTTATCTTTCAATCAAAAAAAATTATGCATTTAACCCACTTTCCATCTCACCGAATAAATAATTAAAACAATTATTTATTGTTTTTTGTCTCATTTCCATTTATGAATTAAACCATTATTTAATTCATAAATCAACTTTTCTCCATAAATTAAATAATTTCTATTATTCCAACTACCTCTTTTTCCCCACCATTGATTTAATTGCTTTCAATTAAATCTCAACCCTTCATTTCAAAAATTTCCCTAACTTCGACCTAATGTTGCCCTAACCTTAATGCTGCTTATGGCATTGAATCTCGGCCTTTGATCTTAGGGTTTTACCAACTTTCAATCTTGACCATCCATTCTCAAATTGACATTCTTTAAAAGGCTTTCTCTCAAGTCATTTTAGACACACAAAGTCATTCAAACATTCATACACGTAGAGTTATTTTCAACATGCTTGAGAGCTTTTGAGTACTTGAGCACACATTACTTCAATATTTTGTTTGGCTTAGACATAGGTTACAGTTGCACTTCAATCTGAGGGAAATCATACCATTTGTAGCAAGACGGAGAAGGCCAATGGAGGTCATTCAATGGAGACATGAAAACTAAGTGATATTGTTTCATTATTTTTATGTTTCTTGCTTTCATTGTTCTCCATTGTTGATTGGGGTTTAAGTTATTATGCTATTTGCTATTAATCAGAAAATTTCTTCCTAATACATTTGGTGAACCCAACTTTCTTTTGAGCGCAACTATTCATAGTTTTGTTTTATTTTCATAATATTTCTTCATTACATTCAGGCAATCATTGCATAATATCCTTTAATATCCTATATTCACATTTGTCTCTGAAGTTGTCTATGAAATCCTATATTCTCATTTGTCTTTGAAATTGTGTGTGAAATTTAGAAAGAGTGATGGTTGCTATGAGTGAATATTATTCATTTAGCTGTTAGTTAAATTCCATCAATCTTTCCAAACCACCGTTTGTTGATGATTTTAGTCCAAACAACTTTTTCTTAATCGATTCCATGGGAGATGACTTGGGTCTCTCTTCTTGTCAACACTGAATGAGGGCAAGAACAAAGGTCCGTGAAGGAAATCATTGAAGGTTGAGATCATAGAAGAAAATTCCAAGCTACCCATGGAGAAAAGAGGCGTTGTTATTACAGATTTGAGGATATAGTAAGTTGAGCTCGTTGAGCTTAGAGTAGAGATTAAAATTACATTGCCCATTCTGGAAACCACAAATCCAGAGACCATAGGTTAGAGGTGTTTGATAGAGATCTTGCGAAAGGAGATCGTGTATACAAAAAATCGTTGAAAGCTGCCAGAATTGGCTCGAAGGCACATCCTGAAGCTAGAGGCAACCTGGAGACGTAGGAGGCTCAACAATACCGAGAGAATGCTAGTCAGCAGACCACGCCAAAAACACAGAGGCCAGAAAATGATGCGATGAAGAACAAGATGGAGTCTGAGAAGGAAAAAAACGCCGAGACGGAGACCCACGAGTTTGACAGAGCCCATGATTCCACCAGGTGAGACTACCTTGAGGAGGACAAGAGCAAGCCCAAGCAACTTCAGATTGGAGTGAAGGATGGGAGAATGAACAACATTCAAACGGCTAGTGAAGAGAAGCCTATTGAACTCCTTCAGGCTTTGATTTGTCACTTCTTCAATTTGGCGAGCTACAGGGACATCATTTTCTATTTTATTTGTTGCAATTTACTTGTATCGACATTTTATAAAAATTCAGTTAGTTGGGCTAGATACAAATTTGTATTTTTTTGGGCATTCATATTTATTAATTGGGAAACTTTTTATTAAAAAGGGAGTTTATTAGAACTAGTGGCCACATTAAATTTTCTACAGAAGCTTCTATTCTACCGTTGGCCACTTGTTGGTCTGTCCGCCATTCATTATCGTTTACCAGTGCTGGCCTTTTCTCCCAATTCCATCCCGCTGGCATTTATTGTAGACCCGTGCATTCTCTCTGTTTCTTTGTTGTGTTGGCCACTTTCACCAACGCCATTGGTTTCCGCTCCTCCAAACTCTCTTTGCTGGTATAGACATTCCACTTCTCCAAATTGGTGTGCTACTTCCAGCCGACAGTTGATTGAACATAGGGAATACATTCATTAAATCTGCACTAAAAGTTGGTTGATCACATGGGGTGCATTCATTAATTCCTTCGGCAACGACAATTGGTTGATTCATTTTTATTTTCTGTATTTGTTGGTCTTCATTCATTAATTCATTTTTTTTGCAGAGGTAGGAATTGCCCTACTCTCCATAGTAAAGCATTTCTCCCACATGAAATAATTTTGGTAATTGCAAAAATTAAAAAAATTCGCATTAAATTTATTCCCATGTGAGACAAACACTTATGCCATTTTTTTTGGACTCCTTAATCAATTTTCAAAGCTTGCTGACTAATTAAAAGTATAGGGTCAACTCTATTGTGGAGGCAATTATCCTTGCATTTGGTTAGTAGTTTCAAGAATCAATGTGCTAATATGGCTGAACCAAAGAAATTATTATCCATTTGTAAGAAATTCAATTCTATGCTGAATTTGTGAGTCATTCCTTGGGGTCTTAAAATTATTACAGGCGTGCCTAATAAAGAAATATTCATCCTTTTTGGATAGATAAATTAATGGTGTTGATTTTTGTTAGTCAGAATTAAAATAGATTTAGGTTTTTTTAATTAATATAGATTTAGGTTTTTTTTAATTATTATAGATTTAGATTTTTCTAAATTAATATAGATGTAGCTTTTTTCTAATTAATATAGATTTATATTTTTTTTAATTACTATAGATTTAGATTTCTCTAATTTAATTTAGATTTAGATTTTTAATTTTCAATTGCTTAATTAGATTTACATTTTACTTAGATTTTCATTTAATCTAGATTGTGATTTTAATTTAGATTTTGATTTAATCTAAATTTCAATTAGCTTTTATATTTTAATTTAATTAGTTTTAATTAAGATTTTAATATTAAGGTTTTGATTTACTTAGATTTTAATTAGATTTTTTTTAAAAATTCTTAATTAAATCTTAGATTTTTCATTTTAGATTTTAGTTTAAGTAGATTAATCATGTTTTTAGTATTAATTAGATTTAAGTTTTTCAATTTAAATCTAGTTTTTTTAAATTAATTTAGACTTAGACTTTTTTAGATTAATTTTGGTCATTAACTTTTATTTGTTAGATTAAATGTTAGCTTTATTTTTAGTTTATTTTTAATTTTTGTAACTCATCTTCGACCATCTTTGCAAGTGCAAATATCCTAAATTTGAAATTTAAAAGATCAACTTTCACTTGTCAAACATTGGTGGCTTACAACTACTAATCATGCTTTACAAGGCTTTTGCTTTATCTTGAGTGCCTTTTTCACATAGAATGATTAGTGGGCCTAAAAGGGACTCTACTTGTCTCATAATAAGTTGGGCTAAAATGAACAAGTGTTTGAAGTGTCTTGTGGTATAGTAATAAATCCTTAGTGTGTATGCTCTTCTCTTGCACCTTGCTGCAATCCTGAGAATAAGAAAAAATTAGGGGTTATGCACTTTGCTAGCCACATATCTCGATTAGGGCATTAAAATGAACAATCTTGCGAGTGTGAATTGAAAGATTTGTGTATGCACTCTCCTCGTGCCTTATTGCGATCTTGGATGACCAAAAATAAAGTTATCAATATGCTTTTGTTACCTTTAGAGGGGCCTACCTTGGAAGAGGGAATTGATTTTTCACTTGGGCCTGTATATAAAAGGATAAGATTAAACTACCAAATCCTTATGGTATGTAGGCCTTAGCCATGTAGTGTCATTCAAAATAGGGTACTTACCTTTTCTTTTAAAGGTATAAGAGCCCCTAGTAGAGTGATTAAAGTCTTAAGTGGCTTGTTGGATGCTCACAAGGTGCCATGTCCCCGAGTATTCACTAGAACCCTCTTATTTTTAGAAGTCTCACCTTTCAGTCGTTGCTTAGTATAGTGTTGGGTATAGTATCATGCCTGAGGATACTCACTACTGAATCCCTTGAGTAGACATAGAAAATTACTCTTTGGGGAATTTGAAGTTGGTGAGCCCGAGAAGTGAGTGCATTGTAAGGGGGATCCTATGCCACCAAGCTTCTAAGCTATCCGTTCTTGAGAAGGAGAGGCGTTCAACATTGATCAAGGGTATTTCGATGAGCTATACCAAGTATACAATCCCTTTCCAATTAGAATTGTACAAAGTGTTTTCAAAGTGCTTTTCAAGATCAAACTCAAAAAACATTATGTCTGCTTGTGTTTTATGTGTGTTTCTTTCAAACAAACAAGCAAACAAACCTTACAATTTAAAATTGCAACACTTCAGAACATTGCACTATGCAACAATTTCAAACCAAACAGTCAAAATCGGGTGAAACTCTTGCCAAAATTAGGTCAAACTCTTGAGATCCATTTTTAGACCAACTTCTTGTTGTGATTCCTATTTAAAACCATAAAATTGCTCAATTCTCCTTGCATATCATCATTCCATTATTAGGTCACCATTTTAGGTACCTTAGCATCCTAATTGCTTGCATACCTCAACATCCCATTAGGCTACCCTTTTCAAACTTTTTGGCTTGACACCTTGTGGATTTTAGGATAGAAGAACTCTCTATACCTTGACACACATCATTGCTTCAACAAAAAGATTGTATTTTTACCAAGTCAATTTTTAACATATTCCTTTGTTATTTTGGTGATACTTTCCTACTCACAAGTCTAGTTCAGAAACTCATATTGCCACTCTTTTCACTTGTCCTAGGAAAAGGCCATTTGAAAACCATAGTTGAAACATTGGTTTACCCTTACATAGTTAGTGATCCTATTCTTACATCTTTGAAAAGTGTTTAAGCCCTCAAGTTCATGATAGGTATCCATTACCTCCTAGTCATTTGCATCCTTCATACCACAACATTTTGGATCTATAAGGTCATCTTCATACATTCTAGACTTCATACCATCCAACATTATCATTATAAATTTTAAGCTTGTTGCATACATTAGACATTTTCCATCCTTAAGATACCAAAAATACCAAAGAAATAGTTGCATTACATTTAGGCATACCTTATTTCAAAAATACCAAAAACATAGTCATCATCTCATACCATGCACCTTCATTTTGCGCAAGTCTTATATGGTTGAAACAAGATTGCAAAAGAAATGTTGATAAATGGATCTCTTTCATGATGATGAGGATCTTTATAATTACACTAGCACCCTCAACATTGATAATACCACTAATGATCCTCTCAACAATACCAACCTTGATAGTCATGACCATGTCAAATTGGGGTCTACATCTTATCAACAACCAAAGAAACACAATCCTTTCGAACAATTCCTTGTTAGAAACAAAGATGGAAATGTTTTCATAGAAGAAGTAGAGTCCACTGCACAAAATCCCAAAGTAGCCTCTCTTGTGGATGAAATTGTCATGTTGGACCCTCAACAATATTTAGCCAAACTTTTACATGAAGGAGTTAAACTACCTCAAGGATTTGATGTCAATTCCTTACGTGCAACAAGGTCACCCAAGGACAACACACAAAGAAGCCAAGGAAAATCTACACCACAACTTACAATTTCCACACCCATTGGAACAACAAGCCAAATACCACAACTACCAATACCTCATCGATCTTTATGACACAATCTATGTCACAACCCATGACACAAACCACATCACAACCATTATTCACAATGCAATCCTTTGGCTCAAAATTTACTCCTTTTGGGTCATCATCTCAGGCCATATGGGCATCCACATCTAACATCCTTGGTAGACCTAAGACAAGATGGGTTCTCATCCAAGGATCTCAACCAAACACAAACACCATGTCACAAGGTCCTCACATCAATACAAACACCTTGCAAGGACAAACCATGAACACCCCACATAGTCAAACTATGAACATGTCCAATGGTTATAATCCTTTTCAACAAGGACATGGATCACAAAAAACACAACCTCTTAACATATCATATGAATACACACAAGGAGTCCATTTTGGCAGCCAACTACACAGACAACACACCCAACAAATGAAACATAGCTCAACCACTTCCCACATCCCAACTTACACATCACACATTCATACTCATGGGCACAATCAAAATCCACGACATACACACAACGTTCCTCAACAAAACATGGGACCACATAACACAAATATGGGAGCTCATAACAATGTTGCCAAAAATCGTGTACTAGATGCATTGACTTCCCTACAAAAGAAAGTGGAAGGGATGCAAGTGTCAAACAAGAAGACGTACTCATCACATGATCTACACCCTTATCCATATGACACTAGCATATACATGCCTCCTTTCTCTCCTGGGCATATCATCCCTACTTTCACAAAGTATAAGGGAAAGAGCATCTGTCTCGAGCACATACAAGAATTTTCCACTGCTTGTGTGGATGTCGCATACAATCACTCCTACCTTTTGAGACTCTTCCCTAGAAGTCTTATTGGGCCTACAATTGAGTGGTTCACACTGATACCTAAAGGGTCTATAAAGTCATGGGATGACCTCACCAATAAATTCATGGAGAATTATTCTTACAACATTGAAAATGATGTCACAAAATTTTCTACTTTATGCCACTTGACATAAGATGAGGGAGAACCCTTCATTACTTTCTTACGAAGATGACATAGTATGGTGAATCAATGTCCAATCGAGATTCTTGAAAAACAAAAAGTAGACATGTTTGTATAAAAACTCTAGTCAAAGTTGAAACACCATTTACAAGTACATTGTTGCGCCACATTTGTAGACTTAGTCGAGAAAGGCATCACACTAGAAAAGGTCCTAATCATGTAAGGTGAAATTACATATGGCCACAAAAATACACACAACCAATAGACCTCTAACAACAAAAGCAAGTTTTGGTCCCATAATAAGAATATAACAAATGATGGAATCATAGATGTGAAAGTTGTGAATCAAATAGGTCCCAAATTGACTCTCAAAGCACCCAATGTGAAAAAAAATAAACCATATGTTTCCAACCAAGCAGCTAACATGGTCTAAAATACTCAAGAACGAGTCCCCCCAAGACAACCAAGGCAATATCCATGGAGACAATATACTCCTTTACCAAAACCAATTGAATCTATCCTGAAGAAGCTAATACAATCACAAGTTATATAGCTCCCATAGCCCAAACCATATGACCCTGGACAATTCAAACCCTCTTGGTGGGATGACAATGCCCTTTGTGACTACCATTGCGTCTAAGGGCATAAGAGCTTGTCATGTCGTCAATTGAAGAATATAATTAAAGACCTAATTGAAAATGGTACCATAGACCTGGTCAAAGGACAACAACAAACTTCCAATCAAGACCATACAATCTTCAAGAATACACTACAAGACCATGGTTCGGGAAAGCCCTCTAGTTCGGGTCAAAAGAAAAACAACCAAGCCAATTATGTTAACACAATCACCATTTTACTCACAAGATAGACAACCAAGCCAATCTTACTCACAGATAATTGATCACCTCCATTCCATTGATGATTATATTAACACAATCACCATTAAAAAGGTTCCTAAATGTGCCATCACTACCTGTAGGGCTAAGGTTACTTTATCTGGTCCTTCTTCAAAGCAGCCACAATTCAAAGACCAATATAATCCTGTTGAACACTTGGGAAAGACACGCACACACATTTCTATCCTTGAGTTGTTATGCCTATCACCTAAACATAAAGCTATCCTTGATAAGGCTTTGAAGGAAACCTTTGTTCCTACCTACCTGGATGTCATCTAATTTGAAACCATGGTTGGATACTTGGCTAATTCACTCCATGTATCCTTTTTTGACAAAGACTAATCTACACAAAAGTCTAACCATAATGACCCATTGCACTTTGAATTATTTTTCCATCAACACAAGGTCAGACGAGTCCTGGTAGATGGTTGAGCTGGACTGAACATTTGCACCTTAAAATTGGTCAAGGCATTGGGCTATTTTGAAGCATGTGTAGATGCAACCAAAAGCATTTTAATCAAGGCCTATGATATTGAAGAACACTCTTCCAAGGGTGTTATCATGCTCCTTATCAGAGTTAGCCCCACAGTTATGGAAACCACATTCCAAGTCTTGGATCTTGAACTTCCATATATAACCTTCTCCTCAATAGACCTTGGATTCACACTATGAAATGCATTCCTTCCACCTATCATCAATGCTCAAAATTTCAATATAATGGCACCAAAGTCACGATCATTGGTGATCCTAATCCCTTCCAACATTGCACTAATTTAAGGGGAGTCCCCAAATTCCAAGTGGCTATCAATCGAGAAGCTTCCGCATCCACTTCATCCTGTTATGTTGATCCATCAATCCTCATTAAATCATCCACATCCAAAACTCCATCTTTCGACCCCAAAATCAAGATCCAAGACAAAGGTTGTGGTGAGTATAAATTGAATACTACCTATTGCATCACAAAGCTACCTAAGTCTCACCAGTCTTATAGTAGGCCTTGCTTCAAGATAGAACCCAAAGTTATCTTTAAATTTACTCCCACCACCACCTTCACAAAATGGGGAGAGGTAAATATAGATGAAATTGAGGACATTTTAGCTTGGATTCACAAAGATGAAGAAGATTTGTCATTGCTACCAACAAAACAATATGGAAAAGGTATTGAGCTCATGAAACAATAGGGTTATGATGGAATAAGTTGACTTGGTATACATAAAAGTGGAATGAGAGAACCCTTGATGCCTCTTAAGCGGCTGAAGAACTCAGGATTAGGATTTGTACCAATTAAGATTGATGCTCCAAGTACTAAGGTGCTTTCAAATAAGGATGTGAGTGCTTCAGAAGATATTGAGACATCTAAGGATCCTATCGACATCTTTTATGTGATACTGAGTCTAATGAATATGAGTGGGATTCCTATACCACAAGTGACTATGAGATTGATCATGTCTTTCAGGAGTTTGGCATACCTTGTCTATCCTTTACCAACCTCATGGATATCAATATTCATGTTGACTCCTTTTATGAACCTGACCCACCAAAGACCACAGATGGAAGAGCACGAATATAATCCTTTTGGGACCTTGATAATACCTTTTTCTTTACCCTATCATTTACTTCCCCATCCTTCAGTAACATCGATGATGGCATCTCCCTTGTTTACCCAAAATTGATTGATTGGGACCAAAAAGATCCACCTACCTTGGACATATTTGAAAATGATGACGCCATTGTTGAATTTATGGGCCTACGACAGGGCATACCACATGGGGACCATAAGGTTGGCTTCATTATATATCTTGAAACTGCAACATATTTTGGTGAGACTGTCCCAACCTCTAGTTGCAAAAATGAAAAAAATAAAATAAAAAATGAACATTCTTTAGTCGAAAACCATAAGGCGCCTTCCTACCAAGAAAAAGTAAAAAGAAAGGACGTATCCATGGGCGAAAACCTCTCTGCGACACCTGAAGATGGAGGGTTTGAATTTCTCCATGTAAATCAAGAGAGATCCTCGATGCTAATTAAAGACGTAATAGAAGTCCACATCGGTACTACAAATAATCCTAAGACTATTCTCTTTGTAGCATCCCTAATAGAGGAAGAAAAACCAAAATTTCATGCATTTTTCATGAAACTCCAAATCAATTTTAAATGGTGTTATGTTGATATGCCAAGATTGGATCTTGAGTTGATCCTACATCATCTACCATTACATCCAAATGCAAAGCCGATCAAATAAAAGCTTATAAAAATGCACCCTCAAATAGCTATGATAGTCAAAGTTGAATTTAAGAAATTATTAGATGTTAGTTTCATAATACCTATTGACTATGTAGCTTGGATCTCAAACCTTGTAATAGTGACCAAACCAAATAGAAAAATCCATATCTATATAGATTTTTGGGACTTGAACAAAGCATGTCTGAAGGATGACTTCCTAGTTCCAAATATGGACATCATAGTAGGCCTAACAGTAGGATATGAGATGTTGTCCCTCATGGATGGCTTCTCAGGATATAATCAGATCTGTATTGCCCCTAAAGACCAACACAAGATGAAATTCACTTTCCCATTGGGTACATACTGTTGGAATTTCATGCCCTTCAGACTAAAAAATGTAGGCACAACCTATTAAAGAGCTATGACCACCATATTTCATGATCTCATGCGCACACTGATGGAAGACTATGTTGGTGATCTTTTGGAAAACTCCTTGACACATGGTGATCACTTAACGGTCCTAGACAATATTTTCCAATGGCTATAAGAATATAAGGTCTGCCTAAATCCTAAGAAATGTGTCTTATGCATGACATTAGGAAAGCTTTTGGGATACATTGTTTCATGTCGAGGCATTGAAGTAGACCCAACAATAGTCAAAGCAATATTAGAAATGCCTCCCTCTAAAGGAATTAGTCAACTCTAAACACTATAGGGTCGACTCCAGTCTATTAGGTGCTTCATCGCACAACTTGCAGATAAATTTCAACATGTAGACACCTAAAAATGAACTAGGCCTGCAAGCTCTATTTTTACCACTTTCATCCTAGCATAATTATGACATTTAATTATGTCTTTGGTCCACATTCGACTATTAATTAAATAATTCATAATTGTTTAATTAATTCATGTCCTTTTATTCTTCATGATTATTAAATAAATAAATTTTATTTATTTATTCAATACGTCTTTAATTGTCTAAAGTCTTCCTTTAATTAAATAAATTTCTTAATTTATTTAATTACCTTTCTTCATTTATTTCTTCCCAATTATTAAATAAATAAATCTTATTTATTTATTTAATATGTCACTAATTCTCACAATTAAATAAATTTATTAGTTTATTTAATTCTTAATCATATATGCTAAATTAAATAATTATCTTTAATTATTTAATTAACAAAAATAATATTCCTCTCATTTAAATAAATGAAATTATTTAAAATGTCATCACAATCTTAACTGACATTCCATTTTGGTAAATAATCTAAATAGATTATTTATTTGTCTCACAAAATCCATATTTTGAGTTGATTGGTAGCTTTCTTCCAAAAGTCAAATAAAGAAAGCAGGTTCTTGATTTTATCAAATTTGCTTTTCATTCCACCTTTTATCTTTTTGATTTTTGGAATCTCACAAAGCAGGCTATCTTTATCTTCTTAATTTTGAAAATCTTTATTTTTGAAATTAATTTTCTCATCTTTTCTCCACCACCGATTCGATTCTCTCATGTGACATCTTGACCACTCACTTAAGGATTTTTCCCTAACCCTAATTAGGGATTATCAAATGAAATCTCATCCTCTGATATTAGGTTTTTGTCAAGGGTCGATATCGTCCATCCATTCAAAATTGCGTTTTCTATAAAATGTCAATTTTGTTCATAATTCTGGGACCACTTCATTAATATAGGCATTATAGTCATTTAGCATTCATAGTTATTATTTTCATTTATCATATTATCATAGGCATAGGCATAAATATAATCAAATCCTTCAAAGCTTGTTTAGGACAATGTCATAGTCAAGATTGCTCACACACCCGATTTGAGGGCAACATAAATCAACAAGTTAGAAGGTGTAATGGAGATTAGCCATGGAGATTGAAGACATTGGGTGAGATTGTTATATTTTCTATGTTTTCATTTACTTTCCTTTGCACTTCATTACTTCTTTGGGTTTATTGTGCTTTCAATTCATTGAATCTAATCCTTAGAAAATAACCCTTAGTTACATTGGTGAACCCGACATGAACACGACTCTGTTATTTGCTATTATTTTCGTACGGTTTTTGTGTCTTTTCTGTCGATTTTGCAGGTACAGGTACAGAGTGACACGGTCTTTTTTTTTTTAAATCGTGACGCATTGGATGCGTCACAACGCATTAGAAGACCCAAATGTCACAATCGCTCTATTAAGCCGCAACTGTAGTCCAGAAAGCTGCAGTTGAAATACCAAGCCACATTTGACGAACCAAGCGACGAATTCGCTCTGTCATGACGCATTTTCTTAGTAATGTTCTCTTCTCATTTGCATTCAAATTTTTGAGGTTTTTTTGTTCTTTCTATTTTTTTTAGCACCCTGGTTTTATTTTTTGCATTCTACCCAGTAGGGGCTGTCATATTACTAATCGTGTTTTGCAGCATGTGGCGGTTACGTTTTGTGGGTCCAAGACTGGTGGATGAAACTACTAACTTGTGGTTTAGCAGCTATGCTTGTCAAAGAATCATTTCTAAAACAACGTGTTTGAAATTTCTAGTGTAGAAAACACTTCATTTGGTGCTTTTAAAATGAATGCATGTTTGATTCTGTTTGATTGTGCTTGAAGGTGGTAGGTGATTATGCTCTCACCTTGTGAAAACTAGGTGATCAGAAAACCAGACCCATCTTATTTTGTGTCACCCTCATGATTTGGTAATCGAAGTATCCTCTCCCCTTGCACACTTGTGCGATCCTGGGTGTAAGAGAAACAGTTACTAACTCTAGAACTTGGGCCTATTCTAGTGGGAAAAAGTACTCACCCCAGGACGACTCAGACCGATAGCACCCTGACACTGAGGGACTTCCAGCCGGTATATAAAAGTGGGTTCTTAGGGAAAGCCCAAGAATCACGAGTGTGGTTCCGACGAGATGAATCTGAAAGGGGACTCTCACTACATGGATCATGCCCCATGAATGGAATACTCGAATTAAACACCTCTTGTCTTAGTGTCCAATCATTCTATTGGCCATTGCTTGATATAGTGCAGTGTACAGTATCATGCCCGAAAACACTCACTACTGATCCCCTTGAGTAGAGATAGCAATTCTTGGGATGTCATTACCCAAAGAATCTGAATTTGGTGTGCTTGAATGACGTTAATGAGCCATAAAGGGGAGCCAATACCACCAAAATTCTAAGCTATCTGCTCTCGAGAAGGAAAGGTGTTTATCACCAATTTGGGGTATATTGGTGGGCTATATCAAGTATACAAACCCTTGGCCTATTGGCCTTTTAGGATTGTACTTGTCTTATGTGTGATTGCTTACATTCAAAACATTGTGTTTGTCAAGTGCTTTCTGGTTTCATCACAGTTCTAAACAAAACATTCAACACCAAACAAATCAAACTTACCATCAAAATGACAAGAAAATCAATTTAAAACAAAACTGTGTTGCATCTGTTGAACCGTAATCAATTTTATGCACCACAATTGCTCTGTTAAACTGCATTTGACATTTAAAACACCACATATGTATGCGTCGTGATGCATATGACCACTACAGAGCCGCATATGCAAAACTAAGTCGCATCTGACAGTCCAAAATCCGCAATCGCGAAAACAAACCGCATTTGACAAACTGAGACGTATTCGTAGCTTCAAACAATGCATTTTCCTGTCACGAATCAAATCCTGAAGTAGATCCAAATCTGAGTCTGCACTTTGTCAGTATTTTGTCAAACACTGTTTCCAAAGGAATCCTATTAGAAACAAATTCTGAAATTGCTCAAAACTTTTGTCCATTAGTTTTCATTCTTTACCATAGGTTTCACCACTCATTATTTTTAGGTGCATACATTTGACATTAGTTTTCCCCTAGGCTTCAAATCATTGCATACTTTGGATTAGATAAATCTTAGCACTAATTCACAAACATCATTATTTTCGAAACTAGGTTATCTTGGACTTCATCATCATTATCCTTTTCACTCATTGTCCCTTTTTGTGAGATTTTTTCCAACTCAAAAGTCTAGTTAGGAAAACTCACTAGTCATATTGGCCTTGTCATCTTGTTATTTTCAGCAAAGTCCTTTAGTAACCAAAATCAAAAACAAAAAGTCAGTTTAGAAGTGCTTAGATATCCTTGTCTTAAATTGCATTATAGGTTTAGACATTGCATATTTTATTCCCAAAAATCCAAAAAACATTACAAATTTTAGTCGTCATTTTGAACTTAGACTTCACATAGTGTCATCCTTGCATTTAGTTGTCATCTCCATTTTGAGAAATATCATTTTATGGTGGAAACTAGACTCCAAAAACAAAAGCGACAAATGGAAAACTTTCGAAAAGACCCACGTCCATTGTCAACAATCCCACATACGATCCAAACTAGACTTTTGATGATCCATTTGCCAACACAAAGGACCAACCTCTCACGATAACACCATCCTCGTCAAACAATCCATTTGAACCATTCTTACGTAAAGATGAATACAGTCAAATACTTGAGGAAAACTTAGAGGTAGTGGCACAAGACCCAGAGGCCTCTCAATTCATTGAAACAATGGTCCTTTATGACAGAGAAAGATACTTGGCTATAATCTTGAGTCAAGGAGCCAAATTACCTAAAGGATTCAACATCGACACATTGAGATCAACATCTCTAGACCCTAATGTCAACAACATGCACAATATATCAAAAAGTGGTCAACCCCCAAACACTACGAGCAATACTTTCTTTGACACTACAACGACAGTGCATGCTACTCCCAACTTCCCAAACACCTCCAACTCAATAAATGCAACATCTATTGGAGGATCACAATTGTCCACAATGCCCACAACATCCATGACACTATCACAATCGGTTGGAACCACTCTTGGCCCCTTGATAACATGGGAAAATTATTCAAACCCTCTCTTTACCGCAACAGTAAATGTCATAGGGGCATCATCAAGTCACAACACTCCCCCCTTAACAACCACATCTAGTACCATGAGTACACCTTCAACACACCCTCTCGTTGGCATCTCGCAAAATCCTTTGGGGAGAGGCAAACGACATGTATTCATTCAAGGACAACAACAAAATGTGAACACGTCAACACTATCAAATACCATCAAACCCCAAGGGCACAATACAAACATTCCCCTTACACAAAATCAACAATTCAGACAAGGTAGTCAACAAACACAACCCATGACATCATTCGTAAATCAAAATGTTCATGGTCACCATATTCCCCAAATATCAACACAAATGGCTGGGGGACATATTTCAACCTACTCATCCCACGTTCATACTCATCAACATACACCCAACCCTAACTTTCAGTACCAACAACACACCAATCCAACAACATCATACATGTCACAACAATCCATATTGCCACAATTCGCCAATATTCATGCACAACAAACAGCGACCTATGGTGTACCAGGCAACCTAACACATGGGACCACAAATGATCTTGTTATGGATGCCTTACAAACATGATTGATGGATGTAGAGAAAACTATCCAAAACATATACGTATCAGGCAAGAAATCGGAAATAGCATATGATCTAAACATATACCCATTCGACATGAGCTTATATATGCCTCTGTTTCCTCCAGGATACGTGTCACCCAATTTCACAAAATATAGAGGCAAGACAAACCCCATTGAACATGTTCGTGAGTTTGCAACTAATTGTATGGACATCGCTTATGAACAAACATACTTGATGAGACTTTTCTCTAAAAGTCTGGCGAGTCCTGCCCTTGAATGGTTTTCCACTCAAAAGGATATCCAAACATGGGATGAGCTTAAAAGAAAATTCATAAAAAATTATGCGTACAACATTGACATGGATACCTCTATCACTAGCTTGTGCAATCTCATGCAAGAGGATGCTGGTGAGACTTTCATCCCATTCTTTCAAAAATGGAGAAGTCTAGCTAGTCAATGTCATATTGATATACCCAAAAGGGAAAAGGTCGACATGTTCGTGCAAACACTTCTTGGGCCCCTAAAATATGCATTGCAAGTACATTGTTGCACAAAATTCACATACTTAGTTGAAAAAGCGGTCCAGATTGAGAAAGCCCTTATCGCAAAGGGAGAACTAAGGTACGGTCCCAAAAACACAAACGTCAATCCACCCGTCGACAAAAGTAAATATTGGGTTAAAAATAAACACGTTACAAATGATGGTGTTGTTGACGCCAAGACTGCAAACATTGTGGGTCCTGTATTGGCCCTAAATGGGGTTCAACAAAAAAACAAACCAACAACGACATTGACACCTCCTTCCAATGTCCCTTCAAACAACCAAAGTGGTCAAAACAATTAGGGACAATACCGTCAAATGAGACAATTTCCTAGAGGTCGCACATACACTTCTTTGGGTGAACCCATTGAGGAAGTCCTCAATAAATGCATTCAGACTGGCATCATCACACTTCAGGAACCAAAACCATATGACCCAAGACAATTCAAACCAGCATGGTGGGACAATAATGCATTCTGCGATTATCATCGTACGAAAGGACATAAAACCTCTAACTATCGACAATTGAAAAATCTAGTACAAGATCTTATCGAAAGTCGTATCATTGAAGTAGGTGGATCTCAATTCACCTCAAATTCAGATCATACTATCCATAAGAACCCATTGCAGGACCATGGTTCTCATAATGCTTCCACCTTAGGTTCACAAACAAACAATAATCAAGCTAACTTTGCCCGAGCCAAGTACGACTATTCTAGTGGACCAATTATAAATAATGTTTGAACTGATGATGAATACATCAACACCATTACGATCAAGAAAGCACCTCAGTGTAATGCTACTACTCAAAGTGGCAAGGTCACCATAGTTGGTCCGGCTCCCGCTAGGCAACCCAAAATTACCATACCTGGCCCATCTGCTAAATAAACAAGACCCACCCCAACCACCAAGCAAGGGCAACCCAAAAGTTAGTTCAACCTTATTGACCAGCTAGGCAAGACTCCCACGCAAATCTCTATACTTGAGCTGCTTTGTATCTCTCCTGCGCATAAGGATATACTAGATAAAACCCTGGAAGAGTTGTCGGTCCCCAAGGACATTGATGTCAATCAGTTTGAGACCATGGTGGGAAATCTCACTACACCTTACCATTTCACCTTCTCGGATCAAGACTACTCATCACCTAAAACCAACCACAACGATGCCTTGCATATAGAAACATTTGTCCACAAACACAAAGTTAGACAAGTTTTAGCAGATGGCGGAGCAGGATTGAACATATGCTCCCTCAAATTGGTTAAGGCTCTAGGATTATCCGATGCATGCATAAACCCAACAAAGAGTATAGTGATCAAAGCATATGATGATGAAGAACACCCTTCACGTGGCATTATCTCGTTCCCTATCAGAGTGGGACCAATCATTGTGGACACAACCTGCCAGGTCCTAGATTTGGAACTACCATACAATATCTTTCTCGGTCATCCATGGATACATGCCTTAAAATTCATTCCGTCCACATATCACCAATGCCTAAAGTTCCCATTTGACGGCACAAAAATAACCATATACAGAGACCCCGACCCTTTCCAATACTGTACAAACTTAAGGTGTATCTATGAAAATTGAGTACCTATTAACCGAGAAGCACCCGGCTCCTCGTCATCCAAATACATTGAACCATCCACACTCACACCATCTCCCACATCTGCTCCATCCACATCTTTCTCCATACTACCACCTTCCGCAAATCCTAAGACTGAATCCACTATCAAGATCCAGGACCTCGGCTGCAGAGAATTCAAACTACACACAGCATACAACATAACAACAATACCCAAGTCGCCAAAGGTCTATAGTAGGCCATATTTTAGAATGGAACCCCAAATTATTTTTAAGGTTCCACCAAAAACAATTTTCATCAAATGGGGGGACATGAGTAATGAAGATCTTGCTAACATCACAGGATGGATCTATAAGGATACTATCGCACTACCCCCATTACTAGTTAAAAAATATGGCAAGGGTTATGATATAATGAAGGCTAAGGGCTACGATGGTACTAGTGGCCTGGGCAAAAATAAAGCAGGATGAAGGGAGCCCATTGAACCTTTCAAAATACCAAAGTATCTTGGATTAGGGTTTGGATTGCCCGACTATGACGATCGACGTACCTCTAGAATTTCAAGTGAGCGAGTACATGCTTCAGATAGTGTCGAGACAACTAGAGAGACCCTCAACGAAACTAACTCCCAAGAGTGGGAATTTGGCTCAGAACGATCCCTAAGTGACTATTGCCTAGATGATTTGTTTGTTGAAGAAGGGGAACTGACCTCTGAAAAAATATTTTGGCAAACATTTAAAATTGATCAGGCACCCAATAGTCAAACTCCCATTACCACCCCCTATGATTTACAAACCCCACTATCTGAATCCTATCAGTCCAAACCATCCGAACTACCAAATGACATTAATAATCATGACTCTAGGTCCTTCACCCCTTATTTCAACAATGAATATGAGACAAGCGAAGGGGAATATTGGATATAATCTGATGTGGAGTTGGATGATGATAACCTCATCTACAATATCACTAAATCCGTCTGCATGCTTTCTGCATCCTCCCCATAGTTCACCAACACTGACGATGGCATTTCCCTAGTTTATTCTTAACTAGTCAATTGGGACCAACAAGGCCCTCCAGTCCTGGATATGTTTCAAAATGATGAGGCAATTGCAGGATTTATGGGATTATGCGAAGACATACCTAATGGTGACCACAAGGCAGGATTCACTATTGATCTAGATTGCATGGCATACTTCGGCGAGACTGCTCCGTCCTCCAGTCGTAAAAGTAAAAATAAAAATAAAATAAAAAATGAAACGTCTCTAGGTGAAAACTGAAAGGCACCTTTTGACGATAAAATAGTAAAAACAAAGGACGTATCTATGAGTGAAAACCTCTCTGAGGTGCCCAAAGATGGAGGACTGGACTTTCTTCTTGTACAACAAGAGAAGTCAGCTATGCTGGTAGAAGATACCATAGAAGATAACATATCAAGTGTAGAAGATCCCAAAATGGTCCTCTTTGCAGCATCATTGATGAAAGAAGAGAGACCAAAATTTCATAAATTCTTTGCTGAACATAAAATAAATTTCGCATGGTCCTATGCAGACATGCTAGGATTAGATCCAAAATTGGTCCTGCATCATCTGCCACTATTGCCTAATGTCAAACTAGTCAAGCAGAAGTTACGCAAAATGCACCCTCAAGTCGCTCTATTGGTCAAGGAAGAGTTGAAGAAGCTTCTAGACGCTGGATTCATCCGGTCGATTCACTATGCAGAATGGATATCTAACTTAGTGCTGGTAACAAAACCAAATGGGTTGATCTGCCTCTGCATGGATTTTAGGGATCTAAATAAGGAATGCCCAAAGGATGACTTTCCTTTACCCAACATTGACATCATAGTTGACCTTACAGCAGGATATGAGATGCTATCCCTCATGGATGGTTTCTCTAGCTATAATCAGATTCGCATTGCCCCAGAAGACCAGCACAAAATGATATTTACTTGCCCATGGGGAACATACTATTGGAATGTCATGCCCTTCGGTCTCAAAAATGCAAGCGCCACATATCAAAGGGCTATGACTACAATATTCCATGACATGATGCATAAAATAATGGAAGATTATGTAGATGACCTATTCGCTAAATCAACAACCAGGAAAGATCACCTCAGGGTTTTAGACATAATTTTCAAATGACTGCAAGAATACAAACTCTGACTAAATCCTAAGAAATGTGTCTTCGGTGTAACATTAGGTAAACTATTGGGCTACATAGTTTCTCAAAGAGGCATTGAGGTTGATCTAGAAAAAGTCAAAGCCATCATAGACATGCCTCCTCCCAGAGGAATCAGTGAACTCAGGACTCTACAAGGCAAGGTACAATCTATTCGGCGCTTCACAGCCCAATTGACTGACAAGTGTCAGCCATTCCAATACCTGTTGCGCAAGGCTATCCCCTTTGTGTGGACAGACAAATGTCAAGAAGCCTTTCAGCAAATCAAAGACTACCTAATATCAACACCAGTTCTCATGCCTCCCATTCATGGAAAGCCATTGATCCTATACATCTCGACAACTAGTTCAACACTGGGGGTATTATTAGCACAAAATGACCAAGAAGAAAAATAAAGAACTATATACTATATTAGTCAAACGTTGGTTGGGTATGAGCTGAACTACACACCAATTGAAAGAGCTTGCCTAGCCGTGGTCTTTGCAGCACAAAAACTAAGGCATTACATGCTAAGCCATCAGACGCAGCTGATAGCAAAGATCGACCCCCTAAAATATTTGTTGAGCAGGGCAGCATTAACAGGACGTCTGGCAAAATGGGTCATGATTCTAAGTGAATATGATATTCAGTATGTGGAAAGAAAGGCGATAAAAGGACAGGTCATTGCATACCAACTAGCAGATGCACCTTTGCAAAGTGATCACCCGCTAGTGGTAGATTTTCCAGATGAGTTGATATTCCATACAGAACCTAAGGCACCTTGGTGACTCTATTTTGACGGATCACACACAAATCATGGCTCAGGGGAAGGAATCTTATTTATCACCCCTCAAGGAGACTCTATTCCTAAGTCTTTCCGCATTGCATTCCCATGCACCAACAATGTGGCAGAATATGAGGCATTGGTTATAGGACTAAGAATGGCAATAAAATGGAAAATTAGATCACTACATGTCTATGGAGATTCTCAACTTGTTATCAACCAGGTTAATGATGACTATGACACAAAAGATGAGAAGTTGATGCCCTATAAGCGAATGGTTGACAGTTTCCAAACGTACTTTCATATGGTAACTTTTGAACAAGTTCCAAGAACACAAAACAAAGCAGCAAATGCAATGGCTACGATAGGCTCTCTCCTTGACATCCCAAGCAATCTGCCACAGTTGGAGTTTCTCATAGAATAATTGTTGGTTCCTGCCTATGACATTCCAGAATCAGAAATGGTCTGCGAACTTGTTGGTCCCAACTCTCCCTGGTATCAAGACATTCACGACTACCTTAAATCCCAAACCCTTCCACCTAACCTATCCAATAACCAAAAGAAGTCCTTCATTAGAAAAGCTGTGAGATATGCCATTGTCAGTGACACCCTTTACCACCATAGCTTTGACAATACTCAAGCTCAACA
Organism: Sequoia sempervirens; assembly: GCA_007258455.2. Taxonomy (NCBI): domain Eukaryota; kingdom Viridiplantae; phylum Streptophyta; class Pinopsida; order Cupressales; family Cupressaceae; genus Sequoia; species Sequoia sempervirens. The sequence continues at coordinate 109,072,397 of VDFB02000007.1, forward strand.
TTAGTAAGGCCCACAATAAGGGAAATTGGCATTACATAATAAAAAAAATTGGGAATAAGTAGTTAGAACTAGAATTCTAGCCCACCCAGCCTAGGTGGCTGGATCGATAGCAAGTAATAATGTATCCTTGGCCCCAAAGCTGAGTCAACTTGAGATCACCCTATTTCCTCCCACCCACTATGGCCATAATAGCTTGTCAAACGAAAGTGTTTACCTTTTATGGATCAGAGAAATGGCTTTAAATGTAAATTGGAATGAGATATGGATATGTATCTGCATTATTTGGCTCTGTATTAAAATCCTTTGGCTTTGATGTTGATTTGATAGAACGCGCTCATGGATGTATATCTAAAACAAGATACTCGATGTTGCTCAATAGTACCTCATGTGGCTTCTTTAAAATATCATAAAATAATGAATGAGACTTTAGTGTGGATGGTGAAGAGGAGGTAGTTTGGAGGAATATGGCGTGGTGTCAATGTTTCCAAAGATATGGACCAACTTACTCACTATAAATGTTTAGATGATACAATGTCTTATGGGGAGGCCAACATGAAAAAGGAAAGGGCTATCAAAGAGATGTAGACACTTAAAATTATCCTGAATGATCTTGTAGTAATGGGAAAAGTATCCTTTTTCCTTACTTGATTTGGGAATAATTATCATTGAATTATCCTAATTTTTCCTAGGTTTAATGTTGTAATGTGTTGTAATACATTCACATTGATCTTGGGTCTCGTTTTAATAAAATGAACTTAATTTCTACCTTATTTAAGTGTTTTGAAGTGTTGTAACACACTTTCACACTTTTCTAGAGTCCTCTTAATTAATTTTAGTTTATTAGAGTTAATTAGCCCCTTTAATTCAAATTTAAACTTTATTTATCACACCTCCCAAAGATCTATCCTAACAACCATAATTCAAATTACATAAAATTTAATTGGGAATAAATAAAGGTCCTAGAGATTGGTGCTAGGACCTATTCGCCTTGGGTGGAAAATGGGTCCTCCCTCTTTAGGACCACCCTTTATCAACATATTTCATATGGTTTTTTTATGATCTTCCATTCCCCAAAGGCAAGGTCTTGGAAAACAGTGCAAGGACGCATTCGCCCTAGGTGGCGAATGGGTCCTCCCTTAATGAGGACCCCCTTTTTGAATTTCATTCTAGTGGGAATTTAATAATGTTTGTTTCTAGATTTGGTTTAGCTTGAATTGTTTGAATTTTTGGGTTAATCTCTTGATTTATTATAAATAAGGGGTTAATTCACATTGTTTCACCTAGCAATTTTATGAAGCATCCTAAAAAATTTACAAGAGCATTACAAAGCACTTCAAGAGAATTTTCAAAGACATTTCAAAGAATATTATCAAGAGTTGATTGCAGCAATTCAAGATCATTTCATCATGTCAAGGCTTTAGTTCATTCATGCATGTTGTTGAACTAAGAAAGTTAATCTAGCATTGAGGATCCATCTTGCAAGAATTGTTCACATCTTATTCAAGATCAAGATCTACATTCTTCATGGCCACTACATGTTAGATTGCAGAATTATCTTCCAAGACAACTTCCAAGGTATCAACATTGCATCATTTCATATTCATGCTTCAATTACATTATTACATTATTTGGTTTAATTACCTACAAGGGGTTTGACTTAGGAAAACCCCTTTTCACTAACAATCAACAAGTTTTTCTTCCCTTGAGTGTGTGTTTATGGATTTATAGGTTGAAGATCAAGTAGAGAAGAAGTTTAGAGCAAAGTTACAAAAGTGTTCAAGTTGCAAAGTTGACCTTTAAAGTGCAAGAACAAAGAATTGAAGCTACAAAGTTAAGTATAGGTTTTTGGGAGCTGACAACTAGGAATCTAAGAGTACAAAAATCAAGGAAAATAACCCAAATCTCAATTTCAAAAACCCTAATAGGGACCCATTCGCCACTAAAGGCGAATGAGTCCTTTGTTTCATATAAAGAGGCTTCTTGCAACAAGGTACACACCTCTTTAAGCTCTAAAAACTTCCTTTATAGTTGCTATAATAGTTAGGGTCAATTTCTAATTATTATTTATATCTTTTGGCCCTCATTATTACATGAATTGTAGTGATTTAGTGTGAAATTCTAGTTGTTTATCTTGATCCCCTTCATCTTGATAAGCCCTAATTTCTTCACCTAATCATTAATGGCCAACCTGACATATAGAACATTGCAATTTTCTTATTTTTGAAGTCTTTTCATGTTATATTAGATCTTGCACTCATTTGCATCTCATTTGTATTGAATTAAGATCTCATTTAGGGTTTCTTACATTGCATTCATAGTTGCATCTCATTTAGGGTTTAGATATGCATTGTTTTGTATCTCTCTAAATTTGAAAAATACAAAACAAATTGATCATTGTGCATATCATTAGATCTCATTTATTTGCATTTGAAAATCAAAACAAATTTCATTTCAACATAGGTCATTGCATTCATCTTTTCATTACATTGTCACATTGGATTTTTGGAAAATCTAAAACTGGAACTCACTACCTTAGACCTAGAACTAAAATACATATATGAATGCTTGCATATCATTCAAAAATAGTTTTAAAATACTTAACCAGGAGCCATTCCCCCTTGTTGATGAGTGAGTCCCTGATAAGGTTAAATTTGAACCTTCTGGCATCTGAAAAAGCATTAAAAATCACCCTGAAATCCACATAAACATCTCTAGAAAACTTAACCAAGACCCATTCGCTCTTACTAGCAAATGAGTCCCTATTAGCTACTGGTCTTCATTTTTTGGAAATTAAAATCTCAATTTTAGGCTTTTGTTTGCTACTGTTGCTTTCCTTTTTTAGTTTCCTGATTTGTTGTTTCATTAACTTTGTTGCATTTAGCTTAAATTGTTTCATTTCAGTGCATTATTAAAATTCAAAATTGTATTCAAACATTTCATTTCTAGCTTATTGCATTGTGTAATAAATAAGTTGCATTGCTTAGAAACTAAAAATTGCATTTCATTCTAGGTTGTTGCATTGCCTCTTTCCATTTAGGGTTTGCACACTAGGATTGTAAAACTTGCATGAGCTTTACAACTTGGTGTCCTATTTAAAATAATATTATAAGATGTAGTTCAAGGATCATGTCATCCTGCAATATCTCACTCACTATGGATTTTGGGTTTTCTAACTCTCTTTTTGATAGTGTTGTTAATCATCCCTCCATGGCTCAAGATTTGTATACCTCCCTTCAAATCTCACTGGATGACCTAAAAAAACTAGATGAAACATTTGAAAACTTACAAGCCCATATCCTTAGTGAATTCATAAACATTAGCTTGGTTCCCATTATACAAAACCTAAAGAAAGTGCTTAAAATTGGAAACGAAACAAAAATTGTCTATAGTCTTAGTCACTTCATTCATAACTATTGGAATAAGGAAAACAATAATGATATACATGCCATAGTCAATCCTCCTAGTGAAACTAAGAACAATGTTAACATGAATGATGATCATATGAAACCATATACCATAAATAAAGTGATAGAATTTATCAAATCTATACCTCGCAAGGACTCAACTAAAAATCCTCTTGACATTTCTTTCTCACAAAAATGACATACTTAAATGTGCACCTCATGGTCCTCTTTACATAGCTAGCCGAATGAATGATAAGCCCACTAATGGGATATTAATTGATCTCATCTATGGAGAGAATGTGATAACTGAAGAATTCTTATATGTGCATATATCAAGATAAATATGGCATACCAAAAGCATGGGGGAATGTGTAGGATCATGATGGGTATATGTAGGGTATGTGGCTGATGACTTTTTTTTACCAAAAATTGATGAAACGAAAAGGGTTTTTAAAAGAGATTCTCAGCTTTCCACCAATATAAATTATGCTTTACTTTGAATTTACTAAATAATTATTATTCATTTTCTATTTGAATTATGACTAAAGTCCTGATTGATAAGTTGATTGAAAAACATCTATAGCTTTCAAATGGTATCACATTTTTTGAATTTGAAGCATGCATCACATTTTATGCTTTGCATACTATAGGATTAAAAAAAATTGAATTTCATGAAGTTTTTACCAAGTTAAGGTGGTTAGACATAGGATTTTTTATATTTTTTAAAAGTTGTAATAAAAAATTCATAATTAATTATTTACTTGGAAAAAAATTACAAAAAATATGCATCACATCAGGACATGAGTCCTCTACTTATATCTAAAATATTATAAAACAATTATCATTTTATTGTGGTTAGGGTGGTTAGACAAACACCTACTTATTTTTCCCTTGAAATTTGAGTACTACTGCATTGAAATTTCAAATTTTCACCAAATAGATTTTTTTAAAATAAACCTAGTAGTTTAGAAACTACATTCAATTTTCTACATATTCTATTTTTATATATTTTTTAAATAATATAGATAACTTATTCAAATTTTTCATCAAGTTTTCTAACTCTGGTTTTTTTAAAAAATTTCTCCACTTAAGGGCCTAATTCCTACACATACCCATGGATCAAGATGCATAATGGGTTTTCTTTCCTTATGATAGGCTCGATAGATCTCCCTTTAAAAGTGAGACCGAAAACATTGACTATCTCATTTTCCATCATTCCACAATCAAACCAATTTTGTGTGAAGCCAGGCTATCCATGGGCTTGCTCCATGAATGACATCCCTTTGGTTGTGCATAAATGTCTAAAATTTCCATTTGGAAATGATATCTTTACTATGCATCATAGTGGATTTAACCCTACCTCAACCCGAGGGAATTTTTCACTAGATTTCTTTTGGCACAAGGTTGTGGAACCTATCAAGCCTCGTGAGGATTTATTTTTCAAATCATATAAAAAGTTCAAGGCAAAGAAAATAGCAGAATTATCCCTTTGAAATATGCCTCAACCTATAAATGAAACACCTATCCTTGACAGGGCAATGATCAAACCAAAAACCCTTCTGAACATACAAGAACAACATATAGAAAAATCTCCCACAATTTCCTACAAGAGACCATGAGATAACAAAAATAATTTCATTGTCCCTCCTAGAGTCTCTTCCATGTTGACCCAAAAGCTTTTCTCTTACCTTTTTCATTTGTCTTGTCTTTTCCTTTTGGGGATGATGCAAGGTGTTGAAACATTCAAGCCTCTTCCATGTTGACCTGAAAGGATTTTTCTTTGCTTTCCCTCTCTTTTTTTCATTCTTCCAGTTCTATGAGTATTTTGGGAATGATGATAGTTCCATGCTTTATGACAATATTGTAGCAAAAACATACTAACCCCGAATCCATAGATCGCTTATGTATTTTTGAGGGAAACCCTTCCTTCCTATTTCGTGACACATCTTTATTTTGGAAACATATTAATTGGCATAGGGTTTTTTGAGGAAATCTCTCATGTCTTAGGTAAAATATTTGGCTACTGTACCATACAAAAATGGATCTTTGGACATTTTCACATTCATTTGGATCTTTTTCCTATGATGCTTGGCCTATTTTGCTTAGATTTAATGTTGAAATGTGGTTAAATACATTCACATTAGTTCTTGATGCTTGTAATTCAATAAGAATATTATGGTGTCTTGCAAGAGTGTTGTAAGGTTTTGTAACACATCTTCATAGTTTTATAGGACCTTTTCATTACAATTCATCTAAATATCATCATTTTATTACTTACCAAGATCTATTTCAAAGTGTTGTAAGGTGTTGTAACAAACTTTCACACTTTTCTAGGCTTTTCATCAATATTTACACCTTCCTTATGCTTTAGTGGCCCCTTTATGCACTTATAGGCCGTATTTAAGTGTCTTCTTAAAGAAGAACCCGACAAACATTGTTTGAATTATCACAATTCCTGACAACCACTCAAAAGCCTTGAGTGGGACTAATTCACCATTAGGGGTGAATTAGTCCCTCTTGGCACAAAATTAGAGATAATTTCAAATTACTTTCGATTTTTTATTCGTTAAGACCTAAGGTAGGCCTATGATGAGGTATTTTTGGGAACTATGGCATAATTATGTATAAATACATGTTTTTACCTCTCATTTCACCCTATTCATTCAACTAACTCATTCATTATTCATCTATCATTCCTTTTATCATTCCTCTCAAGAAAGCTAGGGCATCAAGAGAGCAATGAAGATCATTTTTAGACATTCAAAGGCTAAATACTCATCTATTGCTGTAGCAAATCAAGATCAATCATCAAGGAAAGGTTTTTATTCCATTGTTGCATGTTTCATTACTTTTTTTCATCATTGTGGTTTAATTACCTAAAAGGGGTTTGACCAAGGAAAACCCCCATGCCCTAACATTCAACATTTTTCTCTTCCTTTTTTTGTGATTGTAGATTTGGGTACCTTGAAGGCTTGGAAAATATTGAAGAATAGGTTGGAAAATTATTGAGATCATTTCATTTTCAACTAGGTCAAATCATCCACAAAAAGTCATCCGAAGTGGCATAAATCAGAACTTCAGATTTAGGTATTTGAGGAGTAGAAAGAGTAGAGAGAAAGCTACAGATTCCAACTTTGAGTTTTCATAAATTCAAAGGTGGACTAATTCACCTTTAGTGGTGAACTAGTCT
>VDFB02000007.1:109088254-109196378 GCA_007258455.2 Sequoia sempervirens
ACCTACATGACTAAAAATAGCATCAAATTTACATTTAATGCAAATTTCCATTGAAATTTTATGTAGTGTGCAGAAGAATGGTTTCACCATACATAATATTTTGGTTTAAGTTGTCTTGAAAAGATGAATTAGAACACTAATAGACATAATTCAGGTGCACGGTGGTGGTTCATCTCAAATTCACTGGATAAAATCCATACATGTCTAAGTGGTTAATGGGGAGGATTTTGTGTTTTGTGGGCTTTGGTTAAGTCATCATGTTTATGCTTACAACAAAATTGTTTAAGTCATCTTAAATCTTCCTATGTCTAATTTCTAGGAGACTTTGGTATGTTTTAAGGTAGGATGAGTGGTTGCATCACTGTTCTAGTTCTCTATGACAAGGTTTCAACATCTTCAAATAGTGAAAGTTAGTGCTCATAGTCATTTGAAACAACATTTTGATTATGTATGATGGTAGGATTTGATAACTTAAAAGAATTGGCTACCCAACAAACTTAAAGTTAAAAGAAACTTTTTTAATTTAAGGGGTTAGCACTTTCTTTCATCTTTGCATATTGGTTTGATGCTTCAAATGATGCATTTCTTATCCCACTTCTATCATATTGTATTCCCATCCCATTGCAAAGCAAAAAGGTTAAACATTTAGCAATCTTCCATTCTTAGCTTTGAAGTTGTTGGCCTTGCATACTTGTTTTGTTGAGTCACAAGTTTGCATGATAAGAAAGGAAGAATGAAATTTTAAATTTTAAATGTTGCTAAGACCCTATCTTTGAGTTGCTCCACTTTTGTGCCCAAGCAACCATATTATTTTTTTGTGAATGGGGGTCAATAATATGTTCTACAATCAATGGAAGATGACTCCATGCAATATAGGCATAGCTCATTGGGGAGTCTCTAGTGCAAGAGCACCTACACTTTATGTTCACAACTAGAGCATTAGAGGTTGATCATAGAAGTGTCTAGGGAGGTTTGCAAAGTTGTTTGATGTTTTAATAAGGTCTAAAAGACCATTTATTGTTTCATTGATCCATATTGTAAACAAGATCAAATATGTGAAGAAATTGTCAATGATGGTCAAATATTGTCAAAGTAGGTAGAATAGGATTTCTTGTAGGCAGTCATGTATTCAAGGTGAATAAGGTCTAACAAGACCATTTTCAATGTGTTTAGGGTGCTTGGAAGTCATCTAGTTGATAATGTAAAAAGTTGCAATTGTTGACATTAAAAGTTGTCAAAATTGCAATTTTGCAAAATAATGGTTTGTTAAGTGTTTGTAAGTCAGTTATGGATGTTGGTTGAAGGTAGTTGGGGTTTGAGGTGATTTAAAAATCCTTCCAAGGCCTGAGAAAAGGTTTTTGGAGGATTTGATACCAAAATTTCATATCAAATACCACGTTCTTGAAGTAATTTTATGTGTTTTTACTATTTTTCTAAAGTTCTTTTGTGTTGTACAGATTTGTACAAGCTTGAAATGCTTTGAGATCATTGGTGTAGATAAATATATGTGCTCCCTTTCATTTTCATTTGTTTTGAAGTGCTAAATCACTATTTTGTGGGAGAAAACAATCAAATATAGGGACTGCCCTGTTTTGCCTGTGTAAGGGTTTGAGGGCTAAAAACAAATGAGATCCACCAATCCACCCACTGTCTTGGAACTATAACTTGGTGGATTGGTGTGAAACATGGTAGGATAGAGGTTCATTTCATTTAGGGGTTTTTTAAAGCAAGAAAATTGGAATTGAAGTGATGCCCTAGGGCTGACAAGGGCAAATTTCTTGTGAATTTGTGGTTGTTAAGTCAAGGTTCATCAATTTGATGGATGGAACAGTATGAATGAAGGTTTTTTTTCCTATTGCAGGATGATTTTAATGTGTTGAAGACAATAGTTGAGTTAGGGAGGTCAAGTTTATGGTGTTTCTCTAAAACCCTAGTGTATTGAGGGAAAATGGAGGGTTTTGTAGAACAGTGACAAAAGGGGCATGGCTTAGCCCAACAATGGTGAAATCTAATGTTTTGTGTCATAAAAAATCTATGTCAATAGGTTGTGGAACAGAACCAAGCGGTTGGAAAGGTCTTCCTTTGTAAAACAGGGGTAGTTTTGTAGCCTTTTTGGTAGGACAAACTAATGAAACACATGAATGTTGTAAAATAACCTTGTAGAATTGGTTGAGATAGTGTTTAGGGACTTAGAATCTGACAAGAGAACCTTGTATCCCCCTTCTCATTTATTATTCTAGCGGAAGCTTTGGGAAGAAGCCTTCAATAAGCGATTATTCAAGGCAAGTTAAGGTGAGAAACCCACTTCAACTAGTGTCCCCATTTCCCATTATCAATTTGTGAACAATACCATTGTGGTTGTTGAAGCCTCAATTATGGAAGAAAAAGAAATGAAACGAGTTTTATGTAAATATGATAATGACTCAAGGCAATAAATCAACCTTCCTAAAAGTACCATTTTTTTTGTCAATGCTTCTCCTACGAGACAACTAAAAATTGCCAACATTCTTGCATGTCAAATAGGATCTATCCTATCCTTCTACCTTGGGATGCAACTCTTAAAGGGCCCAATCCCAAATATTTTTTTGAATAGCCTGTTGGATTGATTCCAACAAAAACTTGCATGATGGAAAATCTCTCTCTTAAGTCAAGCTATCAAGCTTCAAATTATTAAGGCTAATCTTCAAAATCTCCCAGCATACAATACAAGTTTGTTGCATATGTCTGTGAAAATTGTCGATAATGTGGCAAATAATGCTTTTGGTCAAAAGTGGAAGATAAAAAAATGTATTCCTATGTTGGCTTTGGAGTTTGTTTCTAAACCCAAGAATAAGAGAGGGTTGGGGTTAAGGTTGATCAATGATTTTAATCTAGCTATTAATGCTAAAATTGCACAGAGAACTCCTTAATAAAGAGAAGAAGTGGACAACTATTACCTCTAAGAAATGCTTGGAAGGGAGGAATGGAGATATTTTATCAAGCAATGGCCTACCCCATAGCTCTACTATTTGTCATTATGGCAGATGCTCTTAGTCATCAAATCACAACAAATGTACGACAAGATCTTTGGAAAGGCATGAAAATTGCAGGTTAAAGAGAATGGGGGTGCCAATGTACGAGAAGATCTTTGGAAAGGCATGAAAATTACAGGTTAAAGAGAATGGGGGTGCCAATATAAAATATATAAATCAATTACAACACTCATTGTCCCTTGGTTGTTGATTTTCCCTTTCTAAGTGCCCTCAACCTCGTCACTCTGGCTTTCCTCCTGCCCTGTTTTGCCAGTTAGGGTCTCGGTGCACTAAGCTATGTCGTGCTCCTGCGCGCGCAGGGCCAAAAATCAAAATAACATGTGAAATTCAAATTAATATGCAGGTTTTTCACTCCTCCAAAATCTTCCTCACTGGTATTAATCTTTCACTTCTCCAATTTGACGAGCTACAACCTGAAAATAAGGTTTCGACGAAGGTTTTAGAGTATGTTAATTAAAATGAAAATTATGGCCATTTAGGTTTTAATATTCTACATATATAGTTAAGTATATATTAGCTATATTTTACATAATAAATAATATAATTATTCTACTTATTATTAATATATATTATATTCTTTAACAAAATTATTAAATACATATAAAATTATTATAATTAATAATTAATAATAAGTATATTTTTATATAATACAAAATATAATTAATATAATAGTAATATTAGATTAAATTACCATTACACTACAGCTGGTTTACCATTAAATGGCAGTTGAAACTTGTTTTCCAACGACACAATAGTGGTTTCCAAACATGAGATTTGTTTCGAGCTCAAATCTCACAATATATGTAGCCTATTAGCTAATACAAAGAGAAAACTAAAAGATAAGAATGAGAAAAGAGATGAACTTAGATAGATAGAGAGAGAGAGAGAGAGAGAGAGAGAGAGAGAGAGACAAAGAGATCTAGGAAAAGAGAGAGAGGGAAAAGAGAAACTAAATTTTGATTGGTTGTTTCATGTCAACAATCCAAGGATGGCATGTGTCCTTGGGGAGTTATGCTCAAGGTAGCATGCCATTTGATTAAAGATATGATAATCCTCCTTTAAAACCTCTTCAATGTACCCATTGCACACTTAAGGAGACAAAAATATGGAGAGAGAAAGAGAGAAAGAGAAAGGAAGAGAGAAGGGAGAGGGAGAAAGATATAAGATATAGATAGATGGAGAGATAAAAAAGAGAAAGAGATCAAGAGAGAGGAAGCAAATGGACAAATGAGAGAAAAGATAGAAATAAAGGGATAAAGAGGGATCTGAGAGAAAAAAGAGAGAGAGAAACAAAGATAGAATAGAGATGATAGAGATGAGATAGAGATAAGACTAAATAGAAATAGAGATAAAAAAGATGGAGATAGAGATATAGAGAGATAGATATAGAGAGATATGTAGAGATATAGAGGAATAAAGAGGGACACATAAAGGTAGATATAGTGAGGTAGATAGAGAAAAAGAGAGAGAAAAGAGGAGAGATACATAGATAGAGATAAAGTCACATAAAGAGATAGGGAGATAAAGATAAATAAAGGGAAAAAAATATAGAGAGAGGAGATAATGAAAAACATACAAATACAAATGGAGACAAAGAGATAGAAGTGAGAGAGATAAAGAGATAAGGATGAATAGATGAGATATGGGAGGGTGATTGTGCTCTCTCACTGTGCGCTCTTTATCTCTCTATATCTCCCACTATCTATGTCCTCCCTCTTCCCACTATCTATTAGAATATCTCTCACCCCCTTTCTCTGTTGTTACTTCTCTCTCCCTCCATCTCTCTACTATATCTCTATCTCTATTCTCTTTTATCTCCTCTCACTCTCTCTCTATCTCTTATACATGTCTTTCTCTACCTCTATCATGATCTCTCTATCTCTTTCACTTATCCTCTCTATCTCTCTGTAAGCACCCCTTTCTGTGTCTCTCCCTCTCCTCTATATATATTTGGGTTTCTCTCCCTCTCTCCCCTGTCTTCTCTCTCTCCCTCTCTACATATCGCTCTCCCTCTCCCCCCCTCTTCTTTCTCTCCCTTTTCTACCTATCTATCTCCCTCTTTTCTCTCTCTTCCTCTTCAACCTATCTCTCCCTATCTCCCCCTCTTCTCTATCTCTCCTCCTCTACCTATCTATATCCCTTTCTCTCCCTCCCCCTCTCTATCTCTCCCCATATCTCCCTCCCTATCCCCCCTATCCATCTCTCTATCTCCACCTCTCTTCCTTTCTCTTCCCATATATCTCAATCTCTCTTTCTCTTCCCATATATCTCTATCTATCTCTCTTTCTCTCCCCATATATCTCTATCTCCCCATATTCGTTTCTCCCTTTCTATATCTCTCCTTATTTCTCTCTCCCTATCTCCATCTCTATATACTTATATCTAATTCTTTTTGTTTTTCTATCTCTTTGCTTCTCTCTCTCTCTCTCTCCCTCTCATCTCTCTATATCTCTTTATATCTCTCTCTATCACTCTATCTCACCATCTATATCTCTTTATCTCTTTATCTCCCTCTCCCTCTATATCTCTCTATCTTTTCCTGACTATCTCTCCCTCTTTTTATCCCTATCTATCTCTATATTTATCTCTCTCTCTACCTATATCTCTCTATCTATTTGTATCCCTCTTCCTCTCTCACTCTATCTTCATCTCTACCTCTATTTTCCTCTCTCCCCCTTTATCTCTATACATGTCTCCGTCTCTCTATCCATCCATCTATCTCCTTATATATCCCTCTTTATATATTTATCTATTCCATCTCTATCTATCCCTCTCTCCTCTCTCTCTTTATCTCTCCCTATCCTTCTCTCCTCTCCTCCTCTCCATATCCCTCTCCTTCTACATCTCCATATCTATCTCTATCTTCCTCTCTATCTCTATCTCCTTACCCATCTATCTCTCACTCTTCCCCACTCTATCTCTCCCTCTTTCTATCACTACCTCTCCATCTCTCTCTCTCCCTCTCTCCTTATTACAAGCATAACATGAGCCTATTGGTAATGGAGCTTAATCATCTTCCTAATTCAGAGGTTTTATTTCAATCATGTTTGGATCCTTGTAAGTGGATGCATAGTTTATTTGAAGCTATGATTTCTCCATTGAGACCTTTGTTGCACAAAAAACATCATTTGCTAAATGTCCTACCAATTGACCTCATGTACTGCATAAATGTATGCAAAAAATAGACCAAAATTTATCCTAATTGAAATTCCACACTTTTTCGGCGTACCCATTGCACACTAAGGTGTGATTGCTAGTTAAGTTTGATTTGTATGTTTTATTTTAGAACTAGAATGGTAGAGATAGGATAGAATAATACCATTGGTTGAAAAGTCATTGTAAGAACCTTAAATTCATACCTTAAACCTACAAGATAAACCTTATAATCAAAACATAAATCTAACACTTAAAACTAAAAACTATTGTATTTTGTGATAAAACAACCTTGTTTGACCTTAGTAAAGATGACTTATCTACTTGTTACATGATTAGGGCATAGTATTTGATGGGACCTACAATAAAACCCTTATGAATACAATGGGGGGTTTGTAGAAAGAGAAGACTATGTATGTGGTATTTCTAAAGTGGTACTTGGTTCAATTATGTGATGGTCAAGTAACACAAATCAATGCAAGATGATATCATTGGATGAGTATTAGTTGGATAGTATATTATTACTAGATCAATCAAGAGAAAATTGATAGCTAAGTACTTGAATTTTATTTTATTGACACTTGATAAATGCAAGATTATAGAGGTATTATGTTTCTCAATTGAAGTAAAGAAAGTGGTTGACATGGAAGTAAAATATTTTAGAAACTCATAAATGATACATATATAGATATATCTTCTTTATATTATCCTTGTAATTAGTTATGTATCTTCAAATATAAAAAATTAAAAGGAATCCAATGTGTATCATCTAATAATAACTTATAGAAAATATCAAAAAGATCAATAATAAAAAAATATATATTAACTAAGAAGCCATGCAAGCATACAATAGTATATGTTGGTAAAACTATAATATATACAAGAAAGTAATATATGCATACAATGTCACATGTTAGTAATACAAAATACATGTACAAGAAAGCTATATAGGAACATAAAAAATCATAATATAATCAGTCCTCTCAACTATAATGGAAGAGTTGATGGCCTTTTCATTATTGAGTAGATAGAGAGATAAGTGATGATTTTTTATTTTGAACCTACTAACTTGAACTCCTCTCTAAATTTTTGGAGCTCCACATAATATAATAAAAATTTATAAATTAATATAGAAAAAATTAATTATACAATGATATATAAGGGAATAATCACTTACCACCATTTGATAATTAGGAACAATATATGAAAAAGATGAAGAATAAGACAATTTGTATTATTAGGAAGGATGAGATGCCTTTATATAGGATGAAGTCATGTTTGAGTCTCAAAACCCTCCCATATCGTCAATGCGTGCGTCTAGGCTAACCATGTCAAATTTCACTCCATACAAGCACAAATTGAAAAAAATTCAACATTGGCCCCATTCACATGTCACTATGCGGGGTCAACATGAGGAAACGCTATTTTTTTGGGAATGAAATAACCAAAGATATGATCAAAGAACATCTAATCATAAATAGTCATAGAGTAATTAGGATTTTATCATATGGAAATTTCTAGGAGAGCTACAATAGTTGTAACATCATGAATTAACAACATTAAAAAGTACATCATGAATTAATTATGTAATGACATAAAAATTAAAAACATCATGAATTAATTATGTAACCATATAAGTCAAATATAATTCTATCAAGAAATCAATATCAAATAGATAATATAATCCAATAACTCATACATTTCAATGTCATTGATCTTCTGTATCATCCAATCTAGATTCGACATTGTAAGGATTGGTCATATCATCATCATCGTCATTGATATCAGTTTTGATAATGTCATCATCCACACAGATATCATCTTCATGAACATTAACTCCTACATCATCATGATCTAGTTCCTCTTCTTCGACATCTTCGTTAGGCACATCATCAACTAAATGTTGATCCTGATCATCATCTAAATCATCTTCTAGTTCTTCGGTATCTTCTTCTTCCACCACATTATATTTACTGGCCTTCCTCTTGGATCATGTCTAACAACAAATGACCAACCCGATTTACCTGGAACCTCTGAGTAAAATACCTGCTCACATTGGCTTGGAATAACATAGGGCTCATTTCCAGCTTGCTCGATCAACCTTGTATTAACCATGATAAATCCATTATCATGTTCAATAACAATTCTCTCGGGATCATTTTCATTCAATCGTAGCCTATACCATTGGAAGATGAACAAAACTAATTTGAAGGAATTAAAGTCACACTCAAGTATATCATCCAAAATCCCATAGAATCAATTTTCTGAGACTTCTAGATGTATGTCGCTTCTAGATGAAACATTAGTCACCTGAAAGACTGCAGTTATCCCAGAATCATAAGTTTTCTTTCGTGTCATCCAACTTTTTGATTCAAAATTTACGACCATTGTACCACATAACCTTGTGGTGTTTCACCTGCAATATGTCAAACGTGTAAAAAATATTGCATCATTAGTTGATAAACATATTTATTCTTGGCCGAATGTATGCAAAGAAAAAAAACTCAACATATATATACATCAATATAATTGAAAATAATTAAATAATATGGGTGATTAATATATTTATACGTACCTGTTTATCTCTTAAACCATATGCTAAATAAATTTCCCTTGGTGTAACATTGTAATCTCCATCATGATGAGCTTCTTTAACCAATGAAGCCACACCTTCCCATGTTAATGCGCGACTAGATTGTTGACATCATTCAATCCATACTGTCATCCAATCAAGATTGTTTGTAATGCACAAATGTAGTGCATCCCACTCTCGACCAACTGTATAATTTTTTTTTGAAATTCACAAACAACGTATAATTAGTTAATTACCACGGTATACGACTTATTCTCTGGAGTAATACAATACCAATACTTTTCTATTAGTGTGTGTAATATTCTTTCATTTGGACTAGGTCTCTGTTGTTTCTTGTCAAGCAATTGAAGGCAATGTAAAATGTATTCTAATTAATCTCCATGACCTTATAATTACCTCTCACTTTCCTCAATCTACCTTTCCCCATCAAGCACTCCCCTTCGAATTTGTTAATGGAGTTGGGATCCCAAATGCAATCTACATGGATCTTTTCTGCAAACTTAGGAAGATATTCAATAATGTACACCATGGTCTGGTATACCATATATCCCTCCATCATAGAACCCTTAGGATGTTCTCTTTGTCTAACCAAAGCCTTCAAAAATTTCAAGTGCCTCTCAACCATCCACATTGACCTTGTGTGTATAGGTCCACATAATTCAATCTCCTCAACTTGGTGTATGAGGTGGTGTTCTTATGCATTGAAAAATGTCAAAGGTAGACACTTTTGCATTTCACACATTAGACGAGGAATTTTTCTCCTCCAATAATTTATATCTTCTTTATGGACTTCTTTAGAAGATAACCATCTACAAGTGATTCAAGGCACAAATATATTAACTCAATTTAACCAAAATATATAATATATTACATAACAAGTAAAACAAATGGCAAATATAAGATCTATACAATGAATTGAAAAAATATCGCTACTTACCTCATGTATTTTTTAAGATCATATATAACAAGCTTGACATTGTTGTCAAAGTTGTCTGGGAGAGATAGAGGTAGACCATATTGCAACAATTATAAAATGATCTTTTCATTATTTTTTCAAAACTAGTAAACATAATACACTGAAAAGTACATGCAGTATACAAATATATATAAAATATACCAGAATAATTACCTTAATGAAGGTATTCCAATCATGCGTTTTCATCCTTGACCCAAATTCACCTTTCTTTGTTATGATATTGTTTATGTTCGCAACAAATCCTGTGGGAAATCGAATTTTTCGTAAGACTTCTTTTATAGCATTGCTTTGCTACTCCGTTAATAACCAAGGAAGGGAGCTTATACTAATTTTTTCTCCATTGCTATTTAATTGAATAAAATTTTTCATTGCATGATTGGCTTCCTGAATGTCACTACAAATTTTGACAATTTTTTCTTTGTCATGCCCTCCATCCAATATTTTCCATAACGTTTCTGTTATATTCTTTCCGATCTGCATTGTGTCATACAAATGCACAATTTGTAGCTTCTCATAGTAGGGAAACCTACTAAATTGTTTGAGATAAATTTTCAGTCCCTGTGGAAGCCAACCATTAATGCTTTGACGACCTTCATGAAGCATATAAGTTAAACAAATTAACAATGGCAATCATTGTGAATTACAACATGAGTAAACAAAACACAATATAAAAACATAAATTCCAAACATATCATATATGATAGATAAACAATTTGATCCAATGTATAACCTTGACGATTAATTCTATTATATTCCAACTTCCATAGGCGAGGTGTCATTCTTCGTGGTTTTGATGTAGTCTCTTCTTTTCCATTGAAAATATGTTTTTCAGTAGTTCGATACTTATGATTTTTGTGGAGGAAGTGCCTATACTCATCAAACACCTGCTTTCCTAAACTTGTTGAACAACGAGATTTCATCTTTGGACCACAAACTGGACATGCAAATTTTTCCTTTGTTTGAATACCTGCAAGATCATATATAATAATTGGATTAAATATGTCAATTTTTATAATTATATATAATGAATAGATTATTTAAAAAACATGCATGATATCTACTTCATAAAATTAAATATCGTTAAAGTGCAATTGAATGTTATAACATACCACAAAAATGTGTTAGCCTCGAGGCATCATGAATTGTCCATACGAGCATTACATGGAATTGAAATTGTCTTTGTCCTATTGGTCTAGAGACGTCATACATACTGACGCCATTCCATAACTTTAGTAACTCGTCGATAAGAGGCTCGATATATATATTCATATATTTAACTTGGTACTTACCTAATTGAATGAACATAAACATTACATAATTATTATAACCATTTTACCGCAATATATATAAATTATTGTACATGACTATTAAATAAAAAAAAAAAGTCATTATGCAACAAATAAGACAAATGAGATGCTACTATGTTAAAGAAAATTGATGTAAACAAATACCTGGAACAATCATTTCCAACATTATGTGCTCCCTCTTTATTGACATCCATGGAGGAATGTTATTGTTGATAACAAAAACAGGTCAGACCAAGTAAATAGATCTCAGCTCTCCAAATGGATTGACACTCTCTGCTGCCAATGAAAGCCTGAGATTACAAGGTTCTTGTTTAAAGTGTGGCCATTTTTCTCCATATCCCTAAATGCAGAACCATTCACAAGCATTTGAAGAATGTCATCTCCACTTCTATTCCATGCATGGTAATCCATAAATTGTGCTAAGCTTTCACACCTAAATAATCGTTGCATACATGGAATAATGGGAATATAACGAAGAACCTTGCGAGACACCTTTTTTATTAGTTGATCTATTCGATATCTACTGATATGACATTCTGGGCATTCTGTTGCAAATTCATGTTGTTTATGATATATAATATGATCATTGGGACATGCATCTATTGCTTGATACTCCATTCCAATATCTTTCATAATGGTAGATAAATCTCGGTATGAGCGAGGTAAAATATTTGATGGTGCTAACAAAAATTCACCTATCAATCTACAACAAAAAAATAATTTGTTAATATAAAGAATATTAATGGCACATATTTCATCCTTTATTTACTAGTGATGAACTAACAACAAAAATAGATGAAAAAAGATGACATACCTTAACATTCATGAGATTGCTATGTTGGATAAACCATTCATAACCTTCAAGTTCACTAGCAACAATACAATAGAGAGAAGAGTTATTTGGGAGCCTTCATAAAGGGGCTCATATGCCTTCTCAAGTATAGGTAAATTATGAACATCATCAAAGTCATCTCGATCATCATGATTAGTTGTGCCACTAAATGTGTCATGGATCAATGTATTTGTACCACCATATTCAATTGTGTTTTCTAGCACATGATCATCTTCTTCCATAGGATCATTAACTTCATCTTTGATATTCACAACTCCATGTTCCTTTGCTTACAAAAACACATTCTCTGGGCTGTGATAATCCATATCATGTGCCCTAGGGCACCCCACCTTTATAATAATGATCGACACAAATAAACCATGATCATGATCAAGTGATTTTTTATATATATAAAATGTTAAAACAATATAAACATTTACAAATTCAATCAATATAAATACATATAATGAACAACTTACCAATGGGCGATAATGATGCCCCCCTTCAATGTGACCATGCTGCCTACAATGTTTCTCAGCTATTGTGATTAATTTAGTCTTATCGTCTTTAAACCCTTGCGATTATTGCAAGGACAATAACATTTCCCATCACCCTTTCTTTTCAATCTAGCCCACAATCTAGCAAGTGTCTCTTCATTTTGTTTTGCACTAATATTATTTGACATGATTTTTCTTTACCAAGATTGAATATTTAGATCTTCAAAAAATATCAAACTCACTCTCCAATAATTTTTAATCATAGATAGGTAACAAAATTTAATAATTCTGATATTTTGCACCAAAAAAATTCATCCTATAACCTCCACAAATTGTCACAAGTATAGCAAATTTGCAAGTAGGGAAAATTCGCAAGTATAGCATGAAAACACTGTCGCATGTATAGATAAATTGTTGAACTCACATTTATTTATTATAATTTATGCCCGACGTTCGTTGAAAAAGTGAAGAAAATCATGTTCGTCAAAATTTCGACGAATGTTAGGCACAAATTTAATTTTTTTTGAAAATTTCACATTAAATACACATGTACCCGATGATTCATCTAATTATACATCTTTCGTTGGAAAGTTTCATCGTATTTTGCAATCAAATGAGTTAGTTCTTTAAAGGAAGACATAAAATCTATCGAATTCAAATCATTAGTGTTTTGTGTGATGACATTAATGTTAAGTGAGGTCTTCTTTGTTTCTGTCAAATGATAACAATCAAGATCACTAGTGTCTATCAATTCAGGATGCACTATTGTTAAAGTCATCTTAGAGGAATATTTTGTAAGAATGTTGATGTTAAGTGAAGGCTTGTTTATTTCTATCAAAGGACAATAACCAAGACCACTAGTCTTTTCTTGCGTTTGAGGCTCTATAGGGAGACATATACCTTGTTCTCTAGCACCACATCCTTTTCCACTATATCCAAGTTGTTTCATAAGCTCATAACCTTTTCCATATTTTTTTTTCATTTCTTTTTTGTTCTCTCAATTTGGCCTTATTTGAGCTTATTAAAGGCTTAAAAGATTATTAAGGGTTATTTAGGGGTTGAGAGGTTATTTTCAAAAGATTATGAGATTATTAAGGGAAATTTTCAAAGATATTTACTTGTAAAAGGATATATGGGTGATATTGAAAATCATTTGGTTTTAGGCCAAATTGAGTAATTTTTATGTATAAAAGAGGGGTGAGAGTTTAGAGTTGGGATAACTAGGTGGTGGAGAATGGTGAGAGAAATTCTTGTTGGAAAAACAAGGACAAACAACTGAGAGGGGGGTGAATCAATTGTCATAGAATATTTAAACTTTTCAAACTTAACTTAATCTCAGATCTGATGAATGAACAATAAACCACAAATAATCAACACATCAAAAACACAGAGAACACCAAGATTTTTACGTGGAAACCATGTTAGGGGAAAAACCACGGTGGAGGTCAGTCCACAAGATTATACCCTGTTAAAAGTAAAATGAAGAATAATGGGAATGCACATGCATTCAGGCACACTGCTTAGAGCTCACTGTTCAATTACAAAGAAAGACACACTATCTTATAGAAATATTCAAATTACAACCATATGAATTTTGAACTGAGAAAATAACATCTGCTAATGCTTGATTATAGTTCCGGTTAAGCACATGAACACTTCTTCATACTCTTCTTCGCTCTTCTTCACACTCTTCTCTGCCTTCAAATGATTAGGACATTATTCGCACATCTCATACAAAAGCACACTCCAATTCGAATAAACAATCGCTCTTATATATCCGCAACAAGAAATTAAATTGCTACAAGTTAGCCACAAAGAAATAATAAAATGAATACAAATTGTTGGCCCAAAATAGTAGATAATTTTTAATGTGAATCAACCAAGGTCGGCCAAAACATAGTGAAGACCCAAATCAAAAACTTCAACACAAAAACACTTCAATTAATTTCTCCTTGAAGATCCACAACACGCTTCAACACCTAGTCAGCCATGAACATGAAAAACATGAACACGCAAGAGAAAATATTGGATCACGAGCACAACGATCAATGCATATGTGCAACATAGATAGAGCATGAACTAGAAACATCCACGAACACCATCAAACACTAGAGAAGCATCCACAACAACTGAACTTACGGAAATCACATGATCTTCATTTAGGAACACAAACTGAAGTAATAGAAAAAATGTCAAATACAAATCTTCATAACTTGATCAAATATTCACGCGGATCTCTAAAACTTGACATGGATAAACTAGATATACTCAACAAGAAACCCTTTAAACCACAACCTCAGATCAGCAACGTACTGATCACATCGAAAAACTGAACTTCACTTCACCACTGACAACCTGTAGCACTTCTTATTACAATTTTCTCAATATCCTTGACATATACAACTTCTAATGCAACAATGCTAATAGTGATGACATCAATGACAACCACATATCAGCAACACACCACAACATCCAACAATCTCCCCCTTTGGCATTGATGGCAATGCATGATGTGAAAAATACCATCAACACAACTACATTTACTCCCCCTTAGGTTCTGACTCTTCTCCTCAACTCTTCTCTTCCAGAAAGATTTTTCACATTGCTCTTCTCCCCCTTTGACATCAATGGAAAATATATCTTCTATGCAATCTTTAAACCACATACCTGAACACTTGAACTTCTGAACATCTAACTACTCCCCCTGAGTAGTAGACACCTCAACATCAATCCAGATCAAAATATGATCATGAAGTGCATGGATTGATGCAAACCAATGCATCCTTATTTTTGATTAGGAGGGGTAATCACCCCTAACTTCCCTCTTAGATACTCAAAAGTATCCTTTAGCAATGACTTGGTGAAAATGTCTACAATCTGTTAGGAACATACTCCAGTCTGACTTCTTTCTCACTCACTTTCTCCCTCAGGAAGTGAAACTTGATTGATATATGCTTGGTATTAGAGTGTAGCACCAGATTCTTCGATATGTTTATTGCACTTGAGTTGTCATAGTATATGAAAATAGGATCATCATATACTACTTTGATATCTTTAAGCATCTGTTTCATGCACAACACTTGAGTACAATTATTTACAACAACAATATACTCTGCCTTGGCAGTAGATATGGAAATGGAATTATGCTTTTTACTCAACCAAGACACCAACTTCTTCCCTAGGAAGAAGGCACCACCACTAGTGCTTTTCCTGTCATCTATATTTCCTACCCAATCCACATCAGTATAGGCACTCAAGGTAAGATCATCATCTTTAGGATACCAAAGCCCAAAATCAACTGTTCCTTTCAGGTATCTGAAAATTCTCTTTACAATAGTCACATGAAATTCTTTCAGATCAACTTGATATCTAGCAACCATACACACAACATTCATGATGTTTAGTCTGGTTTGAGTTAAGTAGAGAAATCTTCCAATCATTGACCTGTATCTTGTTTGATTTTCCTTAGGAGGATCATCATTCTGTGTTAACTTGCATCCAGTTACCATGGGTGTACCAATAGGCTTTGAGTCTTCCATGCCAAACTTCTTCAACAACTCTCTCACATATTTGGATTGAGATAAGAAAATCCCATTGTCGAATTGAGTGACTTGCAATCCCAGAAATAACTTTATCTCTCCAATCATATTCATTTCAAATTCACTTTTCATTTCATCAACAAACTTCATACATAGATTATCATCACCTCCAAAAATAATGTCATCAACAAAGACTTCACTAATCAACTCTTTATCATGATCCAACTTAAAATACAAGTTGCTATCAACAGTACCTTTATTGAATCCAAGCTTTAGTAAGTATTTATCCAGTCTAGCATACCAGGCTCTGGGGGCTTACTTGAGTCCATATAGTGCTTTCTTCAATTGGAAAACCATGTCTTCCTTATCAGTTAGTTGAAATCCATCTGGCTGTTCAACATATACCTCTTCTTCTAACTCACCATTCAGAAAGGCTGACTTGACATCCATTTGATAGACTTTGCAGTTCTTATATGCGGCATAAGCAAGAAATAATCTTATAGCTTCAATTCTGGCAACAGGGGCAAAGGTTTCTTTAGAATCAATACCTTCCATTTGTGAATACCCTTTACATACCAGTCTTGCTTTATTCTAAACCACTTCACCTTGTTCATTCAACTTATTCCTAAAGACCCATTTAGTACCAATCACATTTTTATCTTTAGGTCTGGGAACAAGAATCCATGTATCATTCTTTTCAATTTGCATCAGTTCTTCCTTCATAGCTTCCATCCAGTGTTCATCATTACAAGCTTCATTGACATTGTTAGGCTCAGTCTTGGAAATCAGACAATACTCTTCTATAATCCTTCTTCTAGTCTGAATACCTTTATTCTTATCTCCTATAATTTAATCTTCAGAATGATTTAGCTTTACATACCTCAGAATTTTTAGGATTCTCTCGCACTTCTAGTTCTTCTATTCTTTCTTCTGCACTTCCACTTGTCTCTTCTTCCCGACTTTCTTGATTTACCAGAACAATATGAACTTGATTCTATGTCTGAGAATTCTTCCCTTTGTCTTTACTATCTTGCTGGTCATCTGAATCATATCCACAGTATCTGGATGATCTAGCAGAGTCCTCATCAACTATGACATTTGCACTTTCAACCATTTTTCTCAATCTTCTATTATAGCACCGGTAAGCCTTGCTTTTAGTAGAGTAACCTAGAAAGATTCCTTCATCGCTCCTTGCATCAAACTTGCCTATGTCCTCATCTCTCTTAATATAACACTTGCTTCCAAAGATCTTGAAATATTTAACAGTAGGCTTATAACCAAACCACAACTCAAAAGGAGTCTTACCGGAAATACCATTGACATTTACCCGGTCTAGAGTGTACACAACAGTGCTTATAGCTTCTCTCCAATAGATTTGAGGCACATTTCCTTCCAACATCATTGTTCTAGCAGCATCCAAAATTGTTCTATTTTTTCTCTCTACAACTCCATTCTGTTGAGGGGTTTGGGGAGTAGATAACTGTCTTTTGATTCCATGCTCTTCACATAAAGAATTGAACTCCCGGGAGGTGAACTCACCGCCTTTGTCTGACCTTAGGAATTTGATCTTCAAACCTGTCTCATTCTCTGCCATAGCTTTGAAACTTTTGAACTTCTCTAATGCTTCACATTTTTCTCTTAAGAAAGTAACCCATATCATCCTAGAGTAATCATCAATAAGAAACATAAAGTACCTTTCTCCTTGTAGAAATATGATTCTAGAGGGACCGCACAGATCAGTATGCACAAACTCCAGTACTCCATTAGAATGATGTTGTTTGCTCTGAAAAGAAACTCTAGTATGTTTTCCCATCTAACATTCCTTGCATATTGTGTTAGGAGGCTTCACTAGCTTAGGTAGTTCTCTTACTACTTGAGTGGAGCTTACCTTGAAAATGTTATCAAAATTCACATGACACAACCTCCTATGCCATAACTAGCTTTCATCTACTTGAGAAATTAAACGACTTACATTAGCAACACTCAGGTGAAAAATATTACCTCTTGTCATGGCATACATCATCTGTCCTTATTCTAATATTCTTGAAGTTACATGCATCTGAGCTGACATTACACAAAAAATGGTTATAGAGATACATGGGTGTCATGGCATACATCATCTATCCTTATTCTACCATAGAATCTCAAACCTAGAAAATTAGAAAGGATTATATAACATGATAAGTAACTGCCAACAAAAAACTTCAGTCCTTGTGTGTAGTGAAAGTTCCTTCCAAGAAATTTGAATTTAGAAGGTAGAGAAAATTTTATCTAGATGGTACACAATAAACCAAAGCCTTCCTTACTCACCCATGACAAATGCAACTATAACCAAAATGGTTTAAGAAGATGTCCCAAGTTTGAATCCAGGTATCTACCTTGTCCGTTTCTACATAGTTTAATTACAAAATGTACCAGCAGAAACCCAAAATTTTATAACAATTACCCAAAACAAAACTATCACCAACCCATGTTGTGACAACAAAACATGATTTCAAGCACTCTGAACTAAAAATTAGGAAAACATTAAAGTAAAATTAAACAAAAAAATAAAAGCCAAACCACATTGCAAGGCCTCTAAATTGTGCTACCCAAAATCTACAAATCTAGCCCAAACCAACAAGTAGTATGTAAATTGCAACAAAAATAAAAACATTCTGTGTAGTCTATGTTAGCAGACCACAGGTCACGTGTTCAAACCCCCCACCAAGCCAAATCTGCCACACCAAATGACCCACTACTTTATAAATTTTACCATCTGTAGAATGAGAGACAACACAATTGGAAGAAGGCACCCTCATCTTACGAGATCCAAACTGTGCGACTCACAATTTTATCGTTCAAAAACTATGCAAATGCATAAGGAGAAAATAAGGTAATGCACCAAACGAAACCTAAGCAGCTAATTATGCCCTGCAACCAGAGATAAATGAGTGCATACATACAACTACATTCAATACTGTAATAGATAAATAAAGGAAAAGAAAAAAAAGGTAGACAACGACTACTCCCTATGAGGCATTGTTGGAGCTCTTTTTTTATTCCAGGAATAATGTTTTTTGAGACCTGCAACCTTACAAGGAGAAAATAAAGAAATCATACTACATTGGCATCTAGCGTTTTTCCCATACTAGCCCTTATCACTTGCAATTTTGGTAGAGTACACCCAACAACACTGGTAACGAATGTCTTGCAGTCCAACAACACTAGCCTTGTCTCCTACCCTAATTGCCAATTATCCAAACCATTTGACAATCTACAAGATCTTCCCTCGAAATTTGTGCTTTCTCTTGCATTGGCAACTACAAATGCACCTGCCAGCCATTTGCAACTCCAATCAAAGGCCACCAAAATACTCTGCATCAAAATACCGACTAAAAAAATTACAACTTGTTCATAACTCTAGTCCAAAATAAATCCATGCAAGAAAATTCCAACAATTTAATTGATTGAATAAAGAAAGATTAATCATTGTTTAATGTTTGAATCGATAGAAACTAATAAAGAACCATTAAGAAAGTTAAACTAATAGATCTATCCTATGATTGTTGATCTATGATAGTTAACTTGAATGATAATCTATGATAGTTAGCTTGAATGATAATCTATGATAGTTGACTTGAATGAACTGCTAGATGTAGTAGCTGAACCAAGCATATGGTGTTGCTCCTCTTTGATAGAGATATACTAACAACCTATAAAATATTACAAAAGATTCAAGAGAATGCTTAGAAGGTGAGTCAGTATTGTTTCAAACAAAAGCATTAGGAAGTAAAAGATTGGGCAATATCCAATGGTTTTTATAGGGGAAGATCCTCTAAATTGATATGCAATCACTACAAAGCTTTATGGAGAGAGGAGGGGTCCACCAAGAATGATGAACAAAACAAAGTGGCGCACGCCCTTCACTTCCTAATACTTTTCTTAGAAAGCACTCCTTTTCACTATTTCCATGGACAATTCTTATTATGAACATTAGCATGCCAAAATGATGAGGGCAAGTACAAAGAATACTAATGCATGATTAAAGTAGCTTTTGCCACGTGAAGATGAATTTATTATTGCATGGCTAGTGCGTACACACTAACTGCACCACCAAACCAAATTAATAAAATACATCATTTTAAACTGTGCCGTACACAAGTATTTTAAAATCATTCAATTATTATTATTATTTTTATTTTCTAATGGGGAGATCATTCGAAATTATTGCGCCTTATGAGGGGCAAACATTATTAAATTAAAATAAATAAATAAACAACCTATGGTGGCAATATCACTTCATTAACAATTCTACAAGTACGGCGTCCTCCTTTTATAAGAATGTGATTCCATTTAGAATTAAAATGTTCAAGAGTGGTGTAATTTATAAAACCCTACTTTTGGGTGGGTCAAATATACTAATTAAGTAATAAATATAATCAAATTTAAATTAATATTACTTTTGTGTGGGTCTAATATACTAATTAAGTAATAAATATAATCAAATTTAAATTAATATTAGTAAGTGTGATTGATTGAAAAGAAAGATCAAGGTGTTCATTTTTTTGTCAATTTTATATATGGATATATGATGATGTTATTATTTGAATCGTGATTGACGATTGGAAGTAGAAATCTAATAATAGATATGCATTTAGAGTCTATGATGAATATGCTGCAATACTAGGTCATGCCATGTAACTTGGTTTGGGCCACTTTCTATGTCACTAGATCTAGTCTTTAATGTGATATATTTCTTTGTACCTGGAGTATAGTACAAAAAAATCTTACTCTTAATTTCTTGGATGTATTTCTAGTTCATCCCTTATCAAGGCATTAACTACATCCTCATTATCTATAATTTTGCTACTAGTATCAATATATATTTATCCTTTGAGTTTTACTCATTGAATGGTTTAGGTTTGAAGAATTTTGCTAAAGGTTAAAGTGCTTTAGAGTCTTATTCATAATCATCTTGCACCACTTCTACATATGCACCACTCAATATCACTATTTAGGGGTATGTATAGTATCTTGTCATTATCTAGAAAGGATATTTCTTCTCTTCCAAAGGATAGTTCTTCTCTCCTAGAGTCTATAATAGCATTAGAATTCACAGACGTAAACCTAGCAGGATGCTAAAGGCATCAATGGTTCCTTCATTTCGATAATTTCAAAATCTAATGTTTTTTTAATTCTTAATTAGTTAACTTCTACATTTTTTCATGTCCCCATTTTTCCTATAGATGAGCCATCTACTAAGATGTTATAAGATGGGATTTCATGTAGTTACAATTTCACTAGGTACTCCCATGCTCTTTGCAGGAGCATGTTGACATCAACCCTAAATCAAGCATAAATTGTTTGACTTGCATGCAGTTGATACGTGTATTTATCATTAAGGGTTTAGTTTTCCATTATCTAGACATTTTTGTGAGGTTTATAACATATGGTCTCAATAATGTTTGTTTATTCCAATATTTAAAAAAAAAGAGTTTTTCTATTAAATTATGTTGTTTTGTAAAAAAGGCTAATTGTTTTAATATTAGCACTTATTTTCTAGAGAAGTGGGATTAATAATAGTTTTCTTATTCTTTTTACTGAAGTATGCTATGCCTAGTTCATTTGATAATCCTATTGCGTTTCTTTTTACTAGGATAAAATTCCTCTTGTTCTTCATCATTTGATTTTTCCATCTCTTGTCTGGCCTTAGTGGTGTCTTTCCCTCTTCTAGTGATTATCGCAAGATCATTTTTCCCTTTGTAAACAGACTGATCTTTCTATCTTGGTTTTTCCCTTTTCTCAAGGTATTCTTTCTCTAGGTCTTTTTCTTTGTCAAAGTACTTATGTTCTTCAAGGTCTATATATTTTATGCAAGATCTCCTTATTTCTAATGATGAATTTTTGGGGACTTTCAACATGATCTTCTCTCCTCTTGTTGCATTAGGGTCAAATACTTCATCACTCTTTGATTGTATTGGGGCATTCTAGAAAAATATTTTTCCCTTTTTGCATGTGAATGGATTGACACAAAATCCACATGTCTTCTTATCTTTATTATATTCATTAGTTGATGCAAGAGCATCTAGGGTGCAAGGTCAATCATGCATCATCCAATTTTTTTTTATATTTTAATTTCTATTTGGTTTGGTGAATACCCATGTGAAGTTCATTTCCTTTTGAAACTGTTAAAGAGTGGTTTAGAACTTTCAAATTCTCAAAAAGGGCTAATTTTAATAGGGCTTATATCTTTAGTAAGTTTACATATGAGCACGTAGGGACTTGAAATTTTCCACAAAAATCTGTAAATGAATTTTGTACATTTTGGGTGAGTTTTGAGTCAAGATCAGGTTTGTGTGAGGGGATATTAAAGATTTATTTTAAAAAATCTCAAAAAGTTTGATATAACTTATAATTGGGTTTTGAGGCTTCAAACGATGTTTTGGAGCCTCAAAAATTAGAAAAAATGAGTAAATCAAATTTCAAGAACATAGAATACGTAGAGCATTAAGGTTTTTAAAAAATGGGCTCAAACGGGTGCCCATATCAAAAGTTATGGCTCCCAGAAGTTGGGTTATTTTTGGGTGAGAGTTACAAATTTCAAAATTTTGCTTGAAGGCATCAAAGGGCTATTTGTGATCATTTTTGAGCATTTTCAAGTAGGATAATGATGATGGGAAAGGGGTAAGTCATGATGAAGGCGAGAGAGTAGGTTTGAAGGTGGATTTGAAGAGATGTAATATATATGGTGTTGGGTTGTGTGGTGGAGTATTTTAGATTGTATATTTTTTATATTTCCCCAAATTGGTTGTCTATATCCACAATTTTGGTTATAAAATGGTCTTTTAGCTAAAATTTTAATATATGACATTCCATGGCCTTATATTCTTTATTGTTGTGGTCATGATTGCACTGTGGCTCATAATCCCCTTCTTCTTTGTGGTATTTTAAGAGTAATGATGGACATTCATTAGTTTCATGATCATCACGTTCTCTACATATCCCTCAATAAATTGTATTTTTTTCTAGGTGTTGTCTTGAGAACTATATTAAGTGCAATAGCTCTATTTCCACCCTTTATATCTAGGCATTCATATTTTGGGTGACCTCTAGAAAATAGGCACACCATATGTTTTCTCATTAATTATATGTGTAACTTGTTTCTCCTTTAGCTAAGAATTCTTGTTTGATCTTTAATTGTTCTAGTTCTAATTTTATTTTTTTGATTTCTTTGTTCTTGTAATTTTTATCTTTTCTTCTCCATGTTTGGGCCTCAATGCAACAAGCTAATAGTATTGCTTCTAAGTAAGTTCCAAACAATCTCCCATCTAGTGATGTCCTAATTTTGGGTTGTAATCTTGATATAAACTATTCAATTATTTTATTTATTTCTTCTAGTTTTCTATAGAGTTATTTGAATATACAATCATAATCATTAATGGATTCTATTTCTTCTTGTACCATGTGTTGTGACTTGCACACATACCCCATTAAGAATGAGGACCCCTTTTTTTAGTCCTTAGGTGCTTTAGTTCAGTTTGCTTAAGATGGTTTTCCTTTCAAATAAGTTTGGGATTTTGGTTTTGAAATTTGGTGATGTTAAGTGAAACTTTAGCGTTTTTCTAGTATTGCAGGGATTTGAGAGTCATCTGGATGTGTTGATGTTTGTCATTGATGTCAAAGGTTGATGCAAGGTGCAAAGGAACTTGCCATGATGTTGGAAAGGAACTTGTCATGATATTGTAAAGGAACTTTTCATGATGGTGCAAAGGAAAGGTTGATGCAAAGGTTGGTGGAAAAGTGTCAAAATGGTGTTGATTGCAAAGTGAAAGGTCGATGGCAAAGTATCATAATCACAAAGTTGCTTGATCATCAGAGTTACTTTAGGACAAAGATCATTTAGAGAGTTCCAAAGTAATTGATGTTCATTCAGTTCTTTTTTTTTGCATTGAGTTCGTCATTTGTATTGAATTATTGTATGTTGCTTATGATTCGTCTTGTCAAAGAGGTGTATTGAGTTGGTTTTTCAAGAATTCTTCATCAAGATTATTGTTGTTCTTATGAGAATTAAAGTTGTGAAGTGTTGACCACCTTTCAAGAAGTTGATATTGTATTCATGGTTCATTAGCTATTTCATAGACTTATTGAGGAGTTCAAATGGTGACAATCCCATTCTAGGGTTTTGATAATTGCTCTAAGCACGTCTAAAATTCTCAAACTATTATATACCATAATAACCTAGGGTTTATGATTTTTGAAGGTTTTCAATAAAGTATTAACTTTAAATGTTATAATTGGCAGTTGACTTATTATACAAGGTAACAAGTCACTTAAGTGATAACATTAAGGGTTTGAGCTTGATGGACAATCAACCCTTTATCATAGGTTAACCTGCTAGATAGGTTAAGGACATTAGTGGCTATTATTCAATTAATGAAGTGGTAGGATTAGAAGATCAAAGGTCAATTTTTAAACTAATAACGGTCATTTCTTGAGGTTTTCACTTTGGCAGGTCCGTGGATGTCATGGCCTTTGTTTTAGTTATGTATGTTGTTTAGTAATTGTTTGTGAGAATCGATGGATTGAGCAATTTCACTAGGGAATTGAGTAAATTGTGATCTTAGTTTGGACAATGGGAAAGTGACTTGAAGATACTAATAGCATGTTTTTCGTCAAGACAATTGAAGTACCTAAAATCTGCAATGTAAAACCAACCTCAAAAACTCATTAGAAGGGTTAGTATAACACACAAATCTGCAAATACCTCCATGGAATACATTGCAAATGCTTTCAAAAATGCAACAAATGATAATATAAAGACTAAAGCATTATGAAAACAAAAGCAAGCTACCTATTCCATGTTGGATTGGTGTCACATGTGCTAGTGACCCTTTCCCAACCCTTGCTCAAAGCTCAAAATGATAAAATGCAAATGGAGATGATGGAGTGATGATAAACAAGATCAAATCTCAAATGAAGAGAGTAACCTTGCATGAAATTGTGAAGGATTTGCTTGAGGATGATGCACCTATTTAAAGATTTTCAAAATGTCAAGTGTTGAAGAGGGACCAATGTGGGACTAAAGATTAAGCCAATGATAGGAGGACACTTGTCATCATATGATTAGTTGATGTATATGCAAGATTTGGGAAGAGTGCCCAAGAGGGGGAATTTTTGAATTCAAATTTGCAATAAATTTTGAGAGGGGGACAAGAAAGGAGAGCAATAAATGCCCTGTTTGACTTGTCATGTTGAGGGAAAATGATTGTTTTAATAAATCAATAAAATTGATTTATTGTGCAAGTGGCTAGATCTAGATAATGCAAGTGGGATGGGATTAGCATTAGATTAGGATTAAATGATGATTATGCTGATTTAATGCTGATTAGGTGAGTTGACATTTTGGACTTTGGTAATTGATTTACTGAAATCAGAAAAGGATGGAAAATGATTTAAGATTTGATTTAAATGGCTTTTTGGTTTTAAATAACCTTAGGCAATGAGATTATTTAAATGGATGAAGGTGATGAATGGATCTAATGCAATATCTAGTTCAATTGAAAAATGATCCTAATCAAATGCAGAATGTTAGTTTTGCATGTCTACATTTTGCCCCTCTTTGAAGCAATGTACTTGTTGCGTTGGTTCAAAGAATAACTTGCCGCAATCGAAATTTAAAAAATTTCATGATTTTTCAGATGCCCCAGCGGAAAGAAGTACACTGGTACATTGCCCCCTCGAGAGATCGAGCGAAAAGATTCGGTTTGAGGGTCGATCTCGCGATAAAGAGGTTCAAAATGGATGGTTATGGATGACGATGCAAAGATGATTTCAAGATGCTTAGAATAACAAATCTATATTATTCTAAACAAATTAAATGATGATATGATATGAGATGGATGAGATGGATGATGTGATATGCTGTGATTATGCAACGGATGATTTATGAAATGCTTAGACTAACAGATCTATATTATGATGATGATATGCAATGCATGTGAAATGATCGATGTTTCCTATGATGTATGATATGAATGATATGTGGTATGCAGTTTATTGATGGTTTGCAGATGCATGCATGATGGATGCATGATGGATGCATGATGTTAGTGCGGGAATGAGATGATGACAAGAGGATCCAACAAGTCCATGATTGGTCGAGACTTTATTAGAGATGATGATGATAATAAAAGATGATGATGATTTGCTTCTCAAGGATTGGGATTTTCAAAGAGTCACTTACTTTATGTTTGATAACACGCCTAAGTACGATGCATCAAGGTGAAGGACGGGATGGCGTTGTACTTAGTGTGATGGACTTTGACTCGACAAATGAGCAGGAGTATTCTTGTTCACGACATCGGAAACCTTGCTAGGATGCACTTTAGAAGTCTCAAACATCTCGGACCAAAACACGGAAGGTATAACCAATCAATGCAATAGTCAACAAGCTATCCGAAACATCCTCCATACATATCTAACAAAGCAAGTATTCGCCAAGTTATTTTACAAGAACGTCCAACAAGCATAGCAGCAAAAGATAATGATCATTGCCCCATTCCTATCTCTCTAAATCCTTCGCTCGGATATCATCGAGAGGTCATTGGAATGAGCACAATAAGATAAATCAAAAGAAAAGATCAAGTACGCAAACAAGCCAATGTTCTTCATACCTCTAGCCAAAGGGATTTGTTTTGATAGGATAAGAATCCAAAGTGATATCCATAAATGATGCCCATTGTCGGAACGATATATCCTAGGACATGCATTGTACAGGATGATGATGGTTTGATAAGTTGATTGATAGGCTGTTGATATAAGGTCGACTGACATGTTTGTGACTGATCAAGAGTTTGATTTTGTTTTAGAGGTTTGCTGTTTTGATTTAGATTTTACTATTGAAGTTTGCTATTGTTGACTGCTATGATTGTTTTGCCAAAGGATGAAGGTGATGATCAATTTATTATGGATGATTGATTATTTCGAGTGCAAGCGAGATGAGAAGGGTGGAGTTTTTCAAATATTTGGATGTTTTTGGAATTTTACAATGTTTTGAGGCTGTTTTTGGTGTTTTTGAGATTTTACCAATGTTTTGATTTCTTGATTTTGCGATGTTTTGGGATTTTGATGTTTTTCGAATGTTTTTGGATTTTGATGTCTCGGGGGCTGATCAAAGATTAGCATTGCCTACGTTTAAGCTCAGAGACGACGTAGTTCAGATTCCAATGTTTTTGATGTTTTCTGCTTTTTGAGTGTTTTTTGGATTTTTTGATATGTTTTTGGATGTTTTTTGATTTTTCGCATGATTTTGACGATTTGGATATGGATGTGTGTGACGATATCAGTGCTCTGTTTTGGGATTTTTGTTAAAAACCAAGCTAAGGTTGATTGATCAGATCGATGGATTGATGATGATGATAACATTGTTGAGGATACACAACAATGCAAGGATTGGATTGATCAGGATCGATGATAACATTGTTGAGGATGCACAACAATGCAAGGATAGATTGATTAGGATTGATAATGATAACATTGTCAAGGATACACGACAATGCAAAGATAGTGTTAAGCAACACAAGGATATCCCGAGATGATGATTTTTTGATTGGATTTGATTGATTATGTTTGATGAAGCTTGGTTTCGAACAAAAGATGTTTGGATGATTTGATGTGACGTTTGACATGCAACTTAGATGCGACTGATATCGATTGTTTTGATTGATGTTCGATGAAAGATGAAATTTGATAAGGACATGTTTTCGTCAAAATATGCCATGGGCTAGTGATTCGTATTTTTGGATCATAAATGCCTTGACCAATTTGATTTCATGTTTTCCAATGTTCGGATCGCCACATAAGCTGGAGGATATAGACCAAGATTTATTCTCGAAGCAAGATGTACATATCTGCCCCCAATGTCTAGCAACATATGGAATGCAATGGATGGATGCTCGGATAAGTGTATGGATGGATGGATATGGTAAGCACGCAAAGTATGCCAAGGACTATCTTGCGATAAGATAAGGTGTTCGGATAACAAGTGCTCATTTGGATAATGCTTCATGGCTCAGATAATGCTGCATAGGATAGGATCAATGAAAATGACCCATGTCAAGATGTTTTACCATAAGCAAGCATAAAGCATGCCCCAAAATTGTATCAAGATCAAGATAACTAAGATGATGGATGCAGATATATGCGAATGGATTGGATAAATGGTTCATGGATGGATGGATTTATTATGGATAAGATGGATGGAATGCTCAATTTATTTGGATGGGATGAGATGCTTTCATCGAACTAGCACACGTAGATGCTCGATTCCCACACATGGCCTTTGTTTTGGGGTTTTCATCATGGTCTTGCCCAAAGCACCATGATGGTTTTCACTAGAGGACGATTTTTTTCTTTACTGTTTTAATCCTTTTTCTGATTTTTTTGGATTTTTTGCTTTTTTAATTTTTTTGATTTTTCTAAAGATTTTAAGCTCATGCTGAATCATGAGGTGTTGCTGATGTAGATGCCCCTTTCATAATGTGCCATCGATGTCCTGCTTGAGAGCTGCTTTGCTAAGATACGTGCACTTGAATGCAGCTTTTGGGATTCTTGATCTGCTTCGTCGATACCGGAGTTAACTCTGTCTTGGTGCACACATCGTGATAAAGTGCCTTCAGAATCCTTATGATGAAGGGTCGTTGCCAATACATGGTCAATGTAAGAATTGGATATTATGCGTGGAGGCGTGGATGGAGTGTGTTTAGGGATAAGAGATGGATTGGTTGCCAGTTTGGAACCTTTGACTCTCAAACTTGGGAAGATGAGCAATGATGGGTGGATACGTGTGCATGGAATTAGGACCAACGCTTGATACACTTTGTACGTCACTTGAAAAGCCCTTTTCTTTTGGACACTCTTGATGGATACTTTTCCCTCTTTTAGTTTGCCCCAGTTCTTTGTGATGGAGTTTGATAGGATGATCTTTCTTTGTATTTTTGGTATCCATGTTTGATTTGTCCATTATGCTTCTCAGCTTCTTTTTCTTTGATAATGTTCTTCGTACTTTGATTCAAATTTTTCCTTCGAAGTTGGTCCCAATTCATGGATGGGGTGATGGGTGGATGAAGAATCGTGACGTGGTTGGTTGTAGTATTGACACTAGCTTCATCATAAGGACTCTTCATGCTCCCTATGTTGACGTTTGCTTGAAATGAAGTTGCCCCCAGTATGGTGATAGTATCAACTTTATTCATTGATTCTGCTTGTTCGAAGAGCTCTTGTTCAAAATGCATTCTTTGATCAATGATCACTGTAGACGACATTATTTCCATTTGTTGCTCTGCTATCTCTGAATGTTCTATCTGACTTGTTTCCTTGGGCGGATAATGATGGATATCTTTATTCATGATGTCCTCAATCTGAGTTTGGGACATATTCGATCCTGATGTTGACAACTCCATTTGATTGTAGGAGTTAAGAATCTGCTCTTTGTGTGTAACATAATTTTGTTCTAGATGAAGATCATCTACGTGTCCATCCATAGAAAGCATCTCATGGGTAGATGGAGGAGTATGTGCTACATCGATATGATCATCTTGCATGGATAAGAGAGTGTTCATTAGATTATTGTAGTATCTTGAAGATACAAATTCTTGATCTTGATTTATTTTGGGATTGCTTTTGATATGCTTTGGATCAAGATCTTGACATGGGTCAGTTTCAAAGGATGGATCGCTTACAAATGGTTCTTGGATGTCGCCATTAGACATGGTAAGTGGTCCAATATCCTCAAGTGTCAAGTTCAGGGTTCTTTCAGTATCTGTAACCATGCGGTCAAAGGGATCATCATGTTTTGAAAAGGACCATTGCTAGACTTTGGTGAAAGATTTTGATCATGCTTTGGAATAGATTCTTGAGATATTTCCTCTAATTCGTAAGGCAATGTAAAGACATTTTCAACATGACCATAGGTGAACTGCTTGTGCATTATGTCAATTGGATCAAATAGTCCTAACACTCCTTGAAATAGATCACTAAAGAGTGGCTCTTGATGTATGGTGAGTTGATCATCGGATTGTATAGATACATCCTCAATGTGCTCCTCAATGGAGAGGTTTTGATCGTTGTTTTCGATAATTGTGGTGGAGAGATTGTGAATGTCTTTGACCATAGAGTCAAGTGATGTTGATATTTCTAGAATTGGCTCATTGTCAAGTTTTGTTGGTGGATTTTGATCGTGATTCAAAAGTGACTCTTGACATATGTCGATTTGATCATTAGATGAAGTAAACGTGTGCTCAGTGATGGATTGATCTTGATCCTTGTTTTCAATAGTTGCAATCTTTTGTGTTTGTGCTCGTGTTGGTTGGGTAGCTTGAGAGGCTTGGGCAACTTGAGAGGATTGTTTCACACTTTGAGCTTGTGTTGCTTGTTGCATGGCTAGATATTGTTGGTATCCCTTTTGAAAAGCAGCTTGTAATGTCGCGTTGTATTGGATTGATGTAGTGGAAATTGGTGGTGGTGGGGGTGGTGGTTTATTTAGAATCATGTTGGATGTAGTGACAAGTGTTTGAGATACGCTCGGAGCGATCATGGTAGTGAGAGGTTGAGATGTGATGGGTGTGATAGTGGCGTTTGGAATGATTGAAGGAATAGTGATGGTTGGAATGACTGAGGTGATAGGTCCTTGAGAGACCAAATTTTGATTGGTTGGGATCATTGTTGTTGTTTGATTAGATACCATCCATTGGTGCGATGTCGATGGTATACTCGAAGGATTTGACATGATGGTTTGATTGAAGTTAGGTGGATTGATTTGGGTGGTGTGATTGGTGTTAGGTAAAGGGGGAAGCCCTAAACCAAGGAATGGTGTTGGTAATGGTGGTGGAGATTTCCCTTGGCGCAATGCCTCAACTATTTTGGAAAGTTCTGCAATTTGATCTCGCCAAATTTGTTCTTGATTTTGATCTTGACTCACTTGAGATAGTTGATTTGGCTTATGTTCAAGTAGTTTTGGCATGCATGCTTGTCGTTTTTGAATGGGATCATGGAAAAATTGACTTTGGATAATGTTCTGATTTGGGATGATGTTTAGATTTGGCATGATAGGATGAACATTGTTGGTATTGGGAATCATTTTTCCAAAGTTTTCCAAGTTAGGATTCATGTTTCGAAAAGTTGCATTTGGTACATCCACATTTGGTTTGTAGGGATTTGGTGGAATGACGTTGTTCGTTTCAAGGCTCATGCATTGATTATTCAATTGGTGGATTTGCAGATTTGGACTTAGATCTATCATTGGGAAATGTGTTCCAAACTTTGACATGGGCATACTCACACTTGTTGTACCATTGATATTTGTCGAAGGCAATGATCCTATGCATGGACTTTGATAATTGATAGGAAATGAAAGGCTTTGAGGATTCAATTGATTTAGATTACTCAAGATGTATGGATCAAGTGTATATTCCATGTTCCTCTTGTGTTATGACCTTATTGCGAAAGTGACCTCTAAGATTCTTAGGACCAATGATGATATGGAGGATGAAAGGTGGATGATATGAGTGATGAACGTTTAGGAACTTTGAATCAATGCTAGACTTAGGGATTTTGATTTTGATTGTTTGATGTGGATGATGAACTTGTAAACCCTAAGATGTTGGATGTTATCTTTAGGATGAACTTGTTCAAAAGGTTTGCTAATTCAATTAGATGTATGAGAAAGGATGCATTCCCACACACCTAATTAAACAATTGACTTTGGTTTCGATGATGTGCCTAAGTCTAGAATGATGTTTTCAAAAGCTCTAAAGTTGTTTGGATGGATGGGTTGATAAATGTTTGGATGGATGATGGAAGTTTTGATGATCCTAAGAGACTTAGAGAGACTTTGTTTACTAGGCCAAGGTATTGAAGAACACACTTTTCTCTAAGAGCAATCAAAAGACCAATATGACCAAAAGATATCAAGCACATGTGTGGGGTCCAATTTGTTATCTTTGCTTAATGACTTTATTTTACAAAAAACATTCTCTTTGATTAAAGTTTCAAACTAAAGTGTACCAATGTCTTAATTTCCTTAAACCCCACAAGATATTTTATGTGGAAATTCAATGAACTTAAGGCAAGGGTTTTCTTATTGTTTACTCAAGAAGACAAATTGAGATATAATCCAATGCTTAGGAACCTCTACTTAACGGAACTACAGGAAAGCGAACATATGGATTGAGTCAATGATATTTGTCTTAAAGAGGGTTTGAAATTTTGAGAATCATGTTGAATGTTTGTTTGCAAAATGTTTTCAATACACCGTGGTTTTCAAATGAAGAACAATTACAAGCCCTATGGATGTGTAAGACAATATTTGTTGGATTCCTTGGATAAGTCCAGCTTCACGCTTTATTCTAGCGGATGGTTAGATGCTTGACCCTAATGGCTCCCTCCACGGCCATTAACTAATCTAAGCACCAAGCATCAACACCCATGAAACCCCCATGGCATGCTTTCCATCTCTACTAAAAGCCGTAAAATTGTGGGGCGGCTTCAGAACGCCCGTTCTTGCACCAACAAACAGATTAAGGATTTTGGAAAATTCTAACACATAGGTTCTAGTAAGGACTTTCCGTTCGTAGGAGTTGACCCAACGTGGCAAGAGTCCCCTTTCGATCGATCTTGTCGGAGCCAACCGCGTGATTATGGCGCTTAACCAAAATCCTCATTTATATCCCCTACTGGAAATACTCTTGGCTTTAGAGTGTTACCGGTTGAGTCGTCGCTTGGGTGAGTACTTTTTCCCCAAGGCAGGCCCTCTAAGATAAAACAAAAGCGAGCAAAGACACAACCTTAACTCGATCGATCTTTGATGGCACAAAGAAAGAGAATGTACGCGAAAATGCCCCTACTCACACTCGCACAAGATGTTCAATTTTTAAGCCCAAATCGAAGTGTTTCAAAGCAATAAAATGCATTTTGAGTGTTTCTCTTGCACCCTAGATCGCACGAAGCGCAAGGGGAGAGGATACGTACTCAAAAGACAATCACACAAATCAAACACTTGCTCGTTTTACACCCTTCAAAGCAATTGTGAGTTCGTTTTAAGCACCAAAAATCAAATGTGAAGTTTTCTTGTTCAATTTTAGTCCAAATTGAAATCTAATCAGTTTCTAAGGTTCAATTTTAATCCAACATTGAAAGAAAACAATGATCTAGTTGGGTTAAAACAGAAAATTAAAGCATGTAATAGAAGCCTTTAAGCATTAAAAAACGCTTTGTGAGTTTCAAATTTGATGCTTAATTCTTCAATTTAAATCGGTTTGTTGAGTTATGGATTTCCTCCGACTTGTCACTCCATTATCTTCGAGAAATCCTATACCCAAAAAAAAACAACAATTATTAGTGCAAAGAAATAGCAAGATTGAGATTAAATAGCAAAATAGTTTTTGAACGTTAATGGATAAATACATAGAAACACATTAAGACAGCAAATACCAATGATCTCTACAAATTTCAAGATTCTTCTCTAAAGCATTTTCATGACTTTAGTGCTCGAGTTAAAAGATATTTTTGATGAAAATGGGTTCTAATGGCATACTTAGCTTCCCAATTGAACTTTCATATCAAAACAAGTCATTTTGCTTTGACTAAAATCAGACAATGGAAAAAAGTAAATGGATTCTAGTGACCTGCAGCAGCTAAACAATGGACATTAAGTATCGGATTAGTTTATATTTTCTCCCATCAAACTCACCATTTCAAACTCGGAGAAAGCACAATGATATTTTAATAAGAAACAATGTCAATTTTGAAATCATTTAACAGCTATCAATTTTTTTTAAAAGGCTTGATAAAACAGAATTAAATGTAAATTTGAATTCGACCTTTTGAGTAACCACCACAAAATGAAGGAGCATTTACTACTTGACTGCACACAAAATCATTCAGAATTAATTAACCATCAATGAGAGATGTTTCTACGCAATCTTTCCAAGGACAATTACTTTCCGACAGGGGTGATTAATTGACAGCAATTAAATCAAGGCAGCCACTGTAGATTGCAGAGTTTGTGCATTTGGCAGGAGACCACATTCTCTAAGTCGGCTACTCTAAAACCAAAAACAAGATTGACTGCGAAGAGATTAAGAAC
This sequence comes from Sequoia sempervirens, assembly GCA_007258455.2. Classification (NCBI taxonomy): domain Eukaryota; kingdom Viridiplantae; phylum Streptophyta; class Pinopsida; order Cupressales; family Cupressaceae; genus Sequoia; species Sequoia sempervirens. The sequence goes on from VDFB02000007.1 coordinate 109,122,308, forward strand.
TTCAGCTATCTCTTCCCCCACAGCTGGTATTAGCAGGGTACAGACGTCCAACCAGTCATAAAGCTGCGCCACAAATTTCTTATGAGGGAAATCTTTAAAGAAAACACGTGCTAGACATCTATGCTATTTATTGTGCAGCGCGGGTAGATTGGAGAACTTTACTTCTAATCTATCAAACCTGAGATGTCAAGTCTATTCATTGCGTGCAAACTCCTCGATCTACATCATCTGACATTGTAGAAGGCACGGGTAGATTCGCCTAGATGAAGTACCTAAAATCTGCAATGTAAAACCAACCTCAAAAACTCATTAGAAGGGTTAGTATAACACACAAATCTGCAAATACCTCCATGGAATACATTGCAAATGCTTTCAAAAATGCAACAAATGATAATATAAAGACTAAAGCATTATGAAAACAAAAGCAAGCTACCTATTCCATGTTGGATTGGTGTCACATGTGCTAGTGACCCTTTCCCAATCCTTGATCAAAGCTCAAAATGATAAAATGCAAATGGAGATGGTGGAGTGATGATAAACAAGATCAAATCTCAAATGAAGAGAGTAACCTTGCATGAAATTGTGAAGGATTTGCTTGAGGATGATGCACCTATTTAAAGATTTTCAAAATGTCAAGTGTTGAAGAGGGACCAATGTGGGATCAAAAACAGCCAATGAGTTGAGGACACTTGTCATCATATGATTAGTTGATGTATATGCAAGATTTGGGAAGAGTGCCCAAGAGGGGGAATTTTTGAATTCAAATTTGCAATAAATTTTGAGAGGGGGACAAGAAAGGAGAGCAATAAATGCCCTGTTTGACTTGTCATGTTGAGGGAAAATGATTGTTTTAATAAATCAATAAAATTGATTTATTGTGCAAGTGGCTAGATCTAGATAATGCAAGTGGGATGGGATTAGCATTAGATTAGGATTAAATGATGATTATGCTGATTTAATGCTGATTAGGTGAGTTGACATTTTGGACTTTGGTAATTGATTTACTGAAATCAGAAAAGGATGGAAGATGATTTAAGATTTGATTTAAATGGCTTTTTGATTTTAAATAACCTTAGGCAATGAGATTATTTAAATGGATGAAGGTGATGAATGGATCTAATGCAATATCTAGTTCAATTGATAAATGATCCTAATCAAATGCAGAATGTTAGTTTTGCATGTCTACAACAATATACAATGAAGAGAATTTAAATGACAGTGTAAAATAAGATTACTATCTTACTATATTTATAAAGCATGTTCCCTTTGCATAGTTCAATGTGATCTAAACATGATCACTGATCTTTGCTAAAGCGTTGAGTAGGTTTTATGAGAGGATTTTGAATGCAATGATACCTTTGTGAAGGTTAAACACAGTGAAGGAAACTTGAATAACAGAGTATCAAAGAACTATATGATACCCCTGTATGACAATATCCATGAAGTTTGTTTTCATTGCATAGGTTAGGGTAATTTGTGTGAAATATCAAGTCTTTAGAGTATCATTGGAAGTAAAGACGACATGTAAATTGATCAGAGTTTGAATTTTAAATACAGGTGTTCTTGTGATTGGTAACAGGGGATAAAATTGTATAAATTTCAATCTTTGTGTCATCAAATTGATCATTCATAGAAGGGTACAACCAAGAGGTTCAATGAATTCTTTATCCTCATATATTATAGTTTAAACTTTGCATGTACTTGTTGGAATAAGGGAAGTTTTGTAAAGTAAGTGAGTATCCATTAATACAGAGTTGAGAATCCATGTATGTAGAGTTAAGTGTTGTTTGTATGTTTATCAAACAAGAGATATTGATGGTTTGGAACATATTGTAAATATAGTAGTACTCTATATTTTTTGTCTTTATTTGTATTGAAGCTGATTTGTGGAGTTGGTGCTCCTAAAAGTTGTTGGAGTTGGTGCTCCTGAAGGACTTGAAGTTGGTGCTTCTTATGTAGGGAATTGGTGGTACTTTTGTCTATAATCAGTGAGACCTAATGGTGGAGTTGGTGCTCTATTGTAATCAATGAGATTTTGGTTAGTGAGACCTAATAGTGAAAAAATTGTGAGGATTGGATTGATCCAACTCACATAGTGGTTTTTCCCTTTCTAGCCTGTTTTCCACTTATAATATTATGTCATAGTGATCTTTATGTGGTTCCATTGAAGTTTGTGCTTATCATATGTTTAAAGTTGTTTAATTGTTTTTTTTTGTATATCATTGATTCACCCCCCCTCTTAGTGATCTTGAGTATTCCTACAGGATGGACCCTTATTTTTTGTAGTGTGTAAATTTTATAGTTAGTGAATTACATAGATTTTTCTTTTCCTTGTGGAAATATGAGTCCCATTTAGATAAGGTAGAGTGTTGGTCACTTTTTCATAGAATTAAGCATGGGTCATTTTTTGGTGTCAAGTGTTGATCGAACTTCCACAAAATTTGATGAGTGTCTTCCACCCTATCAATGGCAACACATTTATGGCATTTTGTGGGGGGGTTTATATGGATTTCAACATGATTTTGGAGTTAATTAAAATTATTTCAAGCTAGCTACTTGTTGTTGGGTGCTCTAGGTGACTGGTGTGTGCTTGCTACTACAAATTCAATCCATTCCAAGTGCTCATTTCTGAGTTCCTTTACATTTCTAGGTATTTCCCTAGGGTTCCCTCTTGTTTTTCTCTGATTTTAATAGCTATATGGTTAGCTAGGGTATGTTTCAAAGATTTAGGGCACATTAGAAATATATTTGTTTTGGAATTCAAAGTAGGATGTCAGCCCTAGTAAGTACCAATTACAATTAGTATAAATTTAGAGTTTGGGGCTAATAATTTAATTTACCCTAGGTGGTTGGGTGGTACATTGTGTATCATGGCTACCATTGTTGCCCTAGATATATCGATTGTATTTTGTGGTCGTTATTTTAAGCTTTATAAGTGCTCTATTTTTCCCAAAAGAATGATGTTCAACCTTAAAATATTAGGGAATTCCTTCAACTAAGGATCATTACATTTGTTCATTTATTAAGTATATTTGTTGAGTGTTCATTGAAATTTTACTATGGAAACCCATGGGGTGTTTACCTTGTGGGATTTTTTGTGTCATTTGCCTTTGGTTTTGAGTGTGTGTAAGTTCCATTGTTTTACATTCTTCACTGTGAAATCAACCAAGAAGCAATTAAAGATATAATTTAAATAAATTGAATCTAACTAATGTGAAAACCTCTCGTTGATCCCATTGTGGATTTGAAGAAAACCTGTGGTGTAGTGATGTGGAGTGCTCAAATTTTCCTAATCCATTGTGCAAAAGCTTAATTTGAAGGTGATTTATGTTGCAAGTATGAAGGAATTGTAATTTATGTCAATAGGAAGTCTACTGACTGGTGTTGTCATTGATGTCAACTGTGTGTTAAGGAAATTATTGCATGATGAAGATGTCAAGGATATTGAGAAAATTGTGAAAAAGAGGAAAACAAGTTGATGCATGTATAGTTGATATATTGAGGAAGTGTTGTGAGTACATGGAGTTATATTTTTATTGGAGTATCTAAAGATGAGTTGGAATGAAGTAATGAGCTAAGATGATGTCTCTAGTACTTGGTTTCCAAGTGCTTTTGAGAAAATTTGATAAATAGTGTAAACTATGTTGTGCAAGTGTTCATAGCGTGCTATGGTATTGTGCTTTGTGTTTCCTTCCATATTGAACCTATGCTTGTGCGGATCTAATATGTTCTTCATGGTTGTCAAAGGTTGCTATATTTAAAATTTGGGTTTTTGGATCGTTTTACAGAGCGAGATACTTTCACCAGTGTGTGAACTAGTTTTTTAGTGATGTTTTTTGTGGCCTAGGAGAAATGTATTTTCTCTACATTTCTCTGTTGTTTAGATTAAGGTTGTACAAATTTGGGAAGTTTCTTATAATTTTTGTATCTTTCTATATTCAAGAGTTTACTAGATTTGGTATAGTACAGAGTGGGTTTCATTTGTCAGTATACGAATAAGGTTTACCATTTTTTTTGAGTTGAATTATTTGTATGATGCAAGCTTGGATGAAGTATTTGATGGATCTCAAGTAGTTCATGGATTATTCTAGATCAACGACAATTTTTTTGGATTGATTTAAGGAAGCATGTACTTAATGATTATGGTTTTTAACACATGTATTAGTCAACCTTGTGTTAGCACTACATGTGAGGCTTGTAAAAGTGTGTTGGGGTGTGTTGGGATCTATTTGGGTCCTAATTAAGGATTTATGTAGGTTGCATTCATTCCCATCCATCACAAGAATGTTTAGGTGTAGACCTATTTTGAATTTGTATGTATAACGACTAGTTGTAAGGAAGCTAAGGTAGCGGAACAACTTCCTACACTAATCTTGAGAGGAGAAAAATGTAAAATTTTTACAGATCTTTAATAGTTACAGAAACTTAAATAAAAATAAACACAAATATCATGAATACCACAACACAGTGATTTACGTGGGGAAAACCCTTTTGGGAGAAAAACCCCACACTCCAAAAGCAAACCAATATATTATTCAGAAATCACAAAGATTATAATATACTTGCAAAGCAAGCTTCTCACAGGACTATCACCACTTAGAGATACAAAGACAACACGACTGCTATTAGACTCTTAGAATACATCACCGTCTCTCTTTACCGCAATCGTAATATAACACCCTCATAAAATAGGGTTACATTCTAGGTCAAGACAAGACAACAAGATATCCACCATTAGATCTAAAACCTAATAATTAACGGTCTAGGTTTACAATGTATTATTTATATAATGTATGTTGGCCATTTTAGTAGTTTCCTAAAAAAGTTAACAAAAAATTCTTTACACACATCCCACTCTCCCCCCTTGCTACCATTGTTTATTACACCTATTGGTGTAACTAGGAAATATATATATTATATATATCTTATCAACAATAACTGTTATATAATTGCAAGGTTGAGACATAATTTCCCAAAAAATCTCCCACTTGTTGAACACCTTGCAAGAGCAACATGAGGGAGTAAAAATTATCTCTTAATTGTTAGGTGCCAAAAGGACCATAATCTCTGAACACCATTTGCACTTCTCTATGCTCACAGGCTTAGTTAAAGAATCAACAACATTTATCAAAGTCTCTACCTTAACCAACTTGACCCTACCATCTTCGACCATATCTCAAACAAAATGATACTGTACATCAATGTGCTTGGTCGTAGCATGAAATGTCAGGTTCTTGGCTAGACATATCGCACTCTGACTATCACAATAAATTATCACTGCACCTTGTTTTATTCCAATATCTGAACATAGTCTCTTAAGCCAAATGGTTTTTTCAAGCATGAGTAGCTTCCATATACTCTGCTTCAGTAATGGAAAAAGCAACCACAACCTGTCACTTACTCATCCAACTAATTACACCATCAAATAAAGTAAACACATAAGCAATGGTGGATCATCTGCTATCAATATCACCTACCCAGTCTGAATCCACATAACCATGAATACCAAGGGAAATATTGTCTTTAGTCACATTACTATGATAACATAAGGAATAATTTGAGGTACCATGCAAATATTTGAAGACTCTTTTAACTACATCCCAATGAACTCTACTAGGATTAGACATATATTTGGAAAGAACTCCCACTGCTTGGGAAATGTCTAGTCTAGTACAAACCATAACATACATCAAATTTCCAATTGCACTCTAGTAAGGAACTCTGCTCAAGTCTTCCATCTCTGATGGAGATGTTGAAAAATCTAGAATAGATAAGTTTGTTCCAACTGAAACATGACTACGCAATGGTCTACAATACTGCATGTTAAATCTCTATAAAATTGAATTGACATACTTACTTTGGCCAATCCATAGCTTTTTGTTTGCTCTATATCTTTTAATTTCCATCCCAAGAATTTTTCTAGCTGCACCAAGTTCTTTCATTTCAAATTTAGCAGCAAGTTGAGATTTCAGTTCTGAAATCATACCTTTCCCTTTGCCAAAAAATAACATATCATCAACATATTATGCAATAAACATGAAATTATCACCATCAATTTTATAATAAACACAATGATTTGGTTTAGAATGCTCAAATCCCAAACTCAACATGTATGTATCAAATTTCTAGTACCATATCCTAGGATTCTGTTTTAAGCCATACAAGGATTTATTCAATTTACAAACCAACTTACTTCTACCTTTCACCACTTAGTGCTCTGGTTGTGTCATATAAATATCCTCCTCCAAGTCACCATGAAGGGAATAATTTTTCACATCCATTTGCTCAACCTCTAAATCATAAGCAATAACAATAGCAAACAAAAATATAATGGATGCCATTTTTGCAATAGGAGAGAATATCTCACCATAATCAACACCCTCAACTTGAGAGTAACCTTTCATAACCAACCTTGCTTTGTACTTCTCAATACCTCCATGCAAACCAATCTTTCTCTTGAACACCCATTTGCAACCAACAGGTTTTCATCCTTCAAGAAATGGTACAAGATCTCATGTATCATTTTTTTCAAAGATGCCATTTCTTCATCCATAGCAATATTCTAGGATTTTGCATCATTCATACATAATGCCTCTTCTATAGATTTGGGTTCATCCATGTTAGTATTCAAAGAAAAAATACATCTCCAATCATCAGGTGTATACCTTTCAAGTGGTTGTTTATTCCTTGTAGACCTACGAACAAGTTGAGTTGGAGGTTCTTCCTCCTCTTCTGAAGATTCAAAGCTAAATGGGCTCTCCTCAACTTCTTGTCTATCCATGGGCCTCGATTCAACTTTCTCAAGTATAGTAGGAAATTGAATCACATCTTCCTATTTACTTTGTTCTAGCTATAATGTAACAAAAGAAGGCTTAGTTTCTCTAAAAAATAACACTTCTACTATATATTACCTTTTGTGCAATAGGATCCAAAAGCTTGTATCCTTTGACACCATAACTATATCCAATGAAGATACATTTCACAACTCTGTTCTCCAGATTTGTTTGCTTCTCCTTTTGCACATGTGCATATTCCTCATAACCAAAAACTCTAAGATGTATTAATGAAGGCTTGCGAATCGACCATGCCTCTATAGGAATCTTATCAACAAGAGTTGATGTAGGAGACCTATTAATTAGGTAACAGGTAGTGGCAACAACTTCAACCCAAAACCTTTGTTCTTGGCCAACACCACTGAACATACTCCTAGCCTTCTCCATTAGTGTTCTGTTCATTCTTTCTGTAACTCCATTCTATTATGGAGAATACAAAGTTTTCTTCTATCTATGAATACCACAATATTGATGCAGGAGCATCCCAGGTATCAAGCAATCTTGCATCAACCAAAAATATTTGCATTCATGTTTTCTTACATTTTAGTAGTTAACTGTCAGAACCCAGTCTCTGTATTTCATACCACATTATACCGCATTGTAACATCAGAGCTCACAGGGTAGGATATATGATCTTCATTGCAAAATCTACATCATATCCAAAATTCAAGTGTTTTGGACATTCTAGTATGAAGATATCACTAACAGAATATCAAATGTAATTGGACAAAGAGCATTCACAGACCATTGTTGGCTTTTCAAGTGTGCGTACCTATCCTGTGAATTGTGGAGCTTAGGAAACCATTTCATAAGAATGCACATCCATCAAGGAACCTTCATTCTAATCCACACCATTTTTATCCAAGGATCAAAGGATAATCATATGTTTTGGCTGACCTTCACACGTTTCATCAACTTTGGGGTTTGAGACCTCTTGAGGCTGACACAGACATTTTCCGGAGCTGGGAATTGATATAGGAGATAAGGGATTTGACCCACATTGTATTTCTGGGCTTAGCGCCATATCATTCTGTAATTTGTAAGTCGGAAGGTAGGGCATGTTTCCTGTGAATAATTGATCATTATCTATATATCCATGTGGGATTGTTGTTCCAATTTTTTTAGTTTTCGTTGTGTTTACTCTTGCTGCAAGGTTGGATAGTCCTATTAATGGAACCTCCATCCTTGACTACACCAAGTGGTATCAAAGTGAGTTTGCAGACCTTGGGAGAGGAGAGTGAAGTTTAGCAAGGCATTACATAAGATCTTTGTGTGGAAAAATTTCTGACATGAGGTAGCCTACTTGTGTTTGTCAATAGATTTCCAATTGTGAGGCAGTTGCAACCCTATAGCCAGATCACTGACTTGAGGTAGTTGCACCATATCCTAGGAAGAGATGTTGTCGAGGAGAATTCATACTAATGTTAATGTTGCTGGAAAGATGGATGAGATGATGGAAATGATGCAAACAATGAAAGTGAGATTGGATGCTATTGAAGAAGACAGAAGAAAATGCTTAAACCCTAGACCTAATGATGAAAGTGATGATGATGAAGTTTAAGCTACAGACCTAACTGAAGAAACCTCAGAAGAGGAAGAATCAGATCAGATGAAGATGTTGAAGGGTATTTCGAAAATAGGAAAGCGACCTAGAATGGAGATTTTGAACTATACCAGTAACCTAAACCTTGAGGAGTTGTTTGATTGGATAAATGACAATGAAGAATACTTTGAATATGAAGAAATTGAAGATCAGTAGACAGTGAGATTTGCAAAGACTAAACTGAAAGGACATGTTGCAATATGGTGGAAGGAACTTCAATTGGAGAGAAATAGAAAAGGTAAAGAGAAGGTTGTGAAATGGGATAGAATGGTAACAAAACTGAAGAACCACTTTATACCTGCGGACTATGAGTTGGAGCTGCTGAAGAGATTGCAAAACCTGAAATAGAAGGAAAAGACTATGAAAGAATACAGTAAGGAATTTCATAAGATCATCAGCAAGACTGAACATAGTGAAGCAAGCGAGGAGAAAGTGGCAAGATATATAAATAGGTTGAGGATGAACATTTAGGAAGAGTTGAGTTTGGTAAGAATGAATTCAGTAGGGGAAACCTATTAGTTTGCATTAAAGGTGGAGGACAAGCTAAACAAAAGACATGAACAAAGGAAAAGAGGAAGAGGAGGTAGATTTCAGAAAGGAAGGTCACATTTTGGGATAGAACAACCATATGCAAAGCAAAACAAGGACAAAGATTCATACCACAAGGAAGAGAGGGATTCTAATTCATACCATAAAGGGAGAGATGACATAAATTATTATCACCACAATAGAGGAGGCTACAATTCTTACCTCAATGATGGATACCAGAGAGATGAGAAAGGATATGACATGAGAACTTTCAGAGGAACCTGTTTTAAGTGCGGAGGAGGACATAGAGAATTTGAGTGTTGCCAAGAAAGTAAGAAGATTGAAAATCATGCAAGAAACGGATATGCGAAGGAAGAACTAGTGGAACCACCGAGTTTAGGAGGAAGTCTTGAGAAGGGAGAATCATTATTCATGAGGAGAGAACTGTTTTAGAAGAAAGAGGAACCTAAGGAAGCATCATAGAGGAAAAGTTTATTCTGGACTAGATGCAAAGTAGGAGGTAAGTGTTGCAAAGTTATCATTGATAGTGGTAGCACATACAACCTAGTTTCTGAGGAAATGGTGAGAAATTTGAATTTGGAAATAAGAAAACATATGAAGCCCTATAGGATAGCCTGGATTCAAGATGAGCACAAGATACTAGTAAGTGAGCAATGTCTAGTAAAATTTTGTATAGGATCATATCATGATGAATTACTATGTGATATTATGCCAATGGATGTATGTCATATGTTGTTGGGTAGACCTTGGTAGTATGATAAGAAAGATATACATGATGGGAGAAAGAATACCTATACCATAACATCCAATTGAAAGAGAATCACCTTGACACCTTTGGAAGATGAACCTGAAAGTGAAGTATGTGGTACAACTAGAATCAATTTGGTAGATGGAAGGAAATTTATGGATGGATTGAGACATGAAAATATTTGTTTTGATTTGATTCCAAGGAAGTGTAGAACCCTAGATGCAAAGAGAATAAGAATCACTGGAGAAGGAAGTTACTGAAGGGTGATCCCACAATAGTGGTTTACAATTTTTGGCCAAACTGGACACTGAAATTATTATTTTTAACTAAATCTTCACTTTCAGGCACCTATAGCGGCTAAACCATGAGGAATTTGAAGATGATGCAAACTAGATTTTCTTGAAATTTTGTTTGTAGATTCTAAATATATTTTTTTCAATTTTTTTGGAATTATATTGCACTTCTTTTTCCATCTCCCTCGAAAACTAGTTTTTTTTTAAAAAACAACATTTTTAAAAAGTGACTCTCACCGTATAACACAAATTTTTTTCCATGAAGGATAAAATTCTAATTCTTTCAAATTTAGATTTGCAACTCCAATATGTAATGCTTCCACTTGGTTAGATAGTTTTTTATTGAATATTTTTTCTTTAATCAAGTTTCGAAGTTAAACCAATTACGATTCAAACATAGCGCAATCGTATAACTCGTAACATTTTTTGTATGTATTGAAATTCAATTTTCTTGTTGTTGGATCAAGGACTTCAATATCTGGTGCACTCATATTTTTCAATTTTTTTTTGATAATCTGTTATTTTTCCACATGTGCAGAACAAAGAGCTTGATTTTTGGTGAAAAACCTATGTTTAAAAAAACAAAAAAAAAAAAACATAATAAAACCAAAACATATTAAAATTATATTCGTTGGATAGCTCGTTTCGAGGACTACCTGATTCCAGTTGGGTCTGTGAAGTCTCCACCATTTTCATGTTCAAACTGAGCTCCGAAGTGCATTTTTTTATATTTTTTTTGTGAACAAGGTCAAAATTCAAGGAAAAGGGGGGTTCAATTGAACCTAGGTTCGCTTGAACCCAGGCTTGAGCGAAAGTCCTTCCCAAAAGGGGTTTTCATTTGTTTTTTGTCTGTGCATGCATTAATTGGGTTCACTCAAACCCTGATTGAAGCAAACTCTTTTTTGGTTTGTTTGAACCCCTAGAATCAAAATTTTTGGCATGGGGTCATTTTTTACAAGTTTTCCTTCCTCATTCGAATTGTAAACCACTTTTGTTGGTTTACCCTGAACTATTGACAGAGTACCAAGATATTGTATCAGAGAATGTGCCTAATGGATTGCCACCAATATAGAGTATCAACCATCATATGGATCTTATTCTAGGAGCTAGTTTTCCAAACAAATCCACACATTGGATGACACCAACAGAGAATGTGGAGCTAAAAAGACAGATACTAGAATTGTTGAAGAAAGGATTGATCAGAGAAAGTATGAGCCCATGTGCAGTATCAATTGTACTTGCACCTAAGAAAGATGGAGAATGGAGGATGTGTAAAGATTCAAGAGCTATCAATAAGATCATAGTGAAGTATAGATTCCCATTGCCTAGGATGGATGACATCATGGACAGTTTGAGTGGAGCAAAGTATTTCACTAAGATAGACCTAAAGAGTGGATACCATCAGATCAAGATCAAAAAGGGAGATGAATGGAAGACTGCTTTCAAGAAAAATGAGGGATTATATGAGTGGTTGGTCATACCATTTGGACTAACTTATGCACCTAGTACATTTATGAGGTTGATGAATGAAGTCTTGAAGAAATTCTTGGGCAAGTTTTTCATTGTTTACTTGGATGATATTCTGTTTTTCAGTAAGACTAAGGAAGAACATTTGTAGAACATTAGACAAGTATTTCAGAGGCTAAGAGAAGATGTTGATAAACATCAATAAGTGTAGTTTCATGAAGGAAGAACTAGTATATTTGGGATTTGTGATATCTGTGGAAGGATTGAAGATGAACCCTGAGAAGGTTAGAGCAATAGTTGAATGTCATACACCTGTGAACATTGGAGAGGTAAGGTCATTTCATGGACTAGAAAGATTTTATCGAAAGTTCATCAAAAATTTTAGTAGTATTTGCACACCTATGACAGAGACAACGAGGGGTGACCAAAATGAATTCAAGTGGACATCAGGAGCACATAAGAGTTTTGAGTTGTTGAAGCAAAAGGTGATAGAACAACCTATGTTAGCACTACCAAAATTTGATAAGGTATTCCATGTAGATTGTGATGCTAGTGGAAGTGTAGTAGGAGTTGTGTTAAGTCAAGAAGGGAGACTAGTAGCCTATTTCAGTGAAAAATTGAGTGATGTTAGGAGAAGATATTTAGTTTATGATCATGAATTATATGAAATAATACAAGCCTTGAATAAGTGGAGACATTACTTGTTACCTAAGGAATTTGTGTTGTATACAGATCATCAAGCTTTACAATATTTGAATAGTCAAGGAAAGTTGAACCAAAGACATATCAGATGGGTAGAGTTCTTGCAGAGTTACACATTTGTGTTGAAGCACCAGAGTGGAAAGTCAAACAAGGTTGCTGATGCATTGAGTAGGAGAAGTTTGTTGAAAGAGATGAGAATTGAAGTATTAGGTTTTGAAGAACTGAAGCATATCTATGAGGATGACATTGATTTTGCAAAGCATGGAAGGCTTGCAAGGAACCTGTAGAGACATATAGAAGTAAATGGTTGGATTATTTCATTCAGGAAGATATGTTATTAAAAAACAATCAGTTATATATCCCTAGAAGTTCAATGAGAGAGAATTTGATCAAGGAAAAGCATTGCAGAGGATTAGCAGGACATTTTGGAATTGATAAGACTATAGAATTGGTGAGTGAGAACTATTTTTGGCTGCAGTTGTATAAGGATGTCAGGAAATATGTTCAAAGTTGTAGTATTTATCAAGTTGCAAAGGGAAACAGTCAGAACACTAGAATGCATACACCATTGATAGTATCAAAGACACCATGGAAAGACATTAGCATGGATTTTGCATTGGGATTACCTAAGAAACTAAGAGGATTTGACTCTGTATTTATGGTTGTGGATAGATTTTCTAAGATGATGCATTTCATACCTTGTAAGAAAACCAGTGATGTAGTACATGTTGGAAACCTATTTTTCAAGGAGATTGTGAGATTACATGGACTACCAAAGAGTATAGTATCAGAAAAAGACACTAGATTCATTGAATATTTTTGTAAAACACAAAACTCTATAAATTAGGTCCGCAACTCAACATTCCCGCATTAGAAAGAAATGAGAGTGGACCACACCAATACTTAACTATGACCCAAAACAATGTCTTGAATCAATTACACACTTCCTTAAATAAAACTTAACCTTCATATGAAGTGTAAACACTAGGTTGACCAAACCTAATGAAAACAAAAATGAACATTGAAGTACAAACTCCCACATCAAGAAGATAATCATGTGGGCCACATAACACACTACACCACACACCGAAGCATATCTAGGATACCATCAGATTCATCCACATCAGCTGAAACAATCTTCAAACTTAGAACACTTCTCACTAGTCCAACCAGAGTGTGTAGACACACACAAAAGCTATGGAACTCGTCTTCCATAGCACCAAACCATGAAAACCTTTTTCGTAATATATATATCACCTTAACAAACCTTTTATCATATCTGCAAGACCAGAAACAACTCAGCAAAGAATTGTGGAGCAGGCAGAAACATTTCTCCCAGTTCATAGACAAACAACTCTGCCAAACCGGTTCACACACTGGTTCACACAACTTACACTTTCCACCAATCTAGAAGTTACAAACCAGGATATGTCACCAACAAATTCCCAAAAATAACCCTTTAGATCCACACAAGCATAGGATCAACACAGAAGAAATGTGAAGCACATACTGGAGCACATTCTAGACACATGCATAACTCTGACTTCACTCTTTATTGAAAATAGAGTGAGAAGAATGATAGTGTAACTATTCTATCAAATATTTATAGAAAATATTATAAAGTAACAAAATTAAAGGGTTGTGATAGTGGAACATTACGACATTACTTGGGTTATATATTTTGTCCCAATGGGTTTTCCTTCTCTACCTCATTATTGCATTTGTACTTGGGTAGCTGATTAGGCCTTGTTGCTGGGACCCATTCATGCTTTCTTCCATTCATCTTAGTTTTAGGTGCATGCTTTATTAGTCTCCCTAAGTTACACTTATGGGGGGTGTTGGTGTAATTAATATTTAATTACACTTTGCATAAGTTTACTTAGGATTTATTTAATTCCTAAGTTATAGGTTCTTATCTTTATCTTATTGAGCTATCTTGTTGCTCAAGATAAGATTAGGGTTATTTATCTTTTCTTTTATAAAGCAAATCATATCTTGTAATTATCGAATTCTCGAATAATAATTATTTGCACATCTTCTTGCAAATCTCTGCTTTTTTGTTTTTCTCTTCTGTGGAAGGTCTATTCTGGTTTACAAATCTGATCTTGGTTTCTAACATGGTATCAGAGCCTTGATTTGCAACCCCTTCTCATATTTCTGGAGAGATTCATTGTAGAGTCGTTCGAGATTCCTCGAGGGTTTCATACCTTGAGTTTGTCTCTCTATTTGGGTGCTCTTGCATGGTTACTTTTGACGCACGTTGGAGGAAATATGAGCTCATATTCGAGTTCAAGGCTGTCGAAAAAGTCAAGATCGACTTTTGTTTCGCTTGAATTCGACATTTTATGCGAAAGTTATGAGGGTTTGAAGATTTGTCAGATCTAGGAGTTGCAAAGCTTCTGGTGTGTTTTCAGGAAGATCGGACCTCGCCATCAGATCCAAAGCATTCGAGAGATGAAAAATGACATATAACTCACCTATATTCGGCGTTAGCTATTCGTGAGGCAATTTTGTTTTACACAATAGGCCGTATGGCCCGCCAGGTACAAGGTACAATCATGCAAAAAAAATATTCAAAAAAATTCTCTGCATGTATTTTTTTTCATCAGGCAATTTTTTATTAAAATCGCGCTTTAAATTTTGGGCAAAATTATCAATATGGGGTGCTATTTTATTTTTTATGGAGGGTTTTCTGTGGACCATACCTGGTACTTTCGTACCAGTCCATAGTCATTGTCGACCTTTGTTCCTTGCCGACGCCTCTTTCTACTCCCTCTGCCGTCAGTGCTTATTCTGGATCGCTGACCCCTTTTTCCGGCCATGCCACAGCTGGCACCCTCCGTCCAAGCCCCCAGTTCTATCCAGGCCAGGAGCTTCGTTTGGTGGAGCGGCACCACCAACGCGCAACCCGCCCGCCACCGACCCGGTGGCAGGTTTATTTTTTTGCAAATTTTTGCCTCGTGGTCATATGGTGGACCAGGGGCCAGAGTAGAAGGGGCCGAAAGTTTGCCCCCATTTAGCCTTTGAAGACCCTGATTTGCCCCCATACAGGGCTTTTTTTCATTTCATCATAACTTTTGATCCCAGAGGCAAATTTTTTGAAACGAGATATCGTCGGAAAGCTGGCGAGCCCAATTTTCTGATGGTGCAGTTTGTTCTCAAAATTTTTTCTATTTGATGGGAGTTTTCTCTAGTTGAAGTTAGATGTTCAGATTTCACTTTGGAGGGCATATCTTTTGACTCGGTGATCCTTTTTTCATCATTCTCATGGCATCAGAAAGCTAATTCTGTCCTCTACACAGATCTGTAATCAATTTTTATTTTCTATTTATGCATATTTTTATGCTATCCTTTTACAATCATTGGGTTATTGTAATAAATGAACTGAGATAAAGTTCCATTAGGGGGGTTTCTTGCATAATAATCTGATTAGAGTGTGCATGCACTTTGATCTCCATATCCATCTTGATTTGTTGATAGCTCACATGGGTTATCTGGTTTCCTAGTTTCTTTTGGCCATTTTTTGCTATTGCTTGACACATATCGGATTCATCGGTTCACACTTCAGTTGAGAGATTATGTTTTTGATCCTCATTGGTTTAGATACTTCTCAATTTGAGGGCCATGTTTTTATGGTTAATGTTCCAGAGTCTTCATGGTACTTCTTCCCATGGAAGAGTTTCAGTCACAGTTTGGCATCGACATCGAGATACATGGTTTCTAGATTTTGTCATCATTTCATCTACTGTTGCTTCACAGATTCCAGGGTTGTTCCAGTTTGTGAGTTTTCCAGTGTTCCATGGCATCAGGTCTGCTGTCACATTATCATGATTCCGGTTTTGGTTTTAGTTGTAGACAAAAGTATATTTCCTTGCTTGTCAGATTGCGGTTCCAGTGTTACTCCACAGTGTTCTTCCATTGCTTCTTTGCAATAGTCATCTCATTGTAGGGGGGTTTTGTCCCACTGGGTTTTCCTTCTCTACCTCATTATTGCATTTGTACTTGGGTACCTGATTAGGCCTTGTTGCTGGGACCCATTCATGCTTTCTTCCATTCATATTAGTTTTAGGTGCATGCTTTATTAGTCTCCCTAAGTTGCACTTATGGGGGGGTGTTGGTGTAATTAATATTTAATTACACTTTGCATAAGTTTACTTAGGATTTATTTAATTCCTAAGTTATAGGTTCTTATCTTTATCTTATTGAGCTATCTTGTTGCTCAAGATAAGATTAGTGTTATGCATCTTTTCTTTTATAAAGCAAATCATATCTTGTAATTATCGAATTCTCGAATAATAATTATTTGCACATCTTCTTGCAAATCTCCACTTTTTTGTTTTTCTCTTTTGTGGAAGGTCTATTCTAGTTTGCAAATCTGATCTTGGTTTCTAACAATATAATTCCAAATATTGTGATAGAGTTTTGTGTTTTCTTTGAGTAATATATAATTTATAGTTAATGTCAAAAAATGGACAGATTTGAACTATTTACCTTGAGTCTAGTTAGGTTTCTTTAGTCATGATAAGGTCAAATAAGGCCATGTTGGGCCATTTTGTAATGTTTTGTGGTGTTTTGAGTCATTATGTGGTCATTAAGTCAAATGTTACCAAATTGTTAAAAGTTGTCATGAGAAATATTGTAAAAGTGCAAAATTTGAATAGTGGAGGGAATCCCAATAGTTATGGGCAGTGTTGACTTCTTCTGTGGCATTTTTGTCCTTGATGTCAAAACTAATTGATTACATTGATGTTTGGTATTGGTTACATGGCATATCCACTTTGATACTTTTTGCATGTCTTGGTTATTGGCATTTCAATTGGAATATTCAGTTCATTTTCACATGCTTGGCTTCAATATCTTGGACAATGTTTTGGATTTGATTTACTTTCGGTTCTTGGTTTAGTTTGCTTGGTTGGAATAATTCTATGGATTTATGTGCAGTGATCATGGCTATGTTTGAAAGTTGTTTCAGGTGATATCAATTCAGTATACTTATATAACTAGTTCTTCATAGATATATATATAAATGTGTTGCGCTATTATTTGGTGTTCTTACATTGATAAGGACTCACATTTATTCATGTATATATCAAGCTGTTGGTTCAATGACGTGTATATTTGCAAATTTTTTGAGATTATGCCATTGGAAATACGCTTGTTCACTTTGGCATTCACAAGTGCTAGTAAGAGGTTTATAAAATGACATCTATAGGTTATATTGGCATTTGGTTCTTTGGGTTTCAATATTTCACCAAGGCAATATTTTATCACTTGCATTATATTGGTTTAATTGGCTTCACCTTTGTTTCACTTGGCGTTAAAATCTTTGACAAAGGGACATATTGCATTTTCCCTTGGTATTTATCGGGCTCTTCATATTTAACATGGCTTTGTTATCAGGTATTTCACATTAAAATACAATGTGTTGTTTTTATAGTCGAGCCGATCATATTTTATATAGTTCATTTGAACTTTATTGTTATTGGCTTAGGCATTGGGAGATTTGGACAGTTAATGACATATTTCACTTTGGCATTATTTATTTTTATCGACTTTGATAGTCGACATTGGTTTTCACATTGGTACTATGTTAGTTTGTGTCGGCTTAATAATAAAGTATAGAATACTTTTTCTTGGACAATCGAAGCCAGAGAATGACTTTGTAGTGTTCATGACTCACATGGACAATGATATACATGTGGATAGTGTGACTTGGCAATTGAGTTGGTAATTATGTTGTCGGTGGTTTTAGACATGCACACAAATTTTAAATGATATAGAATATCATTTAATTCAGATTTGACATCATTATGCACTTGAGTTTAGTATTCGATTGAGTGAAGGAATAGGGAAAAATGAGTTTTGTAATTATCATTTGGCTAAAGGTGAAACCCTAGCTGCCATCCAAAAATTACAGAAACAGTATTGAGATTTTGATGGACTCTTGTTCGAGTTAGCTGGAATGAAGGAAGGAATAGCAAGGTAGTTATTTGTCTCACAACTGGAAATGAAGGTATTCTTGAGTTTTTTGTTTGACATCTGACCGACATAAAATGAGGTAAAATCTTGACAATATCTTTGTCATTTCAAAATGAAAATTGAAAAAAAGTTGTTCTATTTGCAATAAAATAGTTATAGATAACTGCATTTTCAATTTTGGTTACTCGAGTTTGAGCTCGAGAGTTTTGATGATTTACAAAAAAATCTTTGTTTATTTAAGCATGGCTTTTTGCCATTTCTTGGTTGGAGATTGGAAAGGGAATTTTTAGAGTTACAATTGTGTTGTAAGAAAAGAAAAAGAGGGTTTATATTGTATCATATCTCTGATTTCATACAGAGATAATACTCAGAATTTCAGTTGTTTATACATTGTTTACTGCTATACATAGTACAAATTATAATGGGATACATTGAAAATTATTTTGTTGTACTCTATTGAGATTTTGTGATTGCACAAGTATGTAGTTATAAAGTCCTGATAGTTTACATTGCTATTTGAAAACCTTTGTAAATGAGTTGGTGCTCCTATTGAAGTTAGTGCTTCAGAATTTTTGGTGTTTAGTTGGTGCTCTACCATTCTAACAGAGTTGGTGCTCTTTTTGATGTTGGAGTTGGTGCTCCTAATTGAGTTGGTGCTCTAAATAATAAAAGGAATTATTCGAGTGGTATTTATACCCCATGAGGGTATTTCCACTCAGGAAAATATTGTGTTATGTGATGAAATTTGTGCATTCTTTTTTAGTCCATGTGCTTAAATGTTTATGTTTCTCATTTCAGTCACATGTTAATGCAAATGCTCTGATACTTGAATAAATGTCTAAATCTATCATACACGTGTTCAAACTTACGCATAAAGTTGTGTGAAAATAAAGCATTGAAAAAGAATTGTTCAAGCAGTATTATATGAACAATTACAATTATGCTTTGACATGGTTAAGTAAAGTCATTGTGATCAGTCATTCTGTTGTTAAAGTTTGTTGACCTCTCCAGGTTTAATCTGCAATTAAAAAGTTACCTCCATGATTCCCTCTGCAATTAAAAGGTTACATAAAATTGTTTCAAGCTCTTAATTCAAGTTGTAAGTCAAGTTAAAAGTGAAAATTTTATGATACTCTGATTCACCTCCCTCTCAGAGTATTTCATCTTCCAACAATTGGTATTAGAGCGTAGGGTCCTGCATTAGGTTTCATACCTAGGATTGATTCTGGTCTTGGATGTTTGTCAAATATGTCACAAGTTCGAGAAGGTATTTCTGTTTGTTTGTACAGTCTATGTGTTTTGTGAAAACATATTTGATTTCGATTGATATTGGTGTAAAGAGCTAGACTTTTACATAAGCCTAACCAATTTAAGTTCAACCAAGTTCTTGATAAGAGGAGTACTAGGGGTAAGTGCAAAAGAAACAAAATTCAGAAGAAAAACACTAGTGTCAAGTCTAGTGAAGTTTTGTCTCAAGCTATATCCCCGACAGTTAATACTAAATGTGATCTTGAAGTTGGAGAAGAAAAAATTCACTTAGTAAGTGAAAATGAATATGAAGGTGATGAATTTGGGGTTGATTTGGAGGAAGAATTGCTTGCTGCCTTAGATGAACTTAAGAGGCTTAGAAAAGAAAATTAGGATCTTAAGGTACGCCTACAAGAAAGTGTCAATGTTAATAAAATAGTAATACAAGATCATAATGATGATAAAAAGATTATTGAATTTTTGTAAGCCCAAATGGTTGATAGAAAAAAGATTGAAGAAGGATTGGAAGCCAAGTTAAAAGACAAGGATGAAATGTGTAATAAATTAGAAAATGAGATTAATTCGTTGAAGAAAAGTTCAAAAAATGATTCCTTGTTAAAAGAACTCACTCTTAAAGATGATATGATTATAAGTTAGAAAGTTGAAATTGAAGAATGTAAAAGGATAGAAGATGTTGTAAGCTCTGATTTGGAGGTAAAAAAGACTGAATGTCTAAAACTTGAAGGAGAAGTAGTTACATTAAGAAAAGATCTTGCAAGTGTCAAGGTTCAATAAAATAAAAATCAAAAATTTGATCATAGTACTAATCTATTGAATGAGATGATTGGAAAAAAAAGGATTCTACGGATCCTATAGGAGTGGGATATGAAAAAGGCCAAATTTCAAGAGTTCAAGATGAGTCTCAACATGAAATAGTCTTTGCAACAAAAGGTGGACAAATTTTCAAGGTTAGGAAGACTCCTAAGAAGAAAATAGACTTGAACAATCATGCTCCAGAAACAAAAAGAAAAGTTGTTAATAGTTTCTTAGGTTTCTTATCTACCACGAAATGTAAATCAACAAGTTATAATTATTCCCAATTCCATGGTTATTGCTATTCATGTCATGTTTATGGACATAGGGCTAGAGATTGTGAAAGATATGTTAGAAATAGTTATAGTTCATGAAATCAGAATAGTTGCACTATCTGTTATATCTGCACAAATCTGGTCATGTAGCAACTAACTATTGGTGGAATGATAAGAATGGTAATGGAATTTCTTACAGAATTCCTAGAAGAAGTTATCATTCTTTTGGCTCAGATCATAATTTCATATGTTTTAGATGTAATTGTCTTGGACATAGAGCTCAATCTTTTAGAAATCATTTGATGAGATCATCTAGACATAATAAAAGGACAAATACCTTAACCAAGCAACAATAGGAAGATACCTTGAGAAAGAAAAAGAAAGGGACTATACAAGTTTGGTAAAGAAAGCAAGAAAAGGAGAAGGGAGGACTTAGTCTTGTGCATGATGCACAAGGGTCATCTCTTAGCGTTTAATGGCTGTTTTGTTTTAGGGGAGTAATCCAAAGTTTTATTTTCTATCCCCAAGGAATTTTAGAATGTAGTGGATCAAGTAGTTTTAAAGTTTTGGTGAGGTTTGTCAGCTTCATGGTCCATGTAAGTTAAGTATGAAAGAACAGTGGTATATCTGTGGTCAACAATATTTTATAAAAAAGAAGTTGGATTGTTTTTGAGCTGAGATATTGTTTTCTCTTCTGCAAATAGTTTATAGAAGCATTACTAGATTGGGTTGTAAATGCTACTTTCTCTGTGATTGTTGCTGCAGTCGTTTGATGACTTTTAGTACATGACTGATAGCATACATGATAGTATTCTTCATGTTTCTCATGCAAATAATCATGTCATAAATGGATCTTAGAGTATTAAGGATGACATTATGTTTTAGCAGGATGACTTTGGAACAAGTAATATGATCTGTGTAGCAATTAGCATAAAAACATTTTTATGAATTTTATTGGATATGTATTCATCACACTTTGATAAGTTAATGTACACAGTATTCAAAATCATATAGTAAGTTTCATTTCATCTGATAGTATGGATGTTTCATCTCTTGAAATGCATTCTACATTAATAGGATCATAACAGGACCATGTATGAAGGTTTTGGCTAACTTTGGATGATGTTCTCAATAAGTTGCATACCTAGTAGAGTTTTGATGATGATTTCAAAGTTGAATGTAAAGGGACACAATTTTTGTGGTGCATTTAATAAGAAACTCAAAATTGCCTTTAGCAAGATGGAATTTGAATTTGTGTATAAAGCTTGGTATGCAGTGGGTGGTCTATGAACTTGAGATGTCAAGTATTTTTTCATGGTAATAAATGATATTGGAATAGAAAGTTTATTTCATGAGCATCTACTTATCACTGCATTTTCTACACACTCTGTTAAGTAATCTGTTCTGATAACAACATGTTGTTGGCTTATTATCCAATGGTTTCAATGTTTAATGTTATGAAACTACATAAGCATGGAAATGGAGATGTGTGTGTGTAAGGCACACAAGTGTTGAAGAGGAGACACCTTGCATTGGGGCTCGTCTACACTGTATTCAGGTCTATTATGATATTTCATTCATGGAGAAATATGCAGTGAGTTGATGAATCAAAGATACAGAGTCACTGGTTGGAGAATTGTACATTCATAATAAGCTTGAGGAAAGAAATGGTGACTCACGGTTCATTTTTATTTGGACCATTAAATATGGTACTCAAAAAGGAATATTTTTACCATTTTTTAAGTGAAGTTTCTTTGTAGGGGGAGCTTGGTTCTATGGTTGCTCTCTTATAGCTCTCTTATCTATTTTTGTTTGCTGCTCTATTTGTGTTTGCAACATGGTTCATTGATTATTTGGCTTTTAGTTGTTTATTGTGATTGTTTTCCTTGATGACAACATTGGCTTTGATGACACATTTATATGATCTGGGTGGCACGTAATGTTTATAGTTAGTTCACATTGTTCATGGCAAGCACTTACTTTCAGTTGTTTTCAGTTTTCATATGTTGGTACTGATGTTTGCCATATGTTCATTATAGCAGGATATGTGTTTGTTTCAAGGAATGCATGTTATTTAGACATATGGCATGGTGATTTAGGTATAGCTAGTTCAGATTGTGGTATATTTAAATTGATCTTTTGCAAGTTATAGTCAAATGATATTTGAGTGGCACATCTTATGTTTATTCAAACCACACAAGTTGTGACACTATTTTATTGTGGTCAATCACTTTATAAAAATATCTAGTTTTGAGCAACATTTGAGATTGGATCACATTGCATTGATATTGTTTTTCTGACACCACTCTTTCTTTGTCCTTGTGACAAAAAATGGGGAGAAAATGATGGTTCATTGGTTTCAGATGGCTAAGATGATTCAGTGGTTTCAGATGGCTAAGATGGTTTTAGTGGTTTCAGATGGCTAAATTTTTGCTATCAAGGACAAAGGGGGAGTTTGTTGACTTCTTCTGTGGAATTTTTGTCCTTGATGTCAAAACTAATTGATTACATTGATGTTTGGTATTGGTTACATGGCATATCCACTTTGATACTTTTTGCATGTCTTGGTTATTGGCATTTCAGTTGGCATATTCAATTCATTTTAATATGCTTTGCTTCAGTATCTTGGACAGTGTTTTGGCTTTGGTTTACTTTCAGTTCTTGGTTTAGTTTGCTTGGTTGGACTAATTCTATGGATTTATGTGTAGTGATCGTGGCGATCTTTGAAAGTTGTTTCAAGTGATATCATTTTAGTATACTTATGTCATTGGTTCTTCATTGATATATATATATATATATATATATATATATATAAATGTGTTGCACTGTTATTTAGCGTTCTTACATTGATAAGGACACATTTATTCATGTATATATCAAGCTGTTGGTTCAATGACATGTGTATATCTGCAATTTTTTTGAGATTATGTCATTGGAAATACGGTTGTTCACTTTGGAATTCACAGGTGCTAGTAATGGGTTTATAAAATGCAATCTACAGGTTATATTGGCACTTGGTTCTTTGGGTTTCAATCTTTCACCAAGGCAATATTTTATTACTTGCATTATATTGGTTTACTTGGCTTCACCTTTGCTTCACTTGGTGTTACAATATTTCACAAGGGGACATATTGTATTTGCCCTTGGTATTTATTGGGCTCTTTATATTTGACATGGCTTTGTTATCGGGTATTTCACGTTGAAATACAATGTGTTGTTTTTATAGTTGGGCCGATCATATTTTATATAGTTCATTTGAACTTTATTGTTATCGGCTTAGGCATTGGGAGATTTGGATAGTTAATGAAATATTTCACTTTGGCATTATTTATTTGTATCGAATTTGATAGTCGACATTGGTTTTCACATTGGCACTATGTTAATTTGTGTCAGCTTAATCATAAAGTATATAATACTTTGTCTTGGACAGTCGAAGGTAGAGAATGACTTTGTAGTGTTCATGACTCACGTGGACAATGATATACATGTGGATAGTATGACTTTGCAATTGAGTTGGTAATTATGTTGGCGGTGGTTTTAGACATGTACACAAATTTTAAATGACATAGAATATCATTTAATTCAGATTTGACATCATTGTGCACCCGAGTTTAATATTCGATTAAGTGAAGGAATAGGGAAAAATGAGTTTTGTAATTATCATTTGGCTGATGGTGAAACCCTAGCTGCCATAAAAAAATCACATAACAAGTGTTGAGATTTTGATGGACTCTTGTTCGAGTTAGCTGGAATGAAGGAAGGAATAAGAAGGTAGTTGTTTGTCTCGCAGCTGGAAATGAAGATATTCTTGAGTTTTTCGTTTGACATCTGGCCGACATAAAATGAGGTAAAATCTTGAGAATATCTTTGTCATTTTGAAATGAATATTGAAAAATAGTTGTTTAGTTTGCAATAAAACAGTTATAGATAACTTCATTTTCAGTTTTGGCTACTCGAGAGCTCGAGAGTTTTGATGATTTACACAAATTTCTTTGCTTATTTAAGCATGGATTTTTCCATTGCTTGGTCAGAGATTGGAAAGGGAATTTGCAGAGTTACAATTGTGTTGTAAAAAAAGAAAAAGAGGGTTTATACTTTATCATATCTTTGATTTCATACAGAGATAATACTCAGAATTTCAATTCTTTATACATTGTTTACTATTATACATATTACAAATTATAATGGGCTACATTGAAAATTATTCTTTTGTACTCTATTGAGATTTTGTGATTGGACAAGTGTGCAGTTATAAAATCCTGATAGTTTACATTGCTATTTGAAAATATTTGTAAAGGAGTTGGTGCTCCTATTGAAGTTGGTGCTTCTGAATTTTTGGTGTTGAGTTGGTACTCTACCATTGTAATAGGGTTAGTGCTCTTTTTGATGTTGGATTTGGTGCTCTAAATAATAAAAGGAATTATTCAAGTGTTTTTTTATAGCCCATGAAGGTTTTTCCACGAAGGAAAATATTGTGTTATGTGATGAAATTTGTGCATTATTTTTCAGTCCATGTGCTTAAATGTTTATGTTTCTCATTTCAGTCACATGTCAATGCAAATGCTCTGATGCTTGAATAAATATCTAAATCTGTCATAAAAGTGTTCAAACTTATGCATAAAGTTGTGTGAAAATAAAGCATTGAAAAATAATTGTTCAAGAAATATTATATGAACAATTACAATTATGCTTTGACATGGTTAAGTAAAGTCATTGTGATCAGTCATTCTATTGTTAAAGTTCATTAACTTGTCCATGTTTACTCTGCAATTAAAAAGTTACATCCCTAATTCACTTTGCAATTAAAATGTTACATAAAATTGTTTCAGGGTCTTAGTTCAAGTTGTAAGTCAAGTTAAAAGTGAAAATTTTATCATACTCTAATTTATCCCCCCCTCTCAGAGTATTTCATCTTTAAACAATTGGTATCAGAGCGTAGGGTCTTGCATTAGGTTCAATACCTAGGATTGATTTTGTTCTTGGAAGTTTGTCAAATATGTCACAAGTTTGAGAAGGTATTTTTGTCTGTTTGTACAGTCTATGTGTTTTGTGAAAACATATATGACTTCGATTGATATTGGTGTAAATAGCTAGAATTTTACATAAGCCTAACCAATTTAAGTTCAACCAAGGTCTTGATAAGAGGATTACTATGGGTAAGTGCAAAAGAAACAGAAGTCAGAAGAAAAAAACTATTGTCAAGTCTAGTGAAGTTTTGTCTCAAGCAATACCCCTGCCAGTTAATACTAAATGTGATCCTGAAGTTGGAGAAGAAGAAATTCACTTAGTAAGTGAATTGGAATATGAAGGTGATGAATTTGGGGTTGATTTGGAGGAAGAACTGCTTGCTACCTTAGATGAACTTAAGAGGCTTAGAAAAGAAATTCAGGATCTTAAGGTACGCCTACAAGAAAGTGTCAATGTTAATCAAACAATAATAAAAGATCATAATTATGATAAAAAGATTATTGAATTTCTGAAATCCCAAATGGTTGATAGAAAAGAGACTGAAGAAGGATTGGAAGCCAAGTTAAAAGACAAGGATGAATTGCGTAATAAATTAGAAAATGAGATAAATTCATTGAAGAAAAGTTCATATAATGATTCCTTGTTAAAAGAACTAACTCTTAAAGATGATATGATTATAAGTCAGAAAGTTGAAATTGAAGAATGTAAAAGGATAAAAGATGTTGTAAGGTCTGATTTGGAGGTAAAAAGTATTGAATGTATAAAACTTGAAGGAGAAGTAGTTACATTAAGAAAAGAGCTTGAAAGTGTCAAGGTTCAATTAGATAAAAATTAGAAATTTGATCATAGTACTAATCTATTGAATGAGATGATTGGCAGAAAAAAGCATTCTAAGGATCCTACATGAGTGGGATATGAAAAAGACCAAAGTTCAATAGTTCAAGATGAGTCTCAACATGAAATAGTCTTTGCAACAAAAGGTGGACAAAGTTTCAAGGTTAGGCAGACTCCTAAGAAGAAAATAGACTTGAACAATCATACTCCAGAAACAGAAAGCAAAGCTGTTAATAGATTCATAGGTTTCTTATCTACCGGGAAATGTAAATCAACAAGGTATAATTATTCCCAATTCCATGGTTACTGCTATTCATGTCATGTTTATGGACATAGGGCTAGAGATTGTGAAAGATATGTTAGAAATAATTAGAGTTCGTCATATCAGAATAGTTGCACTATATGTTATATCTGTCACAAATATGGTCATGTAGCAACTAACTGTTGGTGGAATGATAAGAATGGTAATGAATGTTCATACAAAATTCCTAGAAGAAGTTATCGTTCTTTTGGCTTAGATCATAATGTCATATGTTTTAGATGTAATTGTCTTTGGACATAGAGCTCAATCTTTTAGAAATCATTTGATGAGATCATCTAGACATAATAAAAGGAAAAATACCTTAACCAAGCAACAACAGGCAAATACCTTGAGCAAGAAAATGAAAGGGACTATATAGGTTCAAAAAAGAAAGCAAGAAAAGGAGAGGGGAGGACTTAGTCTTGTGCATGATGCATAAGGATCATCTCTTAGCGTTTAATGGCTGTTTGGTTTTAGGGGAGTAATCCAAAGTTTTATTTTCTATCCCCAAGGAATTTTAGAATGTAGTGGATCAAGTATTTTTGAAGTTTTGGTGAAGTTTGTTAGCTTCATGGTCCATGGAAGTTAAGTATGAAAGAACAGTGGTATATCTGTGGTCAACAATCTTTTATAACAAAGAAGTTGGATTTTGTTTGAGCTGAGATATTGTTTTCTCTTTTGTAGATAGTTTATAGAAGCATTACTTGATTGGTTTGTAAATGCTACTTTCTCTGTTATTGTTGCTGTAGTCATTTGATGAATTTTAGTACATGAATGACAACATACATGATAGTATTCTTCATGATTCTCATGCAAATAATCATGTCATAAATGGATCTTAGATTATCAAGGATGACATTATGTTTTAGCAGGATGACTTTGGAACAAGTACTCTGATGTGTGTAACAATCAACATAACAACATCTTTATGATTTTTATTGGATATGTATTCATCACACTTTGATAAGTTATTGTACACAATATTCAAAATCATACAGTAAGTTTCATTTCATCTGATAGTATGGATGTTTCATCTCTTGAAATGCATTCTATAGTAATAGGATCATAAAAAGACCAGGTATGAAGGTTTTGGCTAACTTGGCTGATGTTCTCAATAAGTTGCATACCTAGTAGAGTTTTGATGATGATTTCAAAGTTGAATGTAAAGGGACACAATTTTTGTGGTGCATTTCATAAGCAACTCAAAATTTCCTTTAGCAAGATGGAATTTGAATTTGTGTATAAAGCTTGGTATGCAGTTGGTGGTCTATGAACTTGAGATGTCAAGTTTTTTTTCATGGTAAGAAATGATATTGGAATAAAAAGTTTATTTCACGAGCATCTACTTACCACTACATTCTCTATACACTCTGTTAAGTAATCTGTTCTGATAACAACATGTTGTTGGCTTATTATCCAATGATTTCAATGTTTGATGTTATGAAACTACATAAGCATGGAAATGGAGATGTGTGTGTGTGTAAGGCACACAAGTATTGAAGAGGAGACACCTTGCATTGATGCTAGTCTACACTATATTAAGGTCTATTATGATATTTCATTCATGGAGAAATGTGCAGTGAGTTGATGAATCAAAGATACAGAGTCACTGGTTGACAAATTTGCACATTTACAATAAGCTTGAGGAAAGAAATGGTGACTCACAATTCATTTTTATTTGGACCACTAAATATGGTACTCAAAAGGGAATATTTTTACCAGTTTTTATGTGAAGCTTCTTTGTAGGGGAAGCTTGGTTCTATGGTTGCTCTCTTACAACTCTCTTATCTATTTTTATTTTCTGCTCTATTTGTGTTTGCAGCAGGATTAATTGATTATTTGGATTTTATTTGTTTATTGTGATTGTTTGTCCTTGATGACAACACTGGCTTTGATGACACATTTATATGATTTGGGTGGTACATAATGTTTACAGTTGGTTCACATGGCTCATGAAAAGTACTTACTTTCAGTTGTTTTTAGTTTTCATACGTTGGTACTGATGTTTGCCATATGTTCATTATAGTACGATATGTGTTTGTTTTAGGAAATGCATTTGCTTCAGATGTATGGCATGGTTATTAAGGTATACACAGTTCAGATTGTGGTATATTTAACTTGATCATTTGCAAGTTATCTTTAGATGATATTTGAGTGGCACATCTTATTCAAACCACACAAGTTATGACAGTATTTTATTGTGGTCAATCACTTTGTAAAAAGCTCTGGTTTTGAGCAACATTTGATATTGAATCACGTTGCATTGATATTGTTTTTCTGACACCCCCTATTCTCTGCTATTCTTCCTTTGTCCCTGTGACAAAAAAGGGGGAGAAAATGATGGTTCAGTGGTTTCAGATGGCGAAGATGGTTCAGTGGTTTCAAATGGCTAAGTTTTTGCTATCAAGGACAATATTTTGGCTTTGGTTTACTTTCGGTTCTTGGTTCAGTTTTCTTGGTTGGACTAATTCTTTGGATTTATGTGCAGTGATCATGGCTATGTTTGAAAGTTGTTTCAGGTGATATCATTTCAATATACTTATATCATTGGTTCTTCATTGATATATATATAAATGTGTTGCACTATTATTTGGTGTAATTACATTCATAAGGACTCACATTTATCCATGTATATATCAACCTGTTGGTTTAATGACATGTGTATATCTGCAATTTTTTTGAGATTATGTCATTGGAAATATGATTGTTCACTTTGGCATTCATAGGTGCTAGTAACAGGTTTATAAAATGACATCTAGAGGTTATATTGGCACTTGGTTCTTTGGGTTTCAATCTTTCACCAAGACAATATTTTATTAGTTGCATTATATTGGTTTACTTGGCTTCACCTTTGTTTCACTTGGTGTTAAAGTATTTCACAAGGGGACATATTGTATTTTCCCTTGGTATTTATCGGGCTCTTTATATTTGACATGGATTTGCTATTGGGTATTTCACATTGAAATACAATGTGTTGTTTTTATAGTCGGGCCGATCATATTTTGTATAGTTCATTTGAACTTTATTGTTATCGGCTTAGGCATTAGGAGATTTGGACAGTCAATGACATATTTCACTTTGGCATTATTTATTTGTATCGGCTTTGATAATTGACATTGGTTTTCACATTGGTACTATGATGATTTGTGTCGACTTAATCATAAAGTATAGAATACTTTGTCTTGGATAGTCCAAGGCAGAGAATGAATTTTTAGTGTTCATGAATCATGTGGTCAATGATATACATGTGAATAGTGTGACTTGACAATTGAGTTGGTAATTATGTTGTCGGTGGTTTTAGACATGTACACAGATTTTAAATGATATAGAATATCATTTAATTCAGATTTGACATCATTATGCACTTGAGTTTAGTATTCAATTGAGTGAAGGAATAGGGAAAAATGAGTTTTGTAATTATCATTTGGCTGAAGGTGAAACCCTAGCCGCCATCCAAAAATTGCAGAACTAGTATTGAGATTTTGATGGACTCTTGTTCGAGTTAGCTGGAATGAAGGAAGGAATAGAAAGGTAGTTGTTTGTCTCGCAATTGGAAATGAAGGTATTCTTGAGTTTTTTGTTTGACATCTGACCGACATAAAATGAGGTAAAATATTGACAATATCTTTGTCATTTCAAAATGAAGATTGAAAAAAAGTTCTTCTGTTTGCAATAAAATAGTTATAGATAATTGCGTTTTCAGTTTTGGTTACTCGAGTTTGAGCTTGAGAGTTTTGATGATTTACACAAATTTATTTGTTTATTTAAGCATGGATTTTTTCCATTTCTTGGTTGGAGATTGGAAAGGGAATTTTTCAGAGTTACAATTATGTTGTGAGAAAAGAAAAAGAGGGTTTATATTGTATCATATCTCTGATTTCATACATAGATAATACTCAAAATTTCAGTTGTTTATACATTGTTTATTGTTATACACAATACAAATTATAATGGGCTACATTGAAAATTATTTTGTTGTACTCTATTGAGATTTTGTGATTGCAAAAGTATGCAGTTATAAAGTCCTGATAGTTTACATTGCTATTTGAAAATATTTGTAAAGGAGTTGGTTCTCCTATTGAAGTTGGTGCTTTAGAATTTTTGGTGTTGAGTTGGCGCTCTACCATTGTAACAAATTTGGTGCTCTTTTTGATATTGGAGTTGGTGCTCCTGATTGAGTTGGTGCTCTAAATAATAAAAGGAATTATTCGAGTGTTTTTTTATACCCCATGAGGGTTTTTCCACTCAGGAAAATACTATGTTATGTGATGAAATTTGTGCATTATTTTTTAGTCTATGTGCTTAAATGTTTATTTTTCTCATTTCAGTCACATGGCAATACAAATGCTCTGTTACTTGAATAAATATCTAAATATGTCATACAAGTGTTCAAACTTATGCATAAATTTGTGTGAAAATAAAGCATTGAAAAAGAATTGTTCAAGCAATATTATATGAACAATTACAATTATGCTTTGACATGGTTAAGTAAAGTCATTGTGATCAGTCATTTTGTTGTTAAAGTTCATTGACCTTTCCATGTTTACTTTGCAATTAAAAATTTACATCCATGATTCACTCTGCAATTAAAAGGTTACATAAAATTGTTTCAAGGTCTTAATTCAAGTTGTAAGTCAAGTTAAAAGTGAAAAATTTATGATACTCTGATTCACCCCCCTCTCAGAGTATTTCATCTTCCAACAGGTAGTTGTAAGGTAGTTTTAGGTGTTGGTAGGAGTTTTTTGACTTATAAATAGGTTGTAAATTCGATGTGGATGGTTTTTGAAAGATTTGAAGAAGAAATCCAATAGAATATCTTTGTTTTACAATCATTTTCTGTGTAATTTCTGGGTTTGCAGGCTTGGTACGACTCCGTACAGGCTACCATTAATCTAATTTTCATTTGGATTGATAGTCTTATGTGTTAGATTCTTTTTGAAGTTGATTTTATTGGATTTGGTGGTGTTTAGTGAATTTGGAATTCCATTTTCTCTAGGTGACCAGAAAATAGGGCTGTAAGGGTTTTGAGGGTTCAAATGAACTAAAAGGCCATTCCACCTACTATACAGGCTATAGTTCGGTGGAATGGGCTTGGTTAGGGTAGGATTATATGTAGGAATTTATATTTTTTTGCGGGAAAGATAATTGAAGGGTTTTGTAATGCTGCCCTTGTTGAAAACATTGAAATTAGGCCTTAAGAATAAGGCTAGAGTTGGTAACTTGAGGAAGTTGAATGAGAAAAAGGTAGAGAATGCTAGTTATAATGTGTGTAAGGTTAGTTTGATTTTTTTTGAAGGTTTTCCAAGACATGAGTGGTAATTTGAATGTTTTGGTATGAAGCCCTAATTGGACAAAGAGTGAAAAAAGGGTGAAGTTGAGGATTTTTGTGAAGGAAGTGTATGAGAATCTTGGGGGCAACATAATATGAGGGTGAATTGAGTTAGTGTAGGGTAAATAATGAGTGTTTGAAGAGGTTTCAAGTTTTTAAATGGTCTAGAGATAGAATATCCAATAAGCCTGTGTCAATGTTGAGAAAAGTGAGGGTTTTCTAAAAGTGGGTCATAGTGAGTGAGAGTTGTCTCAAGGATTGGAAATTTGATGTTTTGTAGGTAGTTTGAGGACTTTTTGGTGGGTTCTTGGGTTGGTTGCAAGATTTAAGGGGTGTCCCTTTGTAAAATTGGCCTAATTCAAGGCTTAGGACAATGTAGAAGGAATAGTTTCAAGTTGATGTTCTAAAGGAGTTGCATGAGGGTTTGAAGTATGTTGGAGAAGGCTTAAATGGGTGCCTAAATGGGTGGTTTTTTGTAGAGGTTGTTGGAAAATATAAGAGTTAAGGTGGAGGAAATAGGTCTACTAACCTACTAGGAAGACTAGGTGAAAAGTTGGAATCAAGCCTAGATTGAGTTTGTGAGAGAAAAGTTGGTTAGAATCCCTTTGTATAGTGAAAGTGAGATGGTTACTACCCTTTATTGCTATCATTTGTCCACGCTCTTCCATTATCAAGGAACACAATTTATTCCTCAATAAAATTTTGTTCACTAAAGATTTGGCTTGATACATCTCACCAATTATGATATTGCTATTAGGATTCAACGGTGTAGTTTCAAGTGAAACTCATTGAACCATGTTTCATGAGTAGTGGTTCACAAGAACCCATCTCTCATGATAATGAATGGTCCACTTAGCACTCATTGCATCTAGGTGATGCTCATAGAGGTGAAGCACTGGGCCTTTCTGGGAGGTCATCCATCCCAGTACTACTCCAGCTCAAGTACACTTAACCACATAGTTCTCTCCATGGTTAAACCCACTTAGCTTGAAACCCCATTTCCAAAACCTTCAGAAAATGTTGTGCCTTATGAACCATTCATTATAGAGCCCCTTTAGCTCATCAATTGATAAGTAGGAGGTAATTTCCACAGTGAGTCAAATGAGTCAAATGAGGTAATCACCTAGATGCAATGAGTGCTAAGTGGACCATTCATTATCATGAGAGATGGGTTCTTGTGAACCACTATTCATGAAACATGGGTCAATGAGTTTGACTTGAAACTACTTGGTTCAATCCTGATAGCAATATCATAATTTGAATTGCTATGGAAATTACCTCCTACTTATCAATTGATGAGCTAAAAGGGCTCAATAATGAATGGTTCAGAAGTCACAACACTTGATGAAGGTTTTGCAAATGGGGTTGCAAGCTAAGTGGGTTTAACCATGGAGAGAACTCTGTGGTTAAGCGTGCTTGAGTTGGAGTAGTACTTGGATGGGTGACCTCTTGGGAAGGCCTAGTGCTTCACCTCTGTGAGCATCACCTAGATGCAATGAGTGCTAAGTGAACCATTCATTATCATGAGAGATGGGTTCTTGTGAACCACTACTCATGAAACATGGGTCAATGAGTTTGACTCAATACTACACGGTTGAATCCTAATAGCAATATCATAATTTGACTCACTGTGGAAATTACTTCTACTTATCAACATCTCACCAAGTTTCTTCCATATTTTATGTGTAGAGGTCTCCTCATGGAAATTGATTAAAATAGAATTTTCCAAGCATAATTTGATTAAACCCTTGGATTTATGGTCTATAACATCATATTGATTAGCCAAAGTAGGGTCTGTAGGACTTGAAACATTCTTAGCAACAACATCCCACAAATCTTGATCTATTAATAAATCCTCCATTTTTAGCTTTTGCATTTCAAAATTATTTTTAGAAAATTTATCCACCTCTATTCTCCCTGATGAATTTGCCATCTAAAAATTACTACAACAAGATCACAAAGTATCTTCTACACAATCTCCCACTCAAATCTAGATTAGTTCAAAAAACCCAACAACCCACAACTAAACCCAAAGGTGATCAAGCTCTAATACCACTTGTAAGGAAGCTAAGGTAGTGGAACAACTTCCTACACTAAAATTGAGAGGAGCATAATGCAAACTTTACATATCTTTTCAATTGTTATAGAAACTTAAATAGAAATATAAATATCATGTATACCATAACACAATGATTTACGTGGGTAAAACCCTTTCTGGATAAAAACCCCATACTCCAAAATCTGCCCAATATATTATACAAAATTAACAAAGATTACAATAGAGAAAGATTCTCATAGGAGTATCACCAACCAAAGATCCAAAGGTTACACGACTACTACTATACTCTTAGAATACATCACAATACCTAGCCATAATAGAACACCCTCATAAAATAGGGTTTCCTTCTAGGGAAAGTCAAGACAACAAAATATTGACTGTCAAATATGAGACCTAATGATGAATGGTCCAAATTTATAATAATAAAATATACATAAAATTCCCCCTGCCATGCCTCCTTGTGCTTACCTATCAATATTAAACCTTATTTAATTGCAAGTTTGAGACAAATTTCCCCAACAATTATGTACCTTTTGGTGATGGTACTTTAGAGGAGCTTAAGTATATCTTAGGTCTTGCAAAAATCAATGGTTTAGAGATGTATCTTTATGTTCCCACACTAGAGACCGAGACCCAATCACCATATTCTATTTTTCTATATCATCTTGGCATTGCCACATCCTTGGCCCCTATTGGTTGAGTTCAACAAAACATTCATCTTCTTCCAGACATAGCTACTTGGGATTCATATCTGGAAAATATATCTCCCTTGTGTGTAAAGTATCAAATTGTATATTTTGAGGATTAATTTGAGTAAATTCATCTCCCCTTTGTTGATAACCGTATCATTTCTATTGTCCCATCATCTTCATTATCTTTAGATATTGTTCTACATCCATGTTTGTAGGATCTTGGATTGATATCATATCATTTTGACATATGAAAACATATTTTTTAGAGGTACATGTATTGGATTTGGATTCTTAATTCTTACATCTTTTGGAAATGGCTTCTCCAATCACTAGTGGATTTGTTTCTTCCTAAGGGGAGAAATTGTGCTTGTAGTTAGTGGATTGTGTTGTGTCTTCAAGTATTCATCATTGACATATGATCTCTTTCTTTGTGGGGGGAATTCATATCCTCATTTTCTCTCTCTCCTACTAGGGGACATATATAGTACTTATGTGACAGAAGAAATCCTTGGGGGGTCACATTGATTCCTCCCATCCTTCTTTCACTAGTGCAATTATTTCATTTTCTCCCTTTTGGAGTGGAGTTTTTTCTCATGTTATTTTCTCCTTTTCTCTAGTTATGAGAGATTTCAGTTTCTTGTTTATGGGTACCTCATTAGGACTTATATCCCAAACCCATTCTACAACCATCATTGCATTCTTCATTAGGTTGTTTAGTTTCTCCCTAATTTGATCTTAAGGGGGGTTGTTAGATTAATTAGGGTAATGACATAATTATTAATTAGTTACTAATTAATTATTAGGTTCATTATTATTTTATTAAACTTAAGCTAAACTTAGGAGTGATTTTTTATTATTAGATTGAACCATTTATAGATCAAGTTATCTCATTGCATATGTTTAGGAATTTTTCATAATCTAATCAAATACTCATATAGGGTTTGCACTTTTTCTTTTATAAGGATTCATTATTATACTCTAATCATTCTAGAC
Source organism: Sequoia sempervirens (assembly GCA_007258455.2). NCBI lineage: Eukaryota > Viridiplantae > Streptophyta > Pinopsida > Cupressales > Cupressaceae > Sequoia > Sequoia sempervirens. The sequence goes on from VDFB02000007.1 coordinate 109,157,994, forward strand.
AATAAAATTATAGGTTAATCTCAATATCACATACTTGTGTGGACCAATCATTCTCTTCTCAAGGTTATATAGAAAATCAATTGATTTGACCTCTCATTTGTGATAAGTGTTTTGGTTGCAAGTGATTACGAAGAGCTATGGGGTTCACTATCATATCCAAAAACCTATACATCCTTAAAATTATACAAGATATAATAAAATTTATGGTTTAAAATATTTCTAACTAATTTAACAATGTCTTTCCTTTATCCATTTCCTTAGCTTCCACACTTTGAATTTTCTTTAATTCTCTTTCAAATATACAATCATCAACATTAACGTATCCCTATATTGTTGGGACATATATCCTAGTTTAGAATGAGGTTTGTAGGATCAAATGCAATGTATTTGGGATAAGTAACCATGGATTTAACTTTTTTAAAATTTTGCAACTTACTATGATAATTTTGCATTTTATCAAAGTTTTCCTAAAATTTCCTAGTTGCCACTTCACAAAATAGAGTCATGTTGACCATTAGAGATGCAACCTAAGGAGAAAAGGTACTATTTAATCTCCTCATAGTCTTCTTTCTCGTGAGTTCATTTATATCCCTAGCCACCTATGGCTTGTCATGATTAGGAGGCATTTCCCATAAATTCAAGGTTTCATGTTTTGTATTGAAACTTGATCCAAAGTATAGTTTCGTTTCTTTTTTTAGATCCTATATTATTTTAGAGAAGGGGGACCAAATTCTCAGGACCCCAGGTCATGGGATGGTCTAGAAAAATTAGCTACCCTAATCTACCTCACATGAAAGGATTGTCTAAGATAGGTTTGATGTTTTAAGAGGGTGAAAAGGAAGGGTAATTGATCCACCTCTCTCCTTTTGTCAACCAAGAGGTTTATGAAGTTAGGTGAGAAAATTCCCAAGTCTAGATTGTAACTTAGGTAGTTCTCTACCAAAGGACTCCAACATAGAAGATGGAAAACAACGAGACAAACTGGTATCCCAGTCGGGTGCTGGCATCTATATGGATAGAAATTACAAAGTACATCTGAAACATAGAAAGAACTTACTAATGACTTGACCAGTATAGTTTGATATGATGAAAAAAAGTAAAAAATAGCTAAATGACTGAAAAAAGAAGAAGAATAATTTAATAATGGTAAACTAGAATTTGACAAGAGTGAAGGTGGTAGAAATCCAAATTATGATCATTCTAGCCTCCAACAAGCTCCACATGAATGGAATACCTACACACATAAAAATGAGGAAAAATGTTGGGGATGTTTTGGGGCTTTCCACAGTCAAACCCCCATTTTGGTGTTTCCACCTCCATGGACAGCCAGAATAGCAACAATAGAGAAATTATGATAAAGAAATATATTGAAGTAGAAGTACTATGTGTTATGCTAACAACAATATGCTACTAAAACAATACAATGATGCTAAATGAATGAATATCACCTTCCCAACAAGATACTCTCAAGGAACATGAAGGAAGATGTGAGATTGCAAGCTTGTGAATACCAACATTGCTGCAACAACAAGTGGAGTAAAACCAACAGAGTGTCAACTTGGAGCTTCAAAGATGGTGAAAATACTATGAATGAAGTGTGTAAAATGCTCAAGAAGATCAAGAAGTGTGTAAAATATCAAGTGAGATTGAAGAAGATGAATTGAATGAATGAGATAGTGTGTTGAATATGAAAGGGAGACCATAGGAGCCATTCGAGGTCAGTCAAGTGAGCAGAGACATTACACTTTGACACTAATGGAGAATTGTAACGCCTTTGTGGATTCCAGAGGCAGGAATCCTATCAGGATGGTAGCACGCCACATAGATTTCCATGTGTCGCACTCGTGTCCCTTACATAAATTCCGCCACCGACACTTCAGACAACTGCCAAATGGATGGAGAGCAGATGGAGGACATGGAATAACATCATCGGGTTTGATTTTTCTAAGGTAAGGGGTGTAAATGGGGAATTTGAAAGGGGTGTAAATTCACGCCATTACATTTTCCCACTACTTTAGCAAGCATATGTGCTACCAAATGTGAGGTAAAGTAGATCAAAAGAGTTTAAAGAAAGTATAGCTGAACCATCGAGGAAGAAAACTACAATTTGACACATTCGAATGCTCAGGAAGAGGAGATGGATCCATAGGTACTCGGTCCTGAGGAGAGTTGACCAAATGAACCACAAGTCTATATACTTATTGAAAGGTGAAAAAAAGGCTCTATAGATGCTCAATCCTATAGAGTCAAATAAAGAGACCCTGTTGGATGGAAGCACTTCACAAATCCTCAAACTTGCAAAGGAGGCACCCCAGGTGCTTGGTCTTGATGGAAGCCCGATGTGAGAGGCTCCATAGAGTCTGATGGGCACTTATAGGTGCTTAGTCCTACAAGGAAAGCTTTAGGTCCTTGGATCTTCAAGCCTGATAGAAAAAGTAGCTTCATGGGTCCTATAAAGAAACATGTTAATCTACAAATAAAACATGTTAGATAGCATAAAGCCACACAGGCAAATAGATAGTCACATAGAAAGTCAACAATTGAAGAAAAAGCTTTCAAAGGGTCCCTCAAGAACCCTTCAAAAGAAAAGGGGTCCACTCAAGGGACGCTCTGTTTGAAAAGTGATAATTTTTTTTGTTAATGATTCTAAAATCAAGGAATCCTTTTGAAAAATTTCTTTCATCAAGGAATTTGAAAGAAAGAATACTCCCTTGCAATGGAAAGTTTTTAGACTTCTTCATCAGGAAAAGTACTCCCTTCTCAAAGGAAAGTTTTCAAATTCTATCTTACAAATCCGTGATGAAAGAAAGATTCCGCTAGGGATCCTTGTTGAAGAATGCAATTTTTGAAAAGTAAAGAATTTTCAGCGAGGGATTCATTGGCCACCAAATACACCTTTTTGAAAATCAAAGTAGTATGATAGCCCCCCCTAGGATGGTGCATGCTAAACTCAAAGGCACATGACATCCTAGGAAGAGAAAAGAAATAATGAAAGTGATGTTGTGGCCCATGGAACATAATGATATGTAATTGTGGTAATTTTTTCACACACGCGAGGGAAAACGCATAAGCACCACAACATCACAAAGTAAGAAAAGAAGAGAAAAAGATAAAAAGAAAGGAAAAATAACAACATAACAAACAAGAGACAGGGGGATTTGATAATTCAGGGTTAGAGAGCTACTCATAAATATAGATAGATAAGTGTAATATATATAAATGAGCTATCATCAACCCTCTATTATATCAAATCATGAAGAAGGGAACATGAAAAAAAATAAAACTAAAAAATTAGGTCAACATGGAAGGGAGGCCTAAATACCCCCAAAACTTTGTATCGTCCCTAATTATCAAAAATCAAGGAACACCAAAGAGAAGAATGAGGTGACAAATAAAAGAAGTTTATGGCACAAAACACTCTCGTATCCAAGCACCTGCAAGTGTGACAAGGGTCCTCTAGGAACATGTAAAACAAGCACGGGGGAGAAAAACACACATAAATCTAATCTACAGATAAAGAAGGGATCCCCCAAGTCCTAAACAACCAAGAGGTCATCGTTCTCCCAATCTAGATCATTATAAAGGGATGGAGAATGAGCCTACAAGGGAAGGATAGCTAGGGGATTACCCTTTGAACCTCTTGTAACAAGAGCTAAGGAAGAGGGCCCCTCGAGGTCTTCTTCACTCAACTCCTATGAGGTAAATGTCATTGATTTTGCAAAAACCACTGACAGAGCTAGGACATCGTCTATTGAGTTGAAAATGCACTTGATGGGAGTGCCATGTGTCGACTAAGTGGGTGATGAGGGAGGTGTCTAAGATAAATTTCTAGGCTCATCAAAGGATTTTGGGGTAGTGAAAAATTCCAGGGACGTTGGGGCTGCCTCCATCACTAGGATGGTATAGGAAAAAGAAGAACCATCTTTCAAAGAAGGTGATCCATTCATTTGACCCCCATTAGAATTAAGGTCGTTCTCCAACTTGTGCTTCACTAGAGGATGCAAGATCCCCATAGATGAAGTGAAAGGAGAGGAAGAAGCATAGAAAACCACAACATACACCACTGAGTCATTTGACATATCCACGAGCTTGGGAAAAGGTGGGATGTCTGGAAGGGACATCAGAAGAGGAGGCTCAACTGAAAGATCAATAAACACTTGAACCCCTTTAAACAGAGGGTCATCCACACTCACAAGGGGTTCTAGAATAAAGATCAAGGTGGTGGGAAATGAAGAAGAAGGGGTGAAAGAGGAGAAAACAGTAGAAGAAAATGGAAAAAGAGCTATTGGAACCCCTTCCTCCTTCTGCAAAGTAGCCTACTCAGTAGCCAAATACTTCCTCCGATGATTATGCTCACACACAAGGCAGTTTCTTTAGATTTGAGAGCTAAAGGCTACAACTTGAGGAGGAGAGAAAGGCTCTTGTTCAGTCATTAGAGAATCCATCACAATTATTTCCAGTAGATGGAGTGACTTGTGGATAGGAACAATAGGAAGAGATATAGGAGTAGAGGCAACAACAAGTGAAGAAGTAGACTCAAGTCCCTCAACAACGGGCCTCTTCCCATTCCCTACCCTATGGGTAGCAACAGTCAGAAGCCATGAAGGTTGAGATTTAGAAGCGAATCCATGGGGACCCTTGCCCTTACCATACACAATAGGCTGATGCATAGTGGGAAAGACAAGAAGGTCAAACACCTAAAGCTGGGTCTTCTGCTAAGAAGGCACCAACAGACTCCCCAAGAGATGCATAGGGGTAGAAGTTGAAGGCATTGTAGTAGGACGAGAGGTAGAAATAGGTGGAGTTATGGAGGAAGAAGAAGGCCCCTGAGTGCAAGCAGGCTTCCCCTTCCCTTTTTGAGAGGAAGAAGCAGCCTGCCGCTATGCTATACGGTAAGTCATTTTTAGTTGCACCTTGCCCCCTGTCTTATAATTAAAGTAATTTTGATAAAGCAGATCATTCTTGGAGGAAGCAAACCAATCGGGGAGGGCCAAAAATGATCTAGTGAATATCCCCCATGTGATACCAATAACTAATATCTAGTGTTTGTGCATGACATGGACTACACCTTCGTGGGATAATTTCAGACATTTATGAATAATAGAAGTAAATCCATTCATGGAAGCTATCCATGGAACAATTAGCTTAAGTCTGAACAAGTCAGATCCTAGAATGACATCAAAGGTAGTATTCACCACCCTAGGTACCACTAGGAATGAAAGAGTTATAGAGCCATACAAAGCAAGAGAGAGACCATCATGGGTACACATAGTGGTCTTCATCTTTTCATATCCCTCCCTCTACAAAGAATTCAACAAAAGAGTCTCCTCTATAATAACGTTCACATGACTTGTGGGGTCCACAAGAGGAGTCCTGTCATAATGTTTCCATTGACACGAGTAAGAATGTATAAAGGAGAAGCTTTGTTATTAATGGGTAGATCTTGTGATGTAAAGGTTATATCTAGTGAAATAGTTGTAGGTTGAGGGGAGGAATATGAGTAAAAAACCCACATTTACATATACTAAGGCCTTAGGAGAAGCACCATAAGGATACATAATCAAATTTGCAGAGTGAGACAAAAATATATCTGTATAAATCTGCAATTCACTATTCGCCTTAGCCATTGACTTATTCACATTATGCTTTTTAGCATCGAGGTGAATGGTACCATCATCAATGCAATCCTGTATCTCATGATGTAGGAACATACAACATTTAATATCATGCCTATGGACATGATGGGATTGGAAAAATGCATTTCCATCATACCAGTCAAGATAAGGCTCTCTAAGAGGTTGAATATCTTCCAAGGTTATAACCTTATCCTTCAACAATTTTCGTGAAATAGAAGAATAAGATTTAGAGAACTTTGTGAACTGTCTATTGTGCTTGAGGCCTTTATCAATAGATGCAGTAACTACATTCACAAAAAATTTTCCTTTTCCTTAAATTGATACTATAGATATTTCTTTGAGATGGGAGCATGAGGAAGATCCCCCAAACTGAACAACCATTTGCTAATATTATCTCAACACCACACAAAAATGTGGGAAAGAAGGATACTTCATTAAGGAAAACTTCTCCTACCAAGGTCTTTGTAGGTTTCCAATGAACACCTTCTGCATGTCTGAGTTGGGTAGTGGGTAAGATATTTGTGAAAAGAGTGCTTGGTATCGAGTAATGAAATAAGTAATCTTCTCATGCTCTCCCTTCTTACATTGGAGAAGATCCGAGAAGGTCATATTTAGCCCAATGTTAGCCTAGAATTGTCATTGAAACTAATTAACAAGTTGGTCGAATGGGAATATGGAGTTTTCCAGAAAGGAACAGTACCACTCTAATGTTGTATCCTTGAGAGATTGAGGAAATAATTTTTCCATCAAGGCATCATGGTGAAAGAAGTTTGTACACATCATGTTGAAAGCTGAAACATGTGTTTGAGGGTCTCCTTTACCATCGTATTTCTAAAATTTAGGAATTTCCATCCCTTAAGGGATGGGAGTGTTTAGAATCATCACTAACAAAGGGCTATGTGAGAAGAAAGGTTGAAAGATAGGTTGGGTAGAGGCTTGGGACATACTCACCAATTGGTTCTACATTTGACACATGTTTTGTAGTAGGACATTCAAAACAAGGTCAGATGAAGAAGTAGAGCCAGTGGATCCACCACCAGAACCACCACCAAGACCATCATCAGAGCCACCACCATAGTCACCACCAGAGCTACCATTGTAGCCACCGCCGGAGCCACCGTTGTGACCACCACCGAAGACTCCACTGGAGCCACTAGACATTCCAAAATGACCAGCCCCCATTCCAATAGAAATACCATTTCCAAGGATAGAGCTTCCCCCAAGAGGAAGGACATTGATTCCTAGAGGTACTTTGCTTTCCTTGAAAGTATGAGGAAGAACAAGAGCAGAGATGTTGACAGAAGGACTTGTTTTAGCCATGCATACCAATGCCATAGGCATTGAGATGTTGATTTTTCTTTCATAAGCATTGAGCTGATGACCTCAGGTAATACTTGACTTAGGGTTGTAAGAGGGGATGTATGCTTCCACTAAATCGGTATGGCCATGGAGAAAATCTATGCTAGTCTGATCCTTGTCTAGCACATATTTGATCTCATTAACAACTCTAGTAGGCCTAGCCATGTTTTGATCATTCCGTAAGTGATTTGCGAGATCAATTAGCCTCCTATCTAGAGCAATGATATGATCTATAGGAATAGTGAGCATCATCATCATTCAAAGGTGGGGTCATAGGAGATATAGGAGGAGTAGGGGTACGAGTGATTTCATCAAAGAAAATCATCTTTGTTGTTGATACCATCTCCTCAGAAGAGAGAGCCGTAGTGACCCTTGTAAAGTCCATCTCTAAGTGTTGTTGTTGTACACTCCTAACAATGTATCTAGAAATCATAGACTAAGTTGTGAAGCTCATAAAGTGCCAAAACACATGTCCATAGCCTACATAGACACGAGAGAAAGAACCTTGAAATAAAGAAATAGATATTGCAAGTTTCACATCAGGTTCACCAAAATGTAGAGAAGGGGGACCGACTGCTCAGGACCCCAGGTCATGGGGGGGTCTAGAACAACCACTTGCCTTGATCTACCTCACACGAAAGGATTTTCTAAGATAGTTTTGATTTTTTAAAAGGGTGAAAAGGAAGGGAAATTGATTTTCCTCTCTCCTTTTGTCAACCCGAGAGCTTTAGGAAGTTAGGTCAAAAAATTGTTGAGTCTAGACTACAACTTAGGTAGCTCTCTCCCAAAGGACTCCATCGTAGAAGATGGAAAACAATGCTGTTAGGTCTAAAAAATGCAGGTTTTTAAACCATAAAAAGGTGCCAGTCTCTTAATATGTTTTTGGCCAATGAACGAGGCAAAATAGATTGATCACCTCCTACTCTTTAGGCTCTTCCAAACCTAAGAAGGTGTACCTAATGATTAGGAAGATTTGGAAAGTCTAAAATGTGATCTCTAATGTAGGAAATCTACTCACTATGGCACACAGGTGTGAAATAGATGCAAAGCTTACTTACTAGTTCCTAATGAAAGTGTTTAAATAAGAGTGTGAATTGAATTTGTATAGAAATTTTCTAAAGTTGACTAGTGCCTAATCTATTGGGTGAATGGAGTTAATGGATGGATGGTGATTATGGAGATATATTTGTATGATAGGTAAATCTATTATTCAACTTAACTCTAACTGTTGGGTAATTTTAAATGTTTGCACCTTGTACAAACGTGTAGGTTTGTCAGTCACTATACTCTTCTTTAAAGATCCTAATGTTATTCCCTCAAATTACTGTGATGCCATGAAAGGATTTTTAATTCTTAATTTAAGGGAAACCAATCAAATGCATTATCTTAAGAGGATTTTTAATCCTCGAGGGAACCAATTAAAATGAATTAACTGAAAGGATTTTTAATTCTCTTTCACCAGAACCCAATCGAGGCAGTCACACAGTTACAACAAATGTGTCTAGACAAATCATATCAATTTGAATAATTCAAGAGAACTAATTTGGAGAAAACACAACAACAGATAAGCATGAAAATTAACACAACAATTGAACTGGAATTATTTAAAACTTTACATAATTTAAACAGAGTGTGGTGTATAGGTTGCCACTTTTTGAATAAGGGATCTAGTAAAAGCATATGTGCTTTCATTTGGTCCATAGCTTGTTGAAGTAACTTATAACTATCATATACACTCTCCAATCTATTTGTAACCAACTTTACTCTATGGTCAAGGATTCTTTCTATAGTCTCACAAACTTTCTCTTTTGCTACCTCCTAGGTTTTATCACTAGCTTCCCTCATTTCATCCACTTCCTTCTCAAGAGCTTTTGTTTGTTCGACAGGAACATTCTCTACAATATTTAATGGAGTACTAGGAGGCTTATATAACACCATCTCCTTGCTTTGTGAAGTTCCCACTCCCCTCAATTACTCCTTTTGTTTTGCATTTTCCATGAACAACTTATTCACTTCATCGTTTAGGAACTTTTGCTCCTTTTCATACTCCTTTAATCTATCCTCCAATCCTTTAATAGTTGCATGAGTAAACATGGTTGAATGCATAGTCATTGTGGCAGTTTCCAAAGAGGCCGTGTCTTGTAGTGTTCTTACCATTTTTTCCCCTTTCATTCCCTATATCACATCCAACAGTTGAGGCTTTTGTGTGTTTTTCTACTTGATCCATATAGCCAGGTTTTGAATTTTGGGATTATACCCTATTACACTAACTCCTTCATCAGAGTCAAACTATGCAACTAGCATTGGATCCTCTTGAGCTCATACTTGTTCAAGCAAAAACATTTTCTTCAGTTCCGAACTAGGGAAGATGAGCATGTTACTTTTTAGAATCATCTCTCTAGCCTTATGAGGGCTAACGCCAATATGATCAATTCTCAATTCCTTGAAAGTTCGTGCCACCATTTGATTCTTTTGGGATTCATCAATTCCCATTTCATTTATTTCTATTCTTTCCTCAAATTTTTTTACTTTCATCTTTTTCCAAAAGTCCCTAAATTCTAGAGTTTTAATAAATTCATCATCCTCTATAAACATCCTAGCAGCAATTTCTCTCATCTTCATGTATTTCTGTATTTTCCTTTTCTGTATCATCCATCCTTTCCTCATGCCTATGGGAATTGGTCTCATGGATTGGATAATCAACCTCAACATCACCGTTCAATGATTGCAACACAATAGCCACTTCTTTAGTGTCCCCTACTCCTTCACTCTCTTCATAAAGCACCAATGGTTTAGTGCCCTCTATCCTTTGTCTTTTAGGAGGTGATTGCTCCATGGGAGATTTAGAGGCTATGTCCGAGGTGTGCTATGCTATTAAGTTACCACTGTGTTCTTGAAGATATGCTTTCCTTTTTCCTTACAAGTCTTCAAACCTATCAGTTATCAAATTTATTCTTCTGATAGGATCTTTCTCCTCAACAAAGTATCCTAGGAAATCCCTGTGTTTTTGCTTCCTTTCTTCTTAAAGTTTCCTCATACATTCCCATTTTTTCCTTCTAGCAAACACATCTTGATAAGTAATGCAGTTTCTTATGACATCTTCTTCATAGTCCACTTGGTGCATCATTTGGGTAAGAAGAATATGCTTTATGTTATTCATATGATTTTTAGGGTCAAAAGCCCTTCCTTTTCCAGATTTCAGTGAGTATCTTGTCTTTAAATAATATTGCAATTCTTCCAATGTATCCGAGCCTATAGTTCAATATTCACATTTGGTTTGGTTTGGCATAAATGTTCCCTTCTTCTGTTTATGAATTACATCCTTTTCCATCCACATCATCTACCACATAAACTCAAGAAATGCTAGTCTGAGGGACACAAAATTTGGTAGTATGTGTTGGACAATAGGGCTCCCATAAACTATTATCATTTTCACTTAAGGGAGGAAGAGCCAATCATGAAAATTGTGTGTATGACCCTGCTCCTATTTTAGGGCTAGAGGCCTCAATAATTGTAGTAATTTGGTAGGAAATATTGGTATTGAGTAACCAAGAAATCCAAGGGTTCTATGTACAAAATCTTCATAGAATACAACAAAGCCTGAATTCTTACATCGGCTGTCCCAAATATAGCACCACTTCTGGATAGGTGTGGGATTCCTTTTCTCATCCACTCTAGCCAAGTCTATTCATTTAGTCGAATGGTCCCAATTTTGGTATAATATCAAATGAAACAGTAGGGAATAGTGTCTGAATGTAATAAGTGCTTTGTCCTCTATGACCTATGAGAATTCATCATCCAATGCCCTCTCAAGGTATGAAGCAGAGTCATATTCAATATTAGTCTCAGGGTTTTGAATTCTCATGGCCATCATCATTAGGCTTATTGGTATTTTATCTTGAGCATCCATCCCCAACACTTAGCAAATAGCAAGATACGTATTCACAAAATAATATTGAAAATCTGTCAAAGTGAATGGTTCAATAGTGGAAGTAGAAATGGGGATTGTCCTGTTACCAATGTCTCTTTTCATATATAGGGGTAGCTCATCACTTCTATAAGTCCTTAACCTGGTATAATCTTCCTCATTTTTTTGTAGGTTTATCTTGGTCAGAGCCTGCTTGTTTAAGTCAAAACACTCAATGATAGCTGCCCTGGTTACCTCTACCAATAGTGAGCCATTTGGAAACCTTACTATTTTGGTAGCAGAGTGATAATGTTTGGATAGTAGTCTGATAAACTCCACATCAACAGACACATTCGGGACAATCAATTTTGCTAATTCCAAAATCTAAGGGTTTGACATGTGAATTTTCTCATTTCTCTTCCTATAAAAATACCAAAATAAGTCCCACCCGAATTTGGGAATGAGAGCATCCCTACAACCTTTTGCGATGTCTACGATAAATTTCTTATTACCCTATTTGGTTAACCCTAGAAGTATATCTAGTATAAACTGGTGGAGAGGCCTCTTTTTTGTCTTAGGTTCTTCATCCTTGATTTTAATTTTAATTTCTGTTGCTTCTGATTTTTTTTTCTTTTAGGCGGCATGATTCAACCCTTTCCACTAAAACTTAAAAATAACAGAGCTCAAAAAAAGTATCTATACCAATTGAGCTTCTTCAAAAACTTATTCGTGCACTTACCTGAGTATTTGGCACTTGCAGAGCTCCTTCTATTCATATCTCTAGCTCCTTCCATGAAAATGTGTTACAATTGAGTGCAATGTTAGGGAGATCACTTGCTATTTAATGGCACTAGTGTTCAATCATGTCGGTATTAATGCCAATCTTCTGCCAAATATTTTTTGCAATAAGCTCATATTTTGAATTTGATTACGCACCGTTGGATTCGTGCATCAAGGTGGCTGATGTGACTATTTACAATTACTATAGTCTATAGTGATTCCACAATAGGTCCACCATACTACCACCATCACTTATTATACGCACTGTGGTACAACAGTGTTTGGTCTTATGCTCCTTTATATACTTTTTCCTTCTCATTTCATGATTTGAAAGACAATAGTATACATACCACCATACCACGACCAATTTATCCACCTCATGCAGTACTGTGGTGTCCACCTTTCTTCTAATGCTTACTGCTATACTGCTCTATCTTGAACCTTTCCTCATGGGATGGCGGTAGGCACCGCCATACCGCACTGCCTTACCGTGCGCACTATGTGACCCTTTGGTGGTATGGTGGTTAATGTTTTATTCCATAAACTAGGAGCCGCCAACCCAAAATACCTTCATTCTGATGTTGTGGTATTGCGGTAAAGGAATGAATTGATATTTTAGCGATCATCTTAGAAGGATAGATGGGTATGTCCAAAGGGAGTGTCGATGATCTTATGGATCTTATCATACAAATTGTTACATTTCATGTTAAACACAATGTAGAATCAAAAGGCAGTGGATTTTGATGTGGGTAAAATGTGAATGGAAAAATAAAAACTAGTGGATATTGAGGAAGAATTCTTTGCTCCAAGAGTGGCTCTGATTGGGGATGAATGATCATGAGGTCAGTGCAAGAATCTACAAATGATCTATGGGAAGCAGACCATGGGCATATGCGTTTGGATGAGATGGGGTAGGGAGTGGGATGGGAACCTAAAACTATTGTGCATGGAAAATCATTTTGAGAAAAAGTACTTCAGGAATTATCCATGCATTGGCAATTCCTGACGTTCTCCTGAGACTAATGTGCATGGAAAATTACTTTAAGAAAAGAAGTATTTCAAGAATTGTCCATGCACTGGAAATTCCTGATCTTCTCCTGACATATTTTGAAGGTAGTAGGAATTTTCACCACTTTTTCCTGTGACAAAAAAGGGTTCTATCCACAGAGATTCAAACTTCCCATGATTTCCTTTATCTTGGATTTTCTATCCTTTTCCATTTTTTCAAACAGATAATTCATATGTGATTGAATTTTTATGTTTTGTTCCTGGTCCAAGCTTCTGATTTCATCTAGTTCTGCCAATTGCTCCATTTTATCTTCCATAGGTTCAGGGACATCTAAATCTTCCTAGAGCATGAATCTGTATACTGGCAAGAGGTTTTGCATGGGAATTCTTTCTTGTGTCCCATAGACCAGTTCAAAAGGTGATTTACTAGTTGAATTCTTCACTGTGATTCTATCCACCTAGACTTCCATTCTTAATTTGGAATCCCAAGCTTTTTTGTTCTTATCCAACATCCTCCTAATGATTTTTAGGATACTCTTGTTGCTTGATTCATCCTTCTTGTTTGCTTGTGGATGGTATGGGGATGCATATGAAATTATTATGCCATATGTCTCACATAATTTCTTAAACTCTTCTGATTTGAAGTACATACCATTTTCTATGATTATTCTTACAGGTGTCCCAAACCCCTTGATGATGTTCTCCATCAAAAAAATTATTACTACCTTACTAGTGGCCTACTTTGTAGGGATGTCTTCTATCCATTTTGTAAAGTATTCAGTTGCCACTAGTATCCATTTGTGACCTCCACTAGATTTCTCTGGTATTTCTCCAATGAAATCAATCCCCCACTGATGAAATGGAGGTTCAACTTGTAGTGGTCTGAGTGGAAGTGCTCCTTGGTATTTCATTTTTCTAGAGAACTTTTGGTAGGCTTCACACTTTCTCAAATAAGTGAAAGAGTCATTGAAAACCTTGGGCTAGCAGTATCCAACTCTTAAGATTTTGTGGGTCATAGTTTTGGCTGAAAAATGTCCTGCACAGAATCCCTCATGCATCTACTTTAATACATGCTTTGCTTGTGATTCATCTATGCATAACATCAATACTCCATCTCTGTTCTTCCAGTACAAGTCTCCATCCATGAAGACATATTTTGAGGCATGCAATTTTAGGGATCTTTTTGATTTTCATTTAGATCTTTAGGACACTTTTGGTTTTTGAGGCAGTACATTATATTGGTATACCTTGAAGTGTGCTCAATACTGGAAATCGTGTTTTCTTCTTCCCCTGTGTTACAAATCTGAGATGCTTCAAGGTTTGATTCAACCATGAGCTTAGCCAAGTCTTGTCCCCTAACCAATTTAGTGATTTGGATTTCAATATCAAATTCTTGAATTCTATTAATCCATCTACACCTTCTCCTTGTAACTTTAGCTTGTACAAACACATCCTTAACTACAACATCAGGAACATATACAATTATTTTAGCTCCCACCAAATAAGGTCTGAAGGATTTTACTGCTTTGACAAGTGCATATGATTATTTCTCTGTAATATCATATTTTAATTCTGCTCCTTGAAGGGATTTGCTAAAAAATGATATAGGTTTCTCATACTCTTCATCATTCTTATGTAACATTATTGCTGCAATAGTGTGGTATGATGCAAATAAAAAGCTTTGGAAGGGTTTACTAAAGTTAGGGGATTTTAATACCGGGGCTTCATTGATTGCTCTTTTTATAGATATAAATGCATCGAGTGCTTTTGCAATCCAGTCAATCTTGGCCCCTTTCTTCAACATTTTTGAGATGGGTTTTACAATCTCAGAAAAATTTGATATGAATCTTCTTACATAGTTTATTTGTCCAAAGAAAGACTGAATGGCCTTTATAGTATTAGGAATAGGAATCTTGTCTATAGCTTCTACCCTCTCTGGATCAAATTTGACTCCATATTTGGACACTATGTGCCCCAACAACTTTCCCTCTATCACAACAAAATGAAATTTCTTAGGATTTAGGGAGATTCCATACTCTAGGGCTTTGAGGAATATTTTCTCAAGGTGTCCAACATGGTCTTTTGCTTTCTTGGAATATGCAGTGAGATCATCTTGGTATACCACCATTATTGTATTGATTAGATTAGCAAAAGCAACATCCATAGCTCTTTGGAATGTGGCACCAACATTTGTTAGGCTGAATGGAATCCTTACATACACATATGTTCCCTAAGGGGTAGTAAACACAGTCTTATACTACTTTGATTCTTTCACTTTCACCTGATTATATCTAGAAAATCCATCCATCATGGAAAATAACTCACACCTAGTTACTCTTTGCAGCATAGCCTCCATGTTTGGGAGTGGGTAGTTATCTTTAAGAGAGGAGACATTCAAGTTCCAGAATTCTACACACAACCTTATGTCTCCATTCTTCTTTCTGACAGGCACCAAGTTGGAAATCCAAGTAGAATTCCTGATAGGTTTGATGATACATGCTTCCCTAAATTTCATAAGTTCTTCATGCATCTTAGGTTCTAAGGTAGGATTTATTAGCCTCTATTTTTGTCTAAAGGGTTTTGCATCAGGTTTTAATGGAATTTCATGTTGGAACAGATCTTCTCTGTATGCCTTAAGGTCATCATAGGACCATGCGAAGAAATTCTTGTACTTTCTCAATAATGTGATCAACATCTTTCTGATTGTAGGGATTATCTTTTTTTCTGATGTACACCTTCTTTGGAGACAATTCAGTGCCTAGATTGATCTCTTCAATGTCTTCTCTTCTTACTAGTGTTTGCTTCATAACTACTCAATCATTACCATCAACCACTCTTTCTAGTGCCACTAATCCTTTAGGAATTTTATTTTTCTTGAGCTGCACAAATTCCTATCCAAATACAGTTTATTTAGTATCTAATTCTTCCAC
Organism: Sequoia sempervirens; assembly: GCA_007258455.2. Classification (NCBI taxonomy): domain Eukaryota; kingdom Viridiplantae; phylum Streptophyta; class Pinopsida; order Cupressales; family Cupressaceae; genus Sequoia; species Sequoia sempervirens. Next base: position 109,173,614 of record VDFB02000007.1, read on the forward strand.
AAATGCATTAAAGTCAATTTCTTGGGCCTCATGCTGATCAATGCAGTGTAAGAACTTGATCAGATCTGTGTCATCATTAAAGACCTACCAATTGTAAATATTGTCAGGAACTGTAGGTCTAGTCTTGAGCTCTACTTGTGAGATCCCTACCAAGGTAACATCATCCTTCTTCAAGGCCACATTTTCCAAGAAGTTAGCCATCAAATTTTTGGATCTATCTATCCACTCAATGGAGAAAGCATCAAAGAGCTCTATAGTATCCCACACAAAATTTCTATACTACTTCAATCATTTTTTCTTTGTGGAGTATTTAGACCTTACTTGTGAAACAATTAATTCAAAATCCCCAAGAATGGTCAACATCTTGATCCCATGTTTTGTGGCCATGTTTAGACCTAGCAGGAAATCTTCATATTCTACTATGTTATTCAAGCATTCGGATGTTAGAAAAAATGAGTATTTAAATGTTGTGCCCTTAGGTTAAATGAAGAAAATTCCAACTCCATTCCCTTCCTACAACAAACTCCATCAAAGTACATTTTCCATATGCCATGTTCATTCTTAGAGAAATCCCTAGCAATTGGAGCTATGTTCAGTAATTCAAGGTTTAAATGTTAGATTCTAAAACTCCCTAGGTCTACATCACAAAATCAATTCATTTGATTAGGATCAAAGAGCTCAATGACATGTTCAGATCTAGGCTCTCTATATAACTTGACTTCCCTTCCATTCACAAGTATTGTGGCATAAGACAAGTCCAGCTGAACATTCCCACCTACTGTTGCAGTCCATTTCCTTGATAATAACATCCCATAGTAAGGGGGAGTGTCTTCCATAGTAATGCTTGTCCTATATGTTGCCTCTGGGTATGATGCCAATTTTAATTCCACGTCCCATATCACTCCAACTATAGGGACTGATCTATTATCCATGGCATACCACTTCCCATACGTAGTATTCACCCACAAGCCTAACTCCTTCATGATGGATAGAGGCATGATGTTAATTGCTGCCCCTGAGTCAATTATGCATTTTTTTACCAACTTGTTGATTACCAAGGTGGAGTAAAATGGATCCACATGGGAGGGATTATTTGTGAGTGTCTCCCCCAAATATGCTTCTGGTGTCTTTGTAGTTTCTCGTTCAACAACATTAACATCCTTCTTCTGATCCTTCTGTTTCTGAGATGTGTTGGTAATCATCCCGAGGGCTGTGTCTCTGAGCTCATCAATCTTCATCAACTCCATCAAGGGGACTATCATCTTTGTCTGAGCAAGTGCTTGGGCAATGTCAAATGAAGGGGTAGTGATCCCTTGTTCAATCTTCTTAGTTTTAGTAACCCTTTTCCCTTCACTTTGAACTTTATCATTACTTAGTTTTTTCTCAGGTTCAGTATCTACAATCTCCTTTTGAACAAAATTCTGAGGCCTCTTTGTTTTTCCTCTTTGTTTTGACCCTTCTTTTGATTGGATGGGACATTCTCTTTGATCTTCTACTCTTTTATGAAGATGCTTCTTGGTGTTCCTTGGTCTCCATCTGTGGGTCTGCTTCTTAAGTTGTATTTTCTCCCTTTTTCCTCAACCACAATTTTTTCTATGATGGCCCTCTTTTCTTCCTTTGTTGGTGTTCTTAACTAAAATTTTGGTGTTGTATTGTATGCATATGATGCTTCTTGTGTGTTTTTTTCCTAATCAGAAAACACTTCTTGCTCCACATTTACATTGTACTTTTGATTGTTGACATCGTATTTGTACCCATCTTCATAGGATGAGTATCCTTCATTGTTTTGATGAGACCCCCATCTTAACATGTTCAAAGTGTGGCCATCTCTGTCCCATTCTTATGACCAATCATCTTCTTGAGAGGCGTGATCCACCGCACAATGTTCATGGGCATGGGGTCTATGGCAAGGTGAACACCATGGTGTAGTTTCTACTACATGTGTTCCATGTTTTTTCAAGGGATTAGGAGTCTCTTTCCAATTTGTTCTTCCTACTGGTTTTCCATCCTTCCAAGTGGTATTTTAGGGAATGTCATGCAATCTTGGCCTGTCATTTCCGTACTAATTTTCTAGTCTATTCTGGGGATCGTTAGGATTTTGTGGGACCCTTAGGTTATCCATTTTCCCAATCATTCCTGTAGCTTTCGTACTATTTTCGATGGTCAAGGCTACCTTTTGTGCTTTAGTCAAACTACTAGGGCATTTGTTCCTGAGTTCATACCCTGTTTTAGGATCAAAGGCCTTTAAATAGATACTTAAGGCTACTAGATCAACCAATTTGGATCCATGTGGTATCTTATTATAGAGCTTAGAGAATCTCTGATTAAAATCATAAACTGATTCATTCTAATGTTTCTGAATACTTATTAATTCATGTAGAGAAAATTCAGGAGAACATTGATTCCCATATTGTTCTAGAAATTGATATTGGAAGTATGTTGCAGAGGTTATTGTAGCATTTGGAAGACTATTGAACCAATCCCTTGCTTCTTCAGTTAGAGACATCATGAACAACCTCATGAGGAAATCCTCCTATTCCATGCACAAATCTTACACAAAAGCATTGAAGTTTCTTATGTGTTCTTCTGCTGTTGTTGCACTATTTTGTGTGAATTTAGGGATGATATTTCTCTAGTTGATATCCTGAGAAGTTGAATTGTCTGCTCATGATTGTAGGGTTTTGCAGATAAGGATTTTGAGGTGGTGGATTCAGATAATATTGGAATCCATGTGGAGGCTGATGCACATTTTGTTGGACATTTTGATGTGGATATACATTTTGTTGTGGCACATGATACAATTGGTGTGAAATATATTGTTGTCTTGGTTGTGGATTGGTCTGTGGAATGTTACTAGTGTTTTTTGGTTGGGACTTTTGGGGTGGCACATTATGTTGGGCATGATGTTTTGGGTTACTAGCTATATTATGAGGTGCTTTTAAAGTTCCTAGAGCACCTGTATCCTAAGATGACACATGCGTATTGATGTTACCTCCTTGTTTATGAGGAGGGATGTATTTTGGTGGTTTTGCTACATGGATGTTTAGTTAAGACATTTTTTGACTCAGATATTGACTCTATTTTATAAAATGTTGTCTTCTCCTAAGCTCTTCTTCATTCCATTTCACATATTCTTCTATTTCTTGAGTAGTCATTTCCTCATAATTTGCAACAGGGGTAGAGTGATCCATGAATCCATGCTGAGACTCATCTCCTTATTGTAATGACATCTTGTAACCATGTTTGTTTTGTTTTTGAATTCATTCTTCCTCAAATCAGGTGAGGAACTCCTCCATTTTCTAAGGATCTTCTTTCCAATGAAAAAAATGAAAACCAACGTTTTCTTCCTCATGTGGGGTATAGGGATCTTTGTAAAGGTCATGATTGTGGCATTCTGATCCATGCAATGGATCAAACATATTGTGCAAAGTAGGAGGTTTTTCCAAAATATTCTCACAGTTGGTGAATGTGGTGTCTAATTGTTTAGATGCTCCTTTATTCTTTTTTGTGTTAGCCTTTGAAGGGGGAGATCCATGTTTATCTTTCCACCTAGCATTGTTATTCTTTGGGCTTTCTTGATGCAGCGACCTTCTGCCATTAATTTCGTAGGGTGCTTTAATGCTCTGAACTCTAGGGTTGGTTCTTGTTGATGTGTATTTTATCTTCCTAGTCATGCACTTGTTGCTAAAAGCTTGTTAGAGTCGCCACTCACTTTTATAAAAATTGAGAAAAAGGCTTACAACTTCTTTGGATCTTTTTCCAGTGGAGTCCTCTAATATGATAGTTTTAAATGACTATGATGAAAGGACTGGATTCAGAAATCACTAGATCCCCAATAGAGGCACCAATTTGTTAGGTGTGTGACTCAGACGGGGAGTGCAGATGACACAATTATGAACCTCTGGTTGAATACCAATTTTGAAACTTTATTGACTCTTCAAATGGATAGGGTGGAACCAAATTTATTTATGAGTTTTTCCCTAGTAGAGTCACCAATTTGTTAGGTCTCAAAAATGTAGGTTTTTAAACTATAAGAGGGTGCCAGCCTCTTAATACATTTTTGGCCAACGAACGGGGCAAACAAGATTAATCACCTCCTACTCTTTAGGCTCTACCAAACCTAGGCGGATGTATCTGAATGATAAGGTAGATTTGGAAAGTCTAAAATGTGATCTCTAATGTAGGAAATCTACTCACTATGGCACACGGGTGTGAAATAGATGCAAAGCTTACTTACTAGTTCCTAATGAAAGTGTTTAAATAAGAGTGTGAATTGAATTTGTATAGAAATTTTCTAAAGTTGACCAGTTCCTAATCTATTGGGTGAATGGAGTTAATGGATGGATGGTGATTATGGAGACACATTTGTATGATAGGTAAATTTATTATTCAGCTTAACTCTAATTGTTGGGCACTTTTAAATACTTGCACCTTGTACAAATGTGCAGGTTTTTCAGTTACTATACTCTTCTTTAAAGATCCTAGTGTTATTCCCTCAAATTATTGTGATTCCATGAAAGGATTTTTATCTCTTAATTTAAGGGAAACCAATTAGATTAATTATCTTAAGAGGATTTTTAATCCCTGAGGGAACCAATTAAAATGAATTAACTGAAAGGATTTTTAATTCTATTTCACCAAAACCCAATCAAGGAAGACACACAGTTACAACAAATGTGTCCAGACAAATCATATAGATTCAAATAATTCAAGAGAACCACTTTGGAGACAACACAACAATAGATAAGAATGAAATTGACATAACAATTGAACATTGAAATAGATCACCAATTATAACTAATCTTCTCCATTATATTACTTTAAAATATATACATTTATAGCAGAAGTATTTGGTATCATATGGATGGGTGGAATGTGCAATCTATCTTCTTATAATGCCTACTATATGATGATGAAATGGAATATGGTATGATCATAATCTCAAAATTGGGCCTTGGTTTCCCTTTTTAGATGCGAAGCAACAAGCTATAGGACCTTTACAAAATGAGGCAATGCTTCAAACTATACCTCTTCATTAACTACTTGTTTAATTTGCATAATTAAAGAAATAAACTAGACTTAATACATTTAGACGTTGTGAGTCCATTAATCAACGTAGAAGGCCCGTGATCATCAATCTGGAAAAGCCTTCATCTCCTTGATAGATGCCAAAATGCTCTTGTCCAACGGCTTAGTCCTGAGAAGCCATGTATTTCTCCTCCCATTGATATATCGTGAAGTCAGATGGTCATCTGTATTCCTAAATTTTTGGTATACTTGCAAGATGGACCTACCACCGACTATCCAACAGTTCCTTCACATAATTAACAAATTTCAAGTATCTAGCATCAAAAGCAATCAATCCATCTAGAATTTAATTGATCCTATGAGGATTGATTTTACAATCCTCCTGTATGTGATCTATACATTTACGAACAATATGACCAATTTTTTTCTTCCAATCCTCAAGACTCCTAAGTTGATCATCATCTTTCACCAATTCTGGTATATACCATTGCATTAGAGTACAGAAAGAATCCATTCACGCCTTTACCCTTTTTTCCTCCCCCTGTACATACTTAAATTCATCAATGATCTTGACTTGACTGTTTGTTTAGTTGGTTTTAGTGATGCAAGAGCATCAATAATTCTCTATAAAAATTTGCATAATTTAAACAAAGTGTGGTGTATAGGTTGCCACTCTTTGAATAAGGGATCTAGTACAAGCATATGTGCTTTCATTTGGTCCATAGCTTGTTGAAGTAACTAATAAATGCCATATACACTCTCCAATTTATTTGCAACCAACTTTACTCTGTGGTCAAGGATTCTTTCTATAGTCTCACAAACTTTCTCTTTTGCTACCTCCTAGGTTTTATCACTGGCTTACCTCATTTCAGCCACTTCCTTCTCAAGAGCCTTTGTTTGTTCGGTAGGAATATTCTATACAATATTTAATGGAGCATTAGGAGGATTATATAACACCATCTCCTTGCTTTGTGAAGTTCCTACTCCCCTCAATTGCTCCTTTAGTTTTACATTTTCCATGAACAAGTTATTCACTTCAGCATTTATGAACTTTTTCTCCTTTTCATACTCCTTTAATCTATCCTCCAATCCTTTAACAGTTGCACAAGTAAACATGGACGAATGCATAGTCATTGTTGCAGCTTCTAAAGGGGTTGTGTCTTGTAGTGTTCTTACAATTTATTTCCCTTTCATTCCCTATATCACATCCAATAGTTTAGGCTTCTATGTGTTTTTCTGCTTGATCCATATAGCCATGATTTCAATTTTGGGATTATACCTTGTTCCACTAACTCCTTCACCAGAGACAAACTCTACAACTAGCATTGGATCCTCTTGAGCTCATACTTGGTCAAGCAAAAACATTTTTTTTAGTTCCAATCCAGGGAAGATGAGCATTTTACTTTTTAGAATCATCTCTCTAGCCTTTTGAGGGCTAATGTCAATATGAGCAATTCTCAATTCCTTGAAATTTTGTGCCACCATTTAATTCTTTAGGGATTCATCAATTCATATTTCATTTATTTCTATTCTTTCCACAAATTCTTTTACTTTCATCTTTGTCCAAAAGTCCCTAAATTATGGAGTTTTAATAAACTCATCATCCTCTATAAACCTCCTGACAACAATTTCTAACTCATATTCATATATTTTTGTATTTTCCTTTTCTGTATCATCCAACCTTTCCTCATGCCTATGGGAATTCATCTCATGGATTGGATGATCAACCTCAACATCACCCTTATATGATTGCAACACAATAGCCACTTCTTCAGTGTCCACTACTCCTTAACTCTCTTCATAAGGCACCAATGGTTTAGTTCCCTTTGTCCTTTATCTTTTAGGAGGAAATTTCTCTATGGAAGATTCAGAGGTTGTGTTCGGGGTGTGCTTTTCTATTACCTTACCACTATGTTCTTGAAGATATGCTTTCCTTTTTTCATACGAGTCTTCAAACCTATCAATTATTAAATTTATTCTTTTGATAGGATAATTCTCCTCAACAAAGTATCCTAGGAAATCCTTGTGTTTTTGCTTCCTTTCTTTTTCAAGCTTCCTCATATATTCCCATTTTTTCCTTCTACTAAACAGATATTGATAAGTAATGTAGTTTCTTATGACATCTTCTTCATATTCCACTTGGTGCACAACTGTCATTTTGGTAAGAAGATTATGCCTTATGTTATTCATATGATTTTCAGGGTCAAAAGCCCTTCCTTTTCCAGAGCTCAGTGGGTATCTTATCTTTAAATAATATTGCAATTATTCCAATGTATCCGAGCCTACAATCCAATCTTCACATTTGGTTTGGTTTAGCAGAAATGTGCCCTTCTTTTGTTTATGCATTACATCCTTTTCCATCCACATCATTTTCCACACAAACTCAAGAAATGCTAGTCTGAGGGGCACAAACTTTGGTAGTATGTGTGGGGAAATAAGGCACCCATAAAATCTTATTATTGTCACTTCAAGGAGGAAGAACCAATCACCAAAATTGTGTGTATGACCCTACTATTTTAGGGATAGAGGCCTCAATAATTATAGTATTTTGGTAGGCAATCTTGGTATTGAGTAACCAAGAACTCCAAGGATTCTGTACATAAAATCTTCATAGAATACAACTGTGTGATCAATTTTTAAGTTTATCAATGTGTAAAAACAATAAATCAAACACACCAATAAGAATTTATATCAAAATAGAAAATAAAATAAAAAGGAATGAAAACTCAGTCTTTTGTCCTTGATGTCGTCATATCGTCCTCTATCTCCAGTGTTTTTGTCGATTCCAGCTTGCTCTCAAATTGTATGCTAGGCTCAACAAATAGTCTTCCTAGAGAACAAGATTAAAGTTGAATGCATGCTATGCTAAGATATGATTAAAATGCTATGAATGATAAATATGATTGCTAGAATGTAAAATTACGAAATTATGAATGCTAAAGTTGATAATGCTAAAATGCTAATCGCATGTCTCTAATGCATTTAATCTCTAATTAGAACCAATGCTTGGATTTGCAGTGGTATTTATAGAGTTTTCAAAAGCTTCTAATTGGCTGATGTGATCAACGACTGTGATAATTCCTAGTAGATCGAACGGTCGAAGATGGAGAAGACTAGAGAGAAAAATAGAAGATAAACAAAAAGCAAGATTTGTTTCTTCTTTCATGTAAAAGATAAGATGAGATGATAAAAATCATCTTTTTAGAGGATTTTGGAAAGATTTAAGAAGATAAATAATGAATTATAAATTCAATTATTCATTTATAAGTGACATGGAGATTTTTCTTAATTAAATAATCATTTAATTAAGATTTGAAGAATAATAAAATATTTCATAATTAAATAAAATATTTATTTATGATTTGAAAAGATATGAAGGACATTAATTAAATAAAGATATTTAATTAAAGATATGAAGAGATAATATGAGATGATAAAAATCATCTTTTTAGAAGATTTTGGAAAGATTTAAGAAGATAAATAATGAATTATAAATTCAATTATTTATTTATGGAAGAGATAAGATGAGATGATAAAAAATCATCTTTTTAGAGGATTTTGGAAAGATTTAAGAAGATAAATAATGAATTATAAATTCAATTATTTATTTATGGAAGAGATAAGATGAGATGATAAAAAATCATCTTTTTAGAGGATTTTGGAAAGATGTAAGAAGATAAATAATGAATTATAAATTCAATTATTTATTTATGGGTGACATGGAGATTTTTCTCAATTAAATAATCATTTAATTAAGATTTGAAGAATAATAAAAGATTTCATAATTAAATAAAATATTTAATTATGATTTGAAAAGATATGAAGGATATTAATTAAATAAAGATATTTAATTAAATTTTTAGGAAATGACATATAGATGAAATTAATTAAATAAAATATTTTATTAATTAGAAGAAAGATTTTGAATAGGAGAAAGGAAATATTTTAAATTTAATTAAATCAAAAGACTTAATTAAATTAAAAAGGGAATAATTAATTAAGATAAATAAAGGGTATTTATTTAATTAATTAAGTAGACATATGAATGTGAAATAATTAAATAAAGTGAATTTATTTAATTAAGGTGGAAGAATAAATTGAATGAACAATATAATTAAATTAATTAAATTTAATCATATGTAGAGGACTTTAGAGAAATTAATTAAATAATAAATATTTAATTAAATGCCAAGATTAATTAGACATGACCAATTTTATGCATATACATTTTTCCCCTCTTTGAAGTGATGTGTGAAACACATTGCTTCAAAGAAAATATTTCTACTTTTGAAATTTGCCCCTGGTCAGAAAATTTTAATTGATATGCCCTTGATTAAAAAAAATGTGCCTGATATGCCTTTTGATTTGAATTTGATATGTTTCTGATTGAAAAAAATGTGGCTAATATTGATGATGTCCCCTCGGGAGGTAAATCACTAATGATGAGAAAAATGTTGAGTTGATGATGAAATTCAGATGATGAGAGGGATGCAGTGATTTAGCTCCCGATAACTAATGAAAGTATGGTGATGTATATTGATTCTTTGGTCAATAAATTGATAAATTGTCTTGTCATCATGTTGATATGGATATAAATGATAGAAGATATGATAAATGATGAATTGATAACTTTGCTTCCCAAAATAGAAAACAAAGAGTAGATAGTTGATAACTTTGCTTCCATTGAATGAAAAACAAAGAATAGAATGATTGATATGACTTCTAATAAATTTTCTTTCTACAATAGAAAACAAATAGTAGATGATGTGATTGAAAAGATATTTACATTTGTGACCAAAGTACAAATAGGAAGATGCTTTGATTGTTGATAAGTTTGCTTTCGTGAAAAAGAGAACAAATAGTAAATGATGATAGAGTAGATTGATTTGATATTCAGATAGATAGATTTTGCATTGATTTCATGATATGAGTCACTTAGATAGAGCATTTGATATGGTTCACTGATATGATGCACTAATATGGGTCACTGATAGATAGATATGGGTTGTGATTGCATGATATGAGGCATTGATAGATAAATCGCATGATATGAATCATTGATAGATAAAGAGATTCAAATTGACCTTTGCATAGTCGAGGTGTGTCGGGACCACACAAAAATCCTAGGGAAAGAGGTGAAGGAGGCAGTGGACTTCCAGAAATGATAGCTTGCCAGGGAGGCTGAGCATTATCGGATCAGATACGAGGAGTTGTGCCCTCTCGACCGTAGAGAGCCTTACCCTTGATACCATAGTAGATCCAAGAAAAAATCATGGAATACAACACACATCAAAGGGGTGACAGAGCCGTGACAAGATCCTGATGTAGGGGGTAGTGGCAGGCCACCATCCTCTAGACCAGCTTCATTAGGGGGCTCTACCAGCCAACCTTGATTTATTGATGCAATATTATTGATGTATATCATCATGTACATTTGTTTTTGATCATATCTCATGTATCTCTCTATACTTTTCACTTTCATTGGACATTGGACATTTGTATGTATTTTGAATGAGCGATGATATGCAACATCGATGAGTTTTGATGATGTGCGTGTCTGATGTAGTATGGATCTTGATATGCTTTTTATTGATTTGATGACTAACATGATATGATGATGATTTGTGATGTGTACTAATGATGTCATGCAGGTGGATGACCCAGGATGTTTGATTATGAGAGTGTGCATGAAGATATATGATATGTTTATGAAAAATGATGTGGAAATGTAATGTATGCATGGAATGTTTATTTTTGGATTTTTCAAATGCAAGAAATAATGATGATGGGATGGAAAATGGATGTTGTGTTTATGAGATGCATCATGAATTTGTAGTATGTATATGATTTTAGGAAAAGATCTGAAATGATATGTGAAATGGATCATGATATGAAAATGATAGATGATTTAAAGATATGATATGAATGTAATGTGACAAATGATACACAATGGGATGAAATGATAAGTGAAATAAAATGAGATGAATGATAAGATGATAAATGATACATAATGAAATGGTGATGAAATGATATGAAATAGATAATGATAAATGATAATGAGATGAAATAATGATGAAATGATAAATGATAATGTAGTGAAATGTAATGAAATGATAAAGGATAATGTAATGAAATGATAATGATAATAAAATGATAAAGGATAATGTAATGAAATGATAAATGAAACGATGATGAAATGATGATGAAATGATAATGATAAATGAAATGATGATGAAATGATAATGATAATGTAATGAAATGATAATGATGAGATGATAAAAGATGAAAATGAAATGACAATGAAGATGATAAATGGTATGCAATTGTATAAAAATGATAAGATGTTAATTAGATGAAGATGATAGATAATATGAAAATGAAAATGATATGAAATACCTGAATAAATGAATGATATGAAATGATAGAGGATCTAAATCATATGCAATAAAACAAAGATGATAAAAATGAGAATGATCAATGATATGCAATGAAATGATATGAAAAATGAAAAATGAAATGATAATGCATCATGAAGGATAAATAAAATATAAAGGATCTAAATGATATGAAAATTAATGATAAAGGATAAAATATATGATATGTAGAGTACCTAGATGAAATGATATTGATTAAGAAAATGATGATGAAGATAAAAGATGATAATGAAACAAATTTCTGAATGTCCTCCACAAATAGTCCAAAGAGACATGACAGTCATTGATGTTTTTGTTCAACCTTTCAAAAATCTGATGCAAATCCAGTATGCAGATATGTACAATGATCTAAATGAAATACAATGAAACAAAACCAACTGTATACACCTGAAAATGGTCACATCATAATAGTCTGGTAATTAATTAAATATTTTTTATTTAATTAAATCTCCAAATTCAATCTACGTATAAATAAATTTAAATAATTTATTTATATTGTTCACTCTTTCATTTTGATTAAATAAATAAGTTTATTTAATCATCTTTTCTTATCCATCTTTTAAATTAATTAAATAAACGTTACGATTTATTTATATTAATTATCATTTAATCTTGGCTTGGATATTTTATTCAAATAAAGATTAAATATTCTTCTAAATGTTCATTCATCATTAAATATTCTAAATATTTAATGTAATTCTTCTAATATCCATTCGCAATTAAATATTTCTAAATATTTAATTAATTCTTCTAAAGTCATATCATAATTAAATATTTCAAAATATTTAATTAAATCTTCTATAGTGCTAAAATAAAAAATCAAATTCAATAAATGAAATTAAATAAATTTATTTATTTAATTAATTTGGGGATTATCTTCAACAGCCGTGAAACAAACTGCCGAAACAGAAAAATTAAATTCCTCTGTTTCTGTGCAGGCTTGTTCCCATGGGTTGAAGACAGGCATCCATCCTTCTCTCCAACCTCTCAACCTCTTCCATCTTCTTCTCAACCTCTCCATCTCTCACCTTTCAATTTTACCAGACAATCCCACAACCGTTGATTCTTGCCAGCTAGGATTTTGCCTGAGAAAAACTATAAATAAGATTGCCGGGTCCTTCAAATCATATAGGAGCTTTCAGTAAGAAAATTATAGTCAATTTGCATTAAGCCTTTTTAGCATTCATAGTATTCAAGCATCATAACATAGCATAGCATAGTATAGAATCATGGTGTATCTATTTCATATCATAGCATACTTCATTTACAACCCCTGTGCATAATCCACAGCCCCTGTCCATATCCGTCAGCATTCTCACCTTCATTAGCATACAACATATAGAAGCTCCTTCTTTTGCATACTCATTCTGTAGACAACCATTTGGAGAAGCTGAGCTTACACAATCTGAGAGCAGCATCTTTGAACAAATCTCTGGAGATAGAGAAAGATGGAACACTTCTGAAGAAATTTCTGTTTTATTTCAATTACATTTCAGGTTTCTTTAGTTTAAAGTTCTATCAATTGTGTGTTTTTGTTTTCATTTAGATTAACAAATTAACATATACACATTTTTGACACCCACCGTGGGGCTCTTGCCCCTGTTTCTCACATCTTTTTGCAGGTTTCTTTGACAGGTTATAGCCAAAAATAGCGGATTAGCGCAAGAAACACGTTTCAGAAATTTTATACCCAGTTCAACGCATTTGAGAGTTCCTGTAGCACCCGTGAGAGTTCTTGCAGCGCCCGTGAAAGTTCCTGCAGCGCCTGTGAAAGTTCCTGCAGCGCCTGTGACAGTTCCTGCAGTGCCCGTGAGAGTTCCTGCAGCGCATTTGAGAGTTCCTGCAGCGCCCATGAAGACTGTTATAGCGCATCTTTCAAAAAACTCCAAGTTGTAATTTGTACATTTAAAACAGCTTAACTGAATCCGACGCAACCACAGACAGTTAATAATTGTAAAATGGAATGAACCAATCGTAGGGTAGACACAACTTAAAATGAAGCAATCCTAGGGTAGACACTTTAAATTAAAAATGAAGCAATCCTAGGGTAGACACTTCATATTTCATTTTGGGCTAAAAAGAAATTTCGTGTTTGTGTGAAGCAACATCTTCACTTAGCATAGAAAATTTGTATTTTGGGCTTAAAATAAATCCTTGTTTGCTTTGTTTTTGGTGATAGGCTTATGCTCTCCCCTTAACTGGGTGATCAAAATGCCAAACTCACCTATTTTACTTTATGCATTTTACAGTTTTATTAACACCTTTTAGAAGGCCTGCCATAGTGGGAAAAAGTACTCACCCTACGGGAATGACCTAAGTGGGAACAACTAAAGCCAAGTTTTCCAACCCACTTTAATCAAATGCAGATGGTTGATGAAAATCCCATTCGACGGTAGTGTGCATTGATAACCATCCCCAAAGCCTTTGTTCTAAAGGTAGGGAGGTCTCTCGAGGGAGTCTATCATTTGCCTGCACCGAACGGAAACCCTTACTAAGAACTTAGTGTAGTATCTTACCGAGTCAGTTTCCGAACATTATATTAATCACAGTGCAGGGGAGGGAAGAATCTACCCCCAAGATACTCACCATATAACTGCCAAGGATTGTTTGCTCAGGGGATCCGGTATCCACTTCCGTCACTCTGAGTACGCACCTGGAAAAGACAAAAACACGGGCGCCCTTTCGGGGGTGACACGGCTGTGTGAGTCGACGCAGTTTTAAGATGTGGGCTGTTGATTACTATGATGACCTACTTGAGAATTAAGAGTGAGTCTGTTTGAAATGCTTATCATGTGTAAAACCTGTTAAAACAATTTTTGAATAACATTTTGGTCATACACTTGATGTTTAGCATAGGATTTAAGACAACTATTCTACAATTTGTTTGATGTGTTTTCAATACACTAATTCAGATAAGATCATCCAACACTCACTATCACATTGATTACTCTCATGTTACGAGATTGGAAGTCCACAATGTTTGTAAAGAAATCCATTTTCAAAATGATTCAAAAGCCAAAGAAACCCCTTAACCACAAGAAACTATTGAAGAAGCAATGATTTTTGTATCAAAGTCAAAAAGTTTTACTCAAATATAGAACCTTTCTTCATAGGTATCATGATTGTGTTAGAGGTCTTTTTGATGATTATGCTATAGAACCTTTGTACTCACAAGCTTATTTTCAAAGAAGAGCCCTTTCTCAAAGGCATAACCATAGTCAACGCATTCGTTTCAGTTATATTCCCCAACCTGCAATTGAATATTCTACTTGTCCAAATCAAATTTTGCAATAGAGAACTCAGATCACATTAGGCATTCATCACTAAATCCATCCTTTTACAAAATTAGGATCAAACTTTATAAAGTGCAAAAAAAATCTTTTTCTTGATCTTTTGCTTAAATTCCCTCCAACAGGATTTTCATCCTTTCAATTAGGGAACAACACAAGCTAAAGGTTAGAAACTTTTCAAGTCATAGAATCTTCATTCTATCCTGACTTTTATATCCATCACAAATTGCACTATTTTACTCTTTTGATCAAAAGTGAGTAGAATTTGGAACAAAACTTATGCCTGTCTTCACGAGATCTCAAAAACACATGGAAAAAGATGAAGGAGAAACCACTACAAGCAAAATGGGTGACCATACTGAAAAAGAAGAGGATACATTTAATCTTGACAAATTAACAGAAGAAAAGCTTCAAGAAGCAGAGCAAGATCCTCAATTCCATACTCTTATGGAAAGGATTTTAGAACGAAACAAAGAAAGATATTTTCTTTCATTAGCTAATCAAGGAGCTAAGTTACCTCACAATTTTGACATAGAAGGGATTAAGCAGAATCCTGAAACTCCTCCTACTGACTTTAGTGCCCTTACTCAACAGATAAAAGAATTACAAGGGAAAATAAAAGAAATGCAAGGGGGTACAACAAAGAAGTATGTTTTGGAAGACATATCTCCTTATCCATTTGATAGGAGTCTTCAAATGATCCCATTTCCAAAACATTGTGAGATTCCTAAGTATGATAGGTACAATGGAAAAACTGATCCCATTGACCATGTGAGGGATTTCTGAAATATGAGTCTAGAATTCGCCTACGACGATACCTACTTAATGCAATTATTTCCACGAAGTCTAGGTGTACAATCCATGGAGTGGCTTTCAAAGATCACTCCACCCATCAAAACCTTTGAGGAGTTAATAAATTAGTTTATCACACAATACGCCTACAACATCCAACATCAGATAACAATGCTTGATCTTTGTAAAGTGAAACAAAAAGTAGGAGAACCCTTCACTACGTTCTTGCAAAGGTGGAGAAGGTTATTTGCACGATATTCCCGTCCTATTCCTGAAAAGGAAAAGATGGATATGTTCATCAATAGCCTCGATCCAGAATTAAGTTATAGGCTTAATCTTCATTATCCTCATAACTTTGAAAAATTGATTGAAAACACAATCACCATTGAAGGGGCCTTGGTTAAATGGGGAGTGATAAAACTTGATAATCCAAGTGCATCAAACCAAAACAACAACGATAAAACAAGGTTTTGGAATAGAAATAAAAATGTTGTCAATGATGGCATAGTGGATGCAAATAATCTACGAACAAGACCATCTGTCTTTAATTTATCAAGTGCTCCACGAACCAATCAACAAGGAAATACAAATCAACAAGGAAACAACAATCAACAAGGACAAACCTCCAAGCAAGATAACATGACCAATCAACATACCAATCAAAATCGTGGTAATTTCAATAACAATCTTGGCAATACCCAAACATCAAATCCGTCCAGACCTCCATTCTTTTCAAATCGACAGAATTTTACCGCTTTGGGGCAATCTCTTGAGTCTGCTCTCAAGGAGCTTCTTGATAATAAGGTTATCACCTTACCACCACAAAGATATTATGAGCCACGAGTGAAACCACCATCATGGAATGACTCGTATTATTGCAATTATCATCAATGTAAAGGTCATAGAACGAATAATTGTCAAGCTTTGAAAAATCTCGTACAAGATTTAATTGACAATGGCACTATTACAATCGAAGGACATCATACCAATGACGATCATCAAGCATTCAAAAATCCTTTACCAAACTATCAAAAGGGGGAAACATCAGATGCAAAAGCAAAAAGAACACATAATGTTGAAGACAATGTAATCCGTCACATCTATGTTGATGATCAACGGGTTAATGTTATCAAAATCAAGGGAAAACAAGAATATCAATAGGTTAATGTGACCACGAGAGGACAAGAAAAGGTTGTCCTAAAAGGAAGTTCATCTAAAACAACTATTCCTTCTCCAAGTCAATATAATCTGGTTGATCAATTGAGAAAAAAATCAGCTCAAATCTCCATCCTTGAACTTCTCAAAATATCCCCCATTCACAAGAATATTTTAGAAGAAGCTCTTGTAAACACAACTGTTGACACTAATTTGGATGTAAACAAATTTCAAGCCATGGTGGGACATTTTTCTTCCCCCACTTGTCTTTCATTTTCCGACAAAGATGATGCCTCCATGACAAATCCACATAATTCATCACTCTATCTTGAAGTCATGATCCATAAACACCGAATTAGACGTGTCTTAATAGATGGAGGGGCTGGTCTAAACATTTGTACCTTAAAGTTAATAAATGCTTTGGGAATTTTAGAAAATTCTATTGATCCACAAAGGAAAATAACTATAAAGGCATATGATGATGAAGAAAGAGCTTCTAAGGGATTAATATTGCTGCCTATCAGAGTGGGACCTGTTGTGAAGAACAAATTTTGTTAGGTTCTAGATCGGGATCTTTCCTATAACATACTTTTGGGCCGTCCATGGATTCATGATATGCAGGCAGTGCCATCAACGTATCATCAATGCATCAAGTTTCCATATGATGGACAGGAAATAACTATACAAGCTGATTACAATAGTACCCAAACTTGTTCAAATCTTCAAACAACTCAAGATGCTTTAGTGCCACACAATAGGGAGGCTCTTGCTATTTCTTCTTTCAATCTACAAGGCCAATTGCAAGAATTGACAAAGAATCTTGACAATAAGCTAAATTTTAAAGATAAAGGAGGTAGTGAATATTCACTACCTCCTTCTCCAAGGTCACATGGTCAGCCAACCTTATCAAAAGAAAAGATTGCAACAGCCTCTACATCCCAAGCTTTTGTGCCAATCACAAAGTTTGACGAAAAATTCATTAGAGCTAAAACCACTGAAGAAGAAGCTGAAGATAGGGACATCCTAAATTGGTTATACAAAGATGAAGATGACTCTCTCTTGCACATTAAGTTACCTACAGAACAATATGGTAAGGGATACGCTATCATGTAGAAAATGGGCTATGAAGGAAATGGTCCTATAGGAAAAAGAAGAGAAGGAATCGTAGAACCAATTCAACCTATTTCAAAGCATTCAAGTGATAAAACAGGACTCAGATATGGTAAAGATAAAGAAGACTATACTTCACAGCAAGCACAATCAATTCATGAAGAAGGATCAATGTCAGATAAACCTCATGAATCAATTTTCCAATTGCAGAATAGTTCAGATACTGATTCCAATGAATATGAATGGGACACCATTTATAATGATGAATTTTGGAGAGACAAACAAGTTGATACCATACACAAATATGCGCCTGTTCTTATACAAGGAGAAGGTTCAAGGCCTCCACTTGATTATGTTTTACAAAGCGATCATGACTTAAGTGAGGACGATTCAGATTCTAACGCGATTGACGATCAACAGGAGAATACCATCATAGACCTTGTCTACCATGAAGATGATAACCACATCATGACTTTGAAAATTCAAGACCTTACCCAACCTAATGATCCCATGCCTTTAGTTTATCCGGAACTTATTGATTGGGACATCGACGCACCTATCCATATCCCTACATTCCATGATGATGAGGACATTATAAATTTTCTTTGTTCCTCTAATGAAGAAAACAATTGTTTCATTCAAGAATTTCATACTCATGATTTTGATAAGGAGGGTGTCAAGTCTCTTAGCTGCAAAATAAATGAAATAAAAGATGGATCTATTGGTGAAAACCGAAAAATGGCAGTGATAGATCACAACAAGAGAAAAATAAAGAGCGAATCTGATAGTGAAAACCTTTCTGAGGCACTGAAGGATGAGAAACTTAACACTCTTCCCAAGCATTATCATGAAAGATCTTCTATTTTGATCGAACCAGCAGAATCAATCAATATAAGTACAGCAGAGCAGCCAAATTTTTTGCAAATTGCAGCATCATTAACAGTTGAAGAAGTCCTGAAATTCATGGAATTCTTGAAAGAGAATCAAATTAACTTTGCTTGGTCATATGCTGATATGCCAGGGCTAGATCCTAATATGATAATGCATCATTTATCTATCAAGGCAGGGGCAAAACCTGTGAAGAAAAAGCTCAGAAAAATGCATCCACATGTTGCGCTATTGGTCAAAGAGGAATTAAAGAAACTTTTGGATGTTGGATTCATTCGAACTATTGATTATGCATAATGGATTTCCAATATTGTACCTGTTTCAAAGCCAGATGGAAGGATCAGAGTTTGTACAAATTTCAGAGATTTGAATAAGGCTTGTCCTAAAGATGACTTTCCTTTGCCCAACATATATATGATTGTTGATTTAACTGCTGGTCATGCAATGTATTCATTAATGGATGGATTTTCAGGATACAACTAGATAAATATTGCACCAGAGGATCAAGATAAAACAACGTTCACATGCCCTTGGGGTACCTATTGCTGGAATGTAATGCCATTTGGGTTAAAGAATGTCGGAGCTACTTATCAAAGAGCAATGACAAAAATTTTTCATGATATGATGCACACATTCATGGAAGATTATGTTGATGATTTACTTGCCAAATCTCACACACGAGAAGAACATCTACAAATCTTGTCAAAAATATTTACCAGAATGGAGAAGTTCAATGTTCGTTTAAATCCAAAGAAATGTGTCTTTGGCATTACATCTGGAAAACTCCTAGGATATATTGTTTCAGAAAAGGGCATAGAGGTTGATCCAAAAAAAGTACAAGCTATAATGGACATTCCGCCACCACGAAATATCAGTCAGCTTCGATCATTGCAAGGATGACTACAGTCCATCAGGCGGTTTAAAGTTCAACTAGTAGACAAAAGCTTACCATTTACACATTTATTGCATAAAAATGTCCCATTCAAATGGGAAGACAAATGTGAAGCAACATTCAATCAGATCAAGCAATATCTTATGCACCCACCAGTTTTAATTCCACCTATTCCAGGAGAGCCACTCATACTTTATATTTCAGCAACAGAAGTATCCTTGGGAGCATTGCTAGCACAAGAAGATTCTATAGGAAAAGAAAGGGCCATATACCATATCAGCAGAACTCTAACAAGTCATGAATTAAACTACACTTTCATAGAAAAAGCTTGTCTTGCAATGGTGTTTGCTTCTCAAAAGTTGTGACACTAAATGTTGGCTCATACAGTTAAGCTGATAACCAAGATTGATCCACTAAAATACTTATTAAGCAGAGCTACTTTAACAGGAAGACTTGCAAAATGGGTAATGATCTTAAGTGAGTTTGACATTCACTATGTAGATCGAAAAGCTATTAAAGGACAGGTCATTGCAGATCAGTTGGCTGCAACACCTTTACAAGAAGAAAATCCAATGCACATTGAGTTTCCTGATGCAGATGTCTTCACAGCAACAATTCAGAAATCATGGACATTGTACTTTGATGGATCTTATACACAATATGGCTCGGGGGCAGGGATTCTCTTTGTTACCCCTGAAGGACATACCATTTCACAATCATATCGATTGATGTTTCCTTGCACAAATAACATAGCTGAATATGAGGTATTGCTTATAGGATTGAAAATAGCATTGGAATGGCGGATTACAGAGCTCCAGGTCTATGGTGATTCACAACTTGTCATTAATCAAATTAATGATGACTATCAAACTAAAGATGATAAGTTGCTACCTTACAAGAACATGGTGGATGATTATAAGAAGTATTTTGTGTCAATCAAGTTTTCACAAATATCAAGGATTGATAATAAAGCTGCAGATGCAATGGCTACCATTGCTTCTTTATTACAACTACAAGAAGATCAAACTAAGTATGAATTCTTGGTGGAACAATTGTTTTCCCCTGCCTATGATAATCCTGAGACCCAAGTCATATATCATTTAACCGGTTCTGATTCACCTTTATATGGAAAGACTTATACCTATTTGAAAGATAACATCTTACCTCCGGATTTATCTTGCAACCAAAAAAGGAACTTCATCCACCAATCATCTCGTTATACCTTAATTGCTGATATCCTTTACCGACGTGGTCTTGATGGTACACTCCTTAGATATCTTGAACGTGACGAATCTGAAAAATCCTTACAAGAGGTTCATGGTGGTATTTGTGGAACTCATTCAAGTGGTTTGACCTTAGCCAAGAAACTTGTCAGAATGGGATACTATTGGCCTACCATGGAGAAAGATTCTTTTACTTTTGTCAAGAAGTGTTCTAAATGCCAGATCCATGGGAATCTAATTCATGCACCTGCACAAGAACTGCAACCTTTCACTCCAACATGGCCTTTTTCTCAGTGGGGACTAGATCTTGTTGGAAAAATTCATCCTTCATCATCAAATGGTCATAAATTCATCATTACAGCTACGAAGTATTTTACAAAATGGATTGAAGCTGTTCCTTTGACAATAGTGACTGGTAAACAAATATCTTCATTTATCCTGAATTACATTATTTGTCGATATGGAATTTCTAATTCTATCATTACTGATAATGGAAGGCCTTTCAAGAATCAAGATGTGGATGAACTTTGTGAAAGATTTCACATCCAACACAGGTTCTCTACACCTTACTATCCACAGGGTAATGGTCAAGCGGAAGCTTCCAACAAAACCATCTTGAAGATCTTGAAGAAGACAGTAAATGATGTAGGTCGTGATTGGCATGTCCAATTAAATCCAGCTTTGTGGGCATATAGAACCAGCATTCGCACACCAATAGGAGCTACCCCATATGCCTTGGTCTATGGAGCAGAAGCAATCTTACCACTAGAAGTTGAAATACCTTCGCTTCGGGTCTCACTCAAGGGATTGATAAGTGATGAAGACTACAAAGTTTCTCGCCTCCAAGAGCTAGAACTGTTAGATGAAAGATGTCAACATGCAGCTAATCATTTAAAGGGTTATCAACAGATTATGTCTCGTAGTTACAATCACAGAGTTAAACCATGGACATTTCAAGTGGGTGACTTAGTCTTGAGAGAAAATCCACGTAATCAGCAAGACAGAGAAAAGAAAGGGAAATTTGAACCTAACTGGCTTGGTCCATTTGTTATCATTGCAGCATACGGTTCTGGTGTATATCAGTTATCCACATCAGAAGGGGACCTGTTTGAAGAGACAATCAATAGCATTCATTTGAAGAAATTCTATGTCTAAAATCAGAAAACATCCTGAAAGAATTCAAAAAAATCAGAAAAAGTCGTGAAAAAATTCAAAAAAATTAGAAAACGTCCTGAAAGAATTAAAAAAAAATAGAAAAAGTCTTGAAAAAAAAATAAAAATAAAAAATCATCAAAAAAATCAGAAAAATCATGAAAAAGTGCAATAAAAACAAGTGGTGAAAACCTGGCAAACAGGCGCTACTTGTGATCAAAATGGGCTCCTCCATTTATTAGTTTATGTCTTGTATTCACTTTCGGCATCATTCATCCATATCTATCATTTGTATATATCTTTTATATCCATATCATATGACAGGGATCCTTATGTTTCATCATGGCTTGATGAAATTTGTACATATCTTTCATCTTTAGGTTGTGTTTACACTGGGGGAAAAAGCTGAAATATAGATTGTACAAGAAAGGGGCAATGAGCTTTTTGAACATCACAAATAGACACAAAACGGTTTGTCAAAATACAACAAACATTGTTATATCAAATCAACCACCACATGCTTATTCAATGTAAATTGACATCAAAACAACATGTTCCAAACAAATGTCAAAACGAGAACATCAATGATGATAACCAAATTGGATGATCTTAATTTGAATAAATGTTTGAAATACTTTAAGCAAAATTTGAATGGTTGTTTTGATTTTTCTATCATATCTCTGGAGCGATTCAATGATGTATTGAACTAGAAAAGAAAGGAAGGAGTATGATTTTTATTTGTCTGCTGTTTGCGAGGAAATCATTAGTACTATGCAAATTGGTCGTGAGACATGCTCTACT
>VDFB02000007.1:109196478-109486599 GCA_007258455.2 Sequoia sempervirens
TTAATTAATTAAGAAATGAATACGAAAAGATGATTAAATAAACTTATTTATTTAATCAAAATAAAAGAATGAAGAAATATAAATAAATTATTTAAATTTATTTATACGCAGATGGAATTCGAAGATTTTAATTAAATATTAAAAATATTTAATTAATTACCAGACAATATGATGTGACCATTTTTAAGTGTATACAATAATTATTTTAGAAAATTAATTGAATCTAAGACTTTCTTGCTACAAGTACTCAAACTAGGTACATTATCAACTAGAATTCATTTAATTTGAATATTTTTGTATTTAATTATGATGGAAACAATCAATGTTCTTGAATGATATGAGAGGAGGTAACTTATGATGTGGAAATGAAATATTATATTTACCTTTATAAATAGTCTTGAGAATGTTAATTGAGTTACATTACATGGAATAGTGATTTAGCTAAATCTTGTCATAAACCATTTATATATATCTTAGATGAATCCATTAAATCTCAAGGAGATATTTTGGCTAGATTATTCATAAATTGATTAAGTAAATCATATTATTTAGCCAATATTTTGGATATATATCGATTTTGTGATGAATGGATGAGGTAGTTAAGTCTATATGAAAATTCTGTATGTTCTTAGAAAAATATGGCTTCTAGTACTTTAATGTAAATCATGGAGATGTATAAGCTATTTGAAAAATAGTACCATGACATGTAGAAATAATGTAGCATAATTAGATATAACATTGTTAAGTGAAACTAAGGAAGTATTCTTGTTAGAAGGGAAGTCGACATCATAATTATCTATCACTAAAGATGTATTAAATGAGTCAAAATATTTTAAAGAAATTTTTTAAGATGTAATGTCACTATGCTCAAGCCATCACTAGCATTATCCATAGGAAAAATAGAAGCAACATAAGGCACATGGATAAGTGAAGCAAGAGTATCCAAAAGGGAATGGAAAAAAATACCTAATTCAATGAAGGAAAATAAACAGACAATGAAATAAATCCATGAAAAACAACCCTATCTAAATGATATTAAAAGAACATGCATTTGTATCATGTATAGTGGGACAGTGTTTAAAACTATTAAAACATGTACCAAATTATGTAATATAAGCATGGGTAAAGGTCAAAAATATGGGACAAGAAGAGACCATGATAAAATGAATAACAATAATGCACAAACGAGGGTTGATGGGTAGGGATCAAAGAGATATTATGTAATAAATGATCAAACCTTAAACCTTAATAGAGATAAATCAATTATGCAAAATAACTTGGTGGATCCAAACCATAGTTATTATAATATTAAAATTAAAATTAATGTAGTCAAAAAATCAAATCTAAAAAACCCTAATGAAGAAGGAAGAAATCCTACGAAGAAAATCCTAGGGAGTGTAGGAAAGTTAAGTTCACCATTTTATTCATAAGGGAAATTCACCTCACATAATTAATCTAGGATAATTATATAAATTTTATCAATCAATAAATATTAACCTAGATTTAAAAGTCAAGATTAAAAATCAAAATAAATGCTAAATTAATTGGTTAAATACTTGTAGAAATTGAATGAATCAAATGTGTGGATACTTAGGTAAGTGCACAAAGATGGAAGTAAAAAAGGGGGGTTATAAGTGACCATTTTTTTCTAACAACAATAAAACATTAATTTTGATCAATGAGTCAAGATGCCTACATTTAGAAAACAATGGTAATTTAAGAACAAGAGCTATAACATGTTTAAAATCTAGTTTCTAAAGTGATTTTTTTAAGTAGTGAAGTTTACATAAAATAAATAATGAGAGAACATTGAGGTAATCCTAATTCCACTTAGTTTCATTTCTAGTATTTTTAAAAACGTTGTGGTGGAAAGTTAGTTAAGATCCTTTAGTAGATGAGATGTATTTTTCATAATTTTTAAATGAATTTATTAAAAAATTAATTATCAATTTAGACACTCATGAAAAACATACTATTGAGTTTGTTCTCCCTAATTTAAAAATAGATTGAAAAATAAAATAAAATGTGTATAGAATGAAGTATAGGAGGTGATAGTATAAAAAATATCAAATTTGAATGAATGAGTTAAAAGATATGTTAAAAGTAAAATGCACATCTTTTTGGCATATGACTGCATTCATAACAATCGATAAATATTAAAACCTTATTCTATTTAGATAATAGGGGATAAATATGGTTAAAAAGGTAATAATTAGTTCAACATTGTAGTAACCTTTTTTATATAGAATCTTGTAATGAAATACATAGTGTTTTGTAGTAGAGCTCAACATTTCTATCTCTTTTTAAACATAGATTTTGCTAGCAATTCAATAGGCCTAATCCTTCGACTTGGAAATCTAAGTTGTTTATAAGCCTAATTTACCACTTACAAAATTTAAATTTTAAAAATATGATCACATGATCACACAATTGCATTATATTTTCATATCCTAATTATCACATGATGCATTATGACCCTCAAAACAATTTTGTAAATAACTCAAGCATGTTGTGGTTTGGGTGTCACTGAGTCATGATATATTTATTTTTTAGTAGCACGATCATATTTTTCATAACTCAACTATATTACCTATTAAAATGAGTTTTGGCCATTTTTTAACCTCCATCTCCATGCACTTACTCCTTAGCTTTGATTTTGGTGCAATATCTATATCCAAACGTTAGAAAGCCATTGGCAAGGTTTTTTTTTGTAGTTTCTCACTGATTGCTAATTTGACTATGCACTATTTGAGTTCATTTCCACTAACTTATGAAAGTGATATTTGCACGTGCAAACCTAAACTTGATGTATGAATCCAAAATTACAAGTCTCAAATTTGGTCTAGGATAATTTCTAGACTAGAACATGATCACCTTGATTTATGGTATCTAAAGTCACATGTGTATAGACAATCAATATTTAGACATATTTGGAGAATCTATTAGATGGTAAGGGTTAAGTTATCCTCATTCAAACTCACAATAGATCAACTTTATGGCTTTGAGAAAAAGGTTTGAAGACAACAACCTAGAAATATTTAATAGACATAAGATAATATGCATATGTGATGTTCTAATAATTTTCTATGATGCTCACAATAAGTTCCTTATAATAGGTCCTTGCATAATTCCTAGGTGATATCCGAATGAGTGATTGAATGTTCTTAAATATAACAACCAAGCACACAAAGCAATACAAGCATGTGTTAGGTCAACTTGCAATGATTGATGGGAGGAATCTAGCAAGACTTATTTTGAATTTGAATCTTAAAAGCTAAGGGTTTAGATTAGTGATTGTGGAAGTGATATAAGCAAAGTTCACACCTACAAATATGATCTAGAGAATTACAAATGAGAGATCTAGAAATTAGGGCTAGATATATGAAAATAGTGACATGTAATGATATTAGGAAATGAAAAGATTATGAACGAAATTCATGCAAAAACATACCATTTATACACTAGTTATAGCATTCAGGACACTTTGATCAATAATGCATCCATAAGATAAGGAAAAAGAATTGCTTAAAGTAACTCAAATTTCCTATCAAATATGTTATACAACACAATGTAAATACACTGCAAAATCTCTAAAGTTCATTCTGAGCTCTCTAATATGCACTCTAATCATCTTATAATGAATATGTACCTTACACATATATTTATAAATTTAAGCCACTTGAATAAATGCAAAAAAATATATAAATATACAATATTTACCATTATACACAAAATAATATATTAATAGATATATTTGTAAACTCTCCTTTTTAACTAATACATATATTTGTAAACTCTCTTTTTCAATTGAGAAAGTTTATAAAAATCTCAGATATTCTTACAGCCCCTTGGAATAGAAGCATGAGCCTAAACTAGGCAAATAAACTCGTTAAAAAAATGAAAAGCACATGAAATACATCACGCTCTCAATAAGCGGGAAAGAAAAAAAAAACAAATAATCCACGGGGGATGTACAGGTAGTGTTAATGGGCTCAGTTTTATTGAAGAGTTATCAGCGTCTGAACTTGCGAGCGGCTATCTCTGCAATCGACGAGAAAAGATAAGACAGCCCGCCCTTTCGGAATACTGGCTGTGACTGGGAATCCTCTACCTTTTCGCTTTCCACCTTTCCACCGTCAGCAGCAGAATCCATCGTTATCTCTGCCTTCGCATTTTCAATATCACATTCTTTGTCCCCTTCTTCACCTGGTGTTGTTCCTTCCCTCTCATCCACGTCTGTAGATACGGTGCTCGTCTCACAACCAGAAGCATTCGTTATTTCGTCGGCTGCAATGTCTTTTACCGCTTCCGCTTTCGAATCTGACCCAGGCGATTCGAATTTGTGACCCTCGCATGGAGAAACGCCCAAAGTCTCCTCCTTCTCCTCTGTTATATCCTCTACTAGTATTCTCTGGGGCTCTTCTGATGAACGTTCTTGCATTTCCACTGTGGAAGTTTCTTCAATTTCTTCTATGCTTTCCACCTCCAAAAGTATTTCCAGCGATTTTTCTTCTTTTTCTTCTTCATCAGCAGCACCCTCGCACACGATCTCCTCACATGAAAAATCCCCTGTTTCCCCTGCAGCTTGAGGCTGATGGGCAGGAGGCTCAAGCATTGGCGGCGCCATGGGCGGATAGAGTTGGAGCTGAAGATGACAATTAGAGCGGTAATTGAGCTGGTAAGGGCTGAATCTATTCCACCTGAATTTGGGCATCACAACATGCAGAGCACCCTGGTGAAAGTTGGCGCTCACGGCTGCCACATGAACATCATTGGGTACTCTGAACGGCCTTCTTCTTGAGCTCCCACGCTGAATGAGGTGCCATGTCCACCCCACCATACCCATGTCTTGAACATATCTTTGCCCACGTATGAGCAGAGCCCGCGTGTTGTCCATTTGGAGCCATATATCCTCTTTCCTCAGCCCTGCAATTTCACCCCATTAACAGCACAGTATGTTTCAGGTCTTCAACTCAAAAAATGGAAAACATTAGTTATTAATCGGAAAGGAAAAAGAAAATGAAGGTACCTGGAAGATTAACATCGAGGAAGTAAGAGGATCGAGTCTCTCTAAATTGAACGCCTGGATCGAAACCTTGGACTGAATTCCGGTCAGGCTGTCCATTGTTGCTGCAATTTCTATTGCGTGGAATGCTCAGTGCTAAGTTCAATTCCATCTCAGCTTGCAGTATGTTGTTGAGCAAACTTGAAATCTGTATTGATGCAAAATGCTTCAAAACTTGTTAATGGAGTCCAAGTTTATGGAATTCGTGTACTTATATATTATGATGCAGAAGATTCGTTCCCCCTATCCATCAAACTGCTTTGCCCAAACAAGATTGAAAACGCCCAACACATCCAAGTCGGCATACACGCAAAGGCTTTTCCTCTGGACGGTGAAGAGTAATACCAAATGTAAGATCGAAGTAACAGTCAGACACGCAGACCTTTTTTCTTTTTATTATGTTCTTTGTTTGTACAGTGGAGCCAGAAACAATTGATGGGCACAGATTCGAACCGCTTCCTTTTTAACTAATTTTATCCACACCACACATAAACTGAATTTGAAAAAGTTGAAAGCCACCTTTGTGTGAAGATTAACCATGTTCAACTGTTTCAAACAAGTCTTCCATTGTGAGAATCTCGATTACAAAAATTGAGTGGTTTTCTCTTTTCAGAGAAGAAAGTGAGTTATTTAGTCAATTATTTTTTGTTGATTTATTCAAAACTATCTTCAAAAAAGTTAGATTGAAACACGCACATGAAGGCATGTAGTGATATTATTTAATTAAGTCTTTGTTTTTTTTTTTTTTTTTGGCGAAAGGCTAAAAGTCGATATATATATTAATATATAATAAAAGTTACAAAATAAGTTTTACAATGGTTCTTGACAACCAAGATTGCTTTCATGTTTACTTGCTACAATCAAAATTGATAAAATCCCCTTATATGATCTATACTGCCACTGACTGTGAGTATCTACAATATTCTTGAATAAGAACATTGACTGTAAACATTTACAACTTAGTTTAAGTCTCATAGCATATGGGACACCCGATCGGCCAATCCACAATAGTTTTTAGCGTCAAAGTCTTTGTTTCATAAAAAGGGCCCCATCCTTTGTATTATCGGAAAGTCGCCTTAGTCGGAGTTTTAGCTTATAATATCTTGTGGGATCCGAACTTAAATTTGACCCGATTCCCCGATCACCTGATAGTCCAACCTCTGATACTAGTTAGTCCTTTGGAGTTCGTCAAAGGGGGTCCTCACAAGCCCATAATATTGGCCAATATTGAAAAATCCTTAGAGACGTAGGCTTAGATGTCGATATTGGT
Organism: Sequoia sempervirens; assembly: GCA_007258455.2. Lineage (NCBI taxonomy): Eukaryota > Viridiplantae > Streptophyta > Pinopsida > Cupressales > Cupressaceae > Sequoia > Sequoia sempervirens. Next base: position 109,202,814 of record VDFB02000007.1, read on the forward strand.
GACCTCACAAAGGCATATCGGGTGATAGGACCTATCGGGTCCGACGCCATATGAACAAAATGTTGTGTACACCCGATGTGCCAATATTGCCAACCTCACAAAGGTTTATTAGGTGATAGGACCTATCAGGTCCGACGCCATATGAACAATATGTTGTGTACACCCGATGTGCCGACAACCAAAAGCCTGATACTCTATATAGAAAGGATAAAACAGGACAACCAAACAAGCCAAACAAGAACACACCAAAATTTCCTAATATATACATGGTCATAAGACCCTACCTTAGAGGAAACCCAAGGTTGCTCATGCAAAACCATTCACAGGCAGGGAAAATATATGTTCCTTTATGGAACAATGGATTGTGGCCATGTGATGTGCTTGAAAACAGATGCCATTTTACAACTTCTGCCATATCAAATCTCCAACTGATGGATTGCAAAGATTTCTCAAATACACACTGGCCGCGACCAAAGATCCATTCTTCACCAAAGATTTATGAATATTACTTTGATCTTCCAAGGTCATCACAGACTGAAGGTTGCAATTCAACATTAGTTACTGTTTCATTTACTTCATTCGAGCATGAAATCCAATACTCAACTTCGGGGCATGCTACTGCTGACTGAAGTTCTTGATTATTACATTCTTCCATCATTGGGTCAAATCTATAAAAAAATTCTTCTTTCTTTGCACAAAGAAACTCATCACTCAAAAATTCAATGCACTGTTCAGGAATATGATAATGCAAACCAAACATACCTTCACCACCTCAGTCATTGGATTACCAAATTTTTCAGTTTCATTTATCTTTTCAATTGGACCAACATCACTGGTAAAAGGGAAATGAAATGAAACGATATGAGTTTGCATAACATTTTCTCCATAAAAGGCATGACAAATTTCCTCTTCATGCAACTTCTCTTCCTTGTGTTTTTCATCAAAAATTCAAATGATGAAGAAAACCCTATGTTTAGACCAACTATTTGAGAAAATTCTGTAAACCATTCTCAGATATATTATATGTTTATATACCTATATATGTAACACTCCATTTTCTACAAACCAAACCAACTTATTCTTCCATTTCCTTAGTTTCATTTTCTCCCTGATTCTCTTGATAATCTTCTCCCAAATCATTCAACTGCAGAAAAATATTGAGATTGGGAATCACCCGCTATCACAGAGGAGATGAAGTACTTGCTTGATCTAAAGTAGCCACCAAAGGAGCCACCTAATATCATGCTTATGTTTTCCAATCTCAAAGTATATTTTCTAAGCTTTCTCAATCTATAATATATCTTGCAAATCAGGAAAAGCTTTTAGATCATCAAATTATTTTCCATTATTGTTACCTCTATTTTCTGACACCCCATATTTGCTAAATAATCTGCAAGCTTGTTACCCTCACGATATGTATGTGAAATCTAGAATAGTTCAAACTAATCCATTAACTCCCACACCTTTTCTAAAATATACCTTAGATGCTAGTTATGACATTGCCTTTCCTTACACATGTTTATAATTACAAGTGAATCTCCTTCAATGTGAATCTTATTGATTCAAAATTGCCTTGCTAACTGCAAACCATAAAGAATGGCCAATGACTCCATATTATTCATCCTTGGAGGAATATGAATTGATCGAGGCTGCACTTTCAATTTACCTCAAGAATCTCTAATGCAAACACCTACCCCTGAAGAGCCTAGATTCCCTCTAGATGAACTGGATCAAAATTAAGCTTGAAAAAACCTATCGGTGACGGGTGCCATTTGATTAGGCTTTTATTCACCTTCAATTTGGAAGGCAATTTCATACTCCCATTAAAAGGTATCTAATAATACCTTGCCAACCCTTAAGTATGCTTTGATCCCATGAGGCAAACTGAGAACTATCATTCTTCTGATCCTGTACATATGCATTGACTACTTCTACAACTAATTTTTTAATTGTTGCATGGATAGAGCAATCTGGTGCTGAAACTTTTCTAAATATGTGTTTATTTCGTTCCCACCAAATGGACCATATGAAAACAGCTAGAACTAGACACCAAATACATGCAAAAAATGAAGTCTTATATAACATTGGCCATGAAGAAAAGAGATCCCATACTGAGTTTGGCAATGGAGTATTGAAACTCATCTTTTGAATGACAAAATACCAAAAACTTTGGGCAACTGAACATTGCAAAAATAGATGATCAGGATTTTCCAAACACTTACCACACAAAACACAATTAAACAGGTCTTCTATACCCAATTTTACTAGACAATCACTTGTGAGTACTCTTTTCCTTAGCACAAGCCATGCAAAACTCTCTGCCTTTGGTAACACAATATTACTTTGGACAACAAAATGAATATGCTCTTTGAGACTGCAAATGGTTATCCTTGTTAAGGATCCCCTTGTAACCCTGTTTGACTGAGTAATTGTCATCTTTTGAAGGAGTTCAAATAATATGATCCACTTTTGCTGATAAGACGATTGTTCTTGCTACCAAAACCTAGTGAAGACAACTCCTTTGTTCATTAGATAATTGAGAGTTTGAAAAAGTTAATTAATTCTTTGTTGAGTTGTCCAAAAACACCTTAAAAAAAGTTAGATTGAAACAAGACATGTATTATCAATCATTTTATTTGTCACCATATGATTGATTTTTACTCATTTATTAAGTACAAACATAATAGATACTAGTATTTAACTTTACAAATAATAAATTCAATTTCAAAAAATAAGAATATAATATCATAACAATTATTAAAACACAATTATTGATTAAATCCTTGCCCCATATTAAAGGAAAGTTAAAATAATATTTTTAATACTAATTCTTGAAATTTGTGTTAAAAGATATACAAACATATTCAAAGAGCTTACTCATTAAACATATTTTATAAATAAATTAGAAGATTGTTTCTTTGTCCTCTTACACATACACATGTTGTCCCAAAGATGAAGAATTACACTGCCCAATATGTCTGCCATTGATAAATTTCAAAGTCTCTTTGTCATTCTTGCTTTTTTTCCTTTCTTTATTTTTTAGTTATAAAAGGACATCCTCCTAGTCCTTTTATTCTCGTACAATATCAATAATTGATTGGAAGATGTAAAGGCAATTTAGTTGAATATTAAAATTATGTTTAAATATTTAAAGTGCTTATAAATCATTTAAGAGTCATTAGGCTATTGTGCTTATTTCCATTTAGGTATGACGTTGGAATACTACCTGCAATTATGATAGAAATATGTTATAACAATTATAAAATGTCATTTATAATTGTTTTATTTTATTTTTAAATAAAAAGAAAGAAAAAATATTTATATTAACACTAAGTGGAAATAGATAAGAGAAATCTTACAGCATAAGTGTAGTTGAGAGACTGAAAAAATAGAAAAATGTCTCCAGAAATTGGGAGAAGTGCAAAGAGGCCAAAAAAGAGCATAAGCCTCAAAATGTAACGTAAAGGAGGAAACATAAATATGATAGATTTTGAAACAAAGATAAATTGAGTCCCTCACACAACACCAAGGGAAGCGTCAAAATCCATTATCCACTGGAAATTTGTGATAGTCTCCAGGTTATTAAATTTCTTCAAAAAACCACACCCCATGCTCATTGTAGCTATGTGGTGTGCTAATATGACCATGTGAAAGTTTCCTAGGAAAGGAAGCCATTCAACTTCAGTGCATGTTGCGCACCCATGCTAGATAGCCTGTGGCCTTGGGCCACCAACACCAAGCCTTACCAAGGCCAAGGTTTTATCCAAACCTTCAAGAGAGTGCTTTTTGAACAATTTGGAGGCCAATTGCTTCACCATTTCCTTTTTCTTGCCTAGATCAAGCAAGGAAGCCACAAAGCATGAAGTGATGTTCGTGTTTACCTTGTACCTTTCACTAGACCTGATGAAATCGACATCTAGGATCATCTTTATTGCTTTTATATCCCTACTAGTGGGATGTTTCATTATAACCTTCAAGTGCTAGTATATTATGACCCCTACAAAGGCCATCTGACAGCACGAGCAAGTAGGATAGATAGGAGTGTTTATTTATAGTGTGCACGCTAGAAAAGGTTGTGAAGAATGATAGTGAAGGTATAACCCAACTACTATAAATAGAAAGAGCTTCCATGACCTCACATGTTTCAGGCAGGAGGGAATTTATTTTTGAAATTTTTCTTAGTAGAAGTACTAGAGTAATTTTAAAGGGCTTTATTACCATTTTTGACATACTCTAGCTCATTTGTGAAGTACTACGTCGCTAATTTGACATTAGTGATATATCCATAGAATGTCTGGCTAACTTGTGTGACATCTGCCAATTTATGCTTAAGTAGTCGATCATACTAAGAATTTCTAGTTAGCAATATTTGCCATCAAATTAAATAGAGATAATAAATACATGTCCCATTCGACATGAGGTATCAGGTATGACAATTAAGGCATTTAAGTGGGGTAGACATAACTTGGTGTTGAGATAGATATGTGTCAAGTATTCACAAGTCAAGGGAGCCAGAGCTTTGGAAATGTGCTCAAGGAAGAGAGAAGGTGCCATGCATTGAGATGTTAAGATGGTAAGAGCATTGGCTAAATTTAGCGACATTTTTTAGCAATGCTACAATCCTGTGAGGTACCAGGTTGGCTAATTCTAAGTTGTCTTGCTTGGAGAATGCATGACCGTACTATGTAGCTGCCAACATTTTAACTCATGGTGGAACCCCCAAAAGCTCCAACCAACTGTGCAATAGCGATTGCTACAATATTTAGGGGCTATTCTAGGATGTGCTTGCACGCCACATGGCCTAATGTGGGAATGATCACATGAACAAGTGAAAGGTATTATTTTAACTTTTTAACGAACACGTGAAGTCACCACAACCATGACACTTCTTGCTAAAAAATATACCTACTTGGCTTGTTGGGGAACTGCTTGTTTCTGAAGGACTTCAAACTTTAGTACATTAAGTTTTGTGAGAAAGAGCAAAAGATCAGGCCACACCCATGGCCCCATCCAACCTCGCAATCAGAGTTGTTGACTATACATTAGGGCGGCTATGGAATGCACCACCTTGACACATAGCAATGGGATGGGGGGTGTAACCTTATTCCAATGCCACTCCACACTTTGCATGACACCTCTACACTTTGTGTTATTTTCTATCTAGGCTAATGCAAGAAGTTGGGTCCATAAAAAGGTCAAAAAGTGGAAGTTTTTTTACTATTTTTTTAGAATTTGTCACACTTGGAATAGAAAATTTGAAGCACTTACACATTTTTAGTGTAGAAAAATGTCATCCTTTACATTTTACACTTAATTTGGGAATGATTAACATTAAAATAAACCTAATGCTGTTTTGATATAGTGTTGTAATGTGTTTTACACATTCACATTAGGTTTAGAGCCCTTTTAAGCTAAATTGACTTAATTTTTCCTTAATTTAGTGTTGTAAAGTGTATTTATTTACACCTTCACATTAATTTTTGGGCCCTCTTGCATTTATTACCTTCATATCATCATTAATATGCCCCTAAGACCCTTTATTATTCATCCCGAGGCTTATTTCAATTGAGATCCTAACATAATCAACAAATACGCTTAATATCTTAATCCCCCGACATTTCCTCTACTCAAAAAGGCTTGGTGGGACCCATAGACCACCTTGGGTGTATGAGTCCCTGTTGGTGTAATTAAATGTCTTGTACCTTGTCCTAGGTCATAATTACACCTTAGTTAAGTTTACTTATGGACCACATAGGAGGTTGTTGGAGATTTTCCACCTTTTGTGGACTTGACATCTCATACCTCATCACTTCCACCTTTTGTGGACACATCATGTGATTATCTCTCCACCTTTTGTGGGTGATCCACCTTTTGTGGAGATTATCACATTATCCTTTTCCACTTTAGATGGAGTGATAACTTTTCATTGTTGTCTCATGTCATAAGATTATGACACTTGTCATAATCTTATGCCCTCCTATGTTCTCACCTTGGCTGTATATCCAAGGGGTCTCTTATGCATATTGTATTGAGTACCATTCTCTCATATTATTGACATTGAATACAGTTTATTCTTGTCATATTCTCTCTCTCTCTTTTGTGCTTTCTATTAGGCCTCTAGATCTTGGGTGGCTACCTTCATAGCCAATTCTTACATGGTATCAGAGTGATTGGAGCATCTTTGGATTGCCATTTTGGAGAGATCTTGGTGCATTTGAAGATTGGTCTATTTTCAGATCTATGTTGCTGCAGCATTTTGGAGCATCCTATGCCAAATCTGAGTCCACCATTGCGTTCAGGAGGCTGTTTCCAGTTGAGATCGCCTTTCGTTTCATCCAAACCGGACATCGGGAGCTCCAGATCTGAAAATTCTCCAATTTGGGTATTTTTTCAAATTTTTCTATAGTGCAGTTCAAAATTTTTGAAATTTTTTTTGAGATATTTTATTGTCAACTATTGCAGATCTTCTGCAATTTTTTGTAAATCTCAAAAAAAAATATATATAGTTTTGCATTTCTGCTGAAAATTTTTTGAAAATTTTTTAGCAGACTTTTATTGTAAAGTTTTATAAAAATCAAAAATTTTGTATTTCAAATTTTTGTTTTTTATAAATCAAAAATTATAAATTAAAAAAATTGTAAAAAAATAAAAATAAATAAATAAATTTTATAGGGATCGTACCCTACATAGTCCACAGACCTGCAGGGTACGCCTTGCGTCAGCCGGGCTTCCACAACGGCCAGCTCCGTCCACCGGCGACCGACATCACTAAATTCCGGCCGACAGTCAAAACCCCCGGCGACTTCATATTAATCGGCAGCCTCTTGGCAAATATCTCTGATAGGCAGCATAATCTCTGGCGAAGGCTGCAGCAAATTCCAACCGCGCAAAATTTCCGTCCACAAAGATTCCAGCACCAGAATCCCGAAAAGAATATTCTGTGAGATTCCGACGTAGGCGATGACGGCCGGTAGAACGTCAAATTCGATCCGAGGAGCACCTGTTTTTTTACGGCCAAATAACCGTCAAATTTAAGCCCATGGTCTGATGATGTCAGTACTGCGCCAGGGTGACATCATCACTTTTTTGAATTTTTTTGCCCCCCTCTCCAATGGAGTTTTTGAATTTGCAGTCCAAGTTCAGAGGCTCATATCTCGCTCAATTTTGCTCCTCTTTTCAAGCAATTTTTTTTGATTTGGGCTAATTTTTCGTTTACTTCGTAGTGGTGTACTCGGTTTCTAATTTTGGTGCACAGATTTTCCAGAATTTTCAGTTTCTTAACACTGTACCTATCTTGTCACCATTTCTGGAACTTCAAAGGCTTCGTTCAGGCTCATATGAACTCCTTTTCAGGTGCTGTTTTTTTTGAAAGTGCATGATTTTTCATCTACTTCTTGAATCTGCAATTATTTTGAAGCGATCTTGTGTGGATTTTGTACTTTCAGAATATGGTCCTTTTTGGCCTATTTGGCACTTGTATTCAATAGATCTGAATTTAAGTATTTTCTTATTTGTTCTAGTCTATTATCAGCCTCTTTATTGGCAAGTTGTAAATCAGAAATCATAAGCACACTTAGCCAAGTTGCAAGTGGCCTATTGTACACGCACTACATTATAAAGTGCCAAAATCATCTATTTGTGGGGGGGCACTTTGATTGAGTGAATTTGGGGGGGTGTATCTTGTGTGATTGTTCATATTTTCTCTCTTTTTCTCTTCTATTGCATCATGGGTTCATCTAAAGTTCCACTCTTAACTGCACATAATTATGGTACATGGAAAGTACGTGCATGGAGTAAACTAATGGAAAAAGGTTTAATATACTACATTGATGGAACCATAACTGCACCTTCAGATCCTAAGGCAGATCCAACAGAATTTATGGATTGGCTCACTAAAACTTCTATGGCATTGGGTACATTAAGAAAGTTCATTTCAGATGATCTCATTTTCCATGTTGATAAATGTACTACAGCTAAGGAAGTTTGGGATAAACTTGCTGCTTTGTATGGTAAGGTTGATAAGGTTAAGGGATAAAAACTTGAACATGATCTCTTAAGCCTTGATCCCAAGGATTTTGATACAATTCAGGACTATGTCACTAAGGCAAATGAATTAAGAGCACAACTAAAAGATTGTGGTATTGAAAAAGAGGATGATCAATTGGTCTTCAACTTGTTAGACAAACTTCTAGTTGAGTATGCAGCCTTTGTTTCAAGTTTTCAGACTCAAAGATTGACAATAAGTAACTTCACAACACCATCTTTTGAGGCTCTCACAAATCTTTTGATTCTTGAGCAAAATAAGTTGATGAAAATGGGTATTCTCAAGTCTTCAACTTCAAGAGCATTGGTGGTCAATCATGGAAACAATAAGCAAGGCAAAGGGAAGGACCAAAAGCAATCTTCACCAAAGCCACAAGGAGAGAACAAACAATCCACTCCTCCACAACAAAGCTCATCTTCATCTTCTTCAAAGAAGTACAACAATTCAAGCAAGAGGGAGCAACCAACATGTGCATATTGCAAAAGGATTGGTCATGATGAGCATCGTTGTCATGTTAAGCAAATTGATGAGTTGAAAAAAATCCTTAAGAAGAACAACATCAACTTGCCAGCTGCATATCAAGAGAAGGAATCATCTCCTTCCACTTCTTCTAAGGGAAAAGGAACAACTCTCATGGCAACAACATCTAGCTCATCTCCTTCTTCATCATCTCAACATGATAAACATAAGGGGCAAGAATTTCTTTCTTTTGCAGATTCCAATACAGATCAGTGGATCCTTGATTCAGGAGCTTCACATCATATGACTTCGTGCAAGGATATGTACTCTTCATTTGATTCTTGTTCTTCACCACCCATTTTGATGGCAAACAACACTTCTTTGGAAGTTTGTGGGAAGGGTTCTATTGACGTTGAAGGTGGAACATTCAATGATGTTCTATGTGTGCCTACTTTGTCAAGGAATATCCTCTCCATCTATCATATTACACATAGTGGTACAGGAAAGACTGTAGAGTTCACACCAGATTCTGTCATTGTTCGGGATTTGCATAGCAGGGCTCTTGTTGCAATTGGGGAGGTTGATGATCATTCTAGGTTCTACACCTTCTCATATTTTTCTCCTATTGATGATTCAGTTCACCCCAGTGTGGACAAACTTGAGGAGACTGAGTATGGTTACTTGAATCTTGGAGTGCTTTCTACTCCTGAGGTTCTTGAACCTATTGCTGATATTCCATCTCCTACATTGACTGTTGTACCTGATGATACTTGTGTTCCGACAGTTTCAGTACCTTGTGATTCAGTGCAACAGTGCATACCTTGTCTTCCAACAGTAGCTTCATGGGATGACTACTTGACAGACATTGGCAGTTTGTTTGTGGAGTCCTACATTGCAGACTTGGGAGACACACTTGATTATCTACATCTTCTCTTTGATGAAGGTGATTCTTCTTCAGTTGTTGCGAGGGAACACTCTGACCCTCCTCTACATGATCAGTCTTTCAAGGTTGATGTGATTGTGGATGCATCTTTACAACAGTTGGAGGAGGCCACTTTCTCTTTTGAGGAGACATTTTCTTTGGAATATGTTCTATCTTCATCCTTGCCAGATCCTGAGTTGTCTTTTTCAGCGGATCAGAGTGTTGTTGCAAAGGGTTTCTCACAGATTCCAGGAGGTGACTACATTGCAGCTTCACATGGTTTGGGAAAGGCATCTTTCAGCATCAACACAGGGACACTTGAGCAGATTTCAGAGACTTATTACATCTTGAGGGTTCTTCCTTCTTCACTTGTTGATTGGGGAGACTTCATTCATCCACCTTTGGTATTGTTTCTTCCCAAGGGGAGGAACGTTGTTCGATAGTTTTGGAGCAGTTTCTTCATTCCTTCTCGAGCATCTTCCATTGGTGATCATTGTACATTGAAGGGGGGATACTTTGTCTCTCTTCTTCTTCTCTTGTATGGGGGGGACCTTTTCCTCACATGGGGTTTTATCCTTCTCATGCTATGTTCATAGTCTTTTGTATTTCATCTCTCTTTTGGGGGGTAGTTTTTTCCCACTGGGTTTTTCTATCTTTACTCCACTTGTGAGAGATTTCATTGTGTTTGTACATGGGTACCTAACATGGCCTAGTAGCCAGGACCCATCTTTCATTGTTTTCATTTGTGTACATTCTCCCTAAGTTGCACTTAAGGGGGGGTGTTGGTGTAATTAAATGTCTTGTACCTTGTCCTAGGTCATGATTACACCTTAGTTAAGTTTACTTATGGACCACATAGGAGGTTGTTGGAGATTTTCCACCTTTTGTGGACTTGACATCTCATACCTCATCACTTCCACCTTTTGTGGACACATCATGTGATTATCTCTCCACCTTTTGTGGGTGATCCACCTTTTGTGGAGATTATCACATTATCCTTTTCCACTTTAGATGGAGTGATAACTTTTCATTGTTGTCTCATGTCATAAGATTACGACACTTGTCATAATCTTATGCCCTCCTATGTTCTCACCTTGGCTATATATCCAAGGGGTCTCTTATGCATATTGTATTGAGTACCATTCTCTCATATTATTGACATTGAATACAATTTATTCTTGTCATATTCTCTCTCTCTCTCTTTTGTGCTTTCTATTAGGCCTCTAGATCTTGGGTGGCTACCTTCATAGCCAATTCTTACAGTCCCACCTAGATGGGACCTATATGCCACCTTGGGCATATGAGTCCCATTTTCCCCTTTTTATGGTTTTGAGTGAGAAATCATGGTTTTGAATTCAAATTTCATGAATGCCAACATTTGGGATCTAATAAACGGTAAGTTAGACAGAATGCCTATATAAATAGGGTTTCAAATCATTATTTCACCTAAGCAATCATAATATCAACTAAGAAATCAAGAGTCAATCATCTTAAGACTTCATAAGAGCATCATAAAGTATTCAAGAACATTCCTAAGTCATTCAAGGGTAGATTTCTTCGTCATTTGTTATAGAAATTCAAGATCCATTATCATGTCAAGGTCATCAAGCATTGAGCATGTTGTTGAGCTAGTGTTGTGATGTAGCATTCAAGATCCAAGTTAAGCATTGTTCCATATCTAATTCAAGATCAAGATCTACATTCTTCATAGCCACTTCATGTTAGATTGGAGACCTACATTTCAAGACATCATTCAAGGCATCATTGTTCATGTTTCATATTTCATGTTTCATGTTCATGTTTCATTGTTTCATCACAAGGTTTAATTACCTAAATGGGGTTTGACCAAGGAAAACCCCTATTCCCTAACAATCAACAAGTTTTTCCCTCTCTTTAATGTGTGATTGTAGATCTAGGTGGCTTAGGTTGAAGATCCATTGAAGATAAAGATTGGAGAAAAGTTTCCAAGTTGTCAAAGTTGTCACCTTGTTTGCAAGATCACGAGAAGTCACCTACAGAGAAAAATTCAGTGTTTCAGAACCAGAGATTTGACAGGAGGGATGTTACAACAAATCACTAGAGCATTCTAGAGTTTTAGATCAACCCTAATATTGGGAATAAATTACCACTTGTGGCATATGAGTCCCAGTATACATATTTTTAGGCATTTTCTATAGATCCTAATTCAACATTTCCAAATTATGATTTCAACCTGGAACCCTAAACTGGGACTAAATTTCCCCTGGTGGTGTATGATTCCTAGTGTGCATCAAATGGTAGCATTTCCAAGATTTTAGACCTTGTTTCGAGCACATTCACTTTCCCAGGTGCACCTATGTACTTTCTCAGTTTACTGTTATGATTTGAGTTCATTTCTAGGTTAGTTACTCAAGTCTTGCATATCATTTACATTTCTTATCTTTCCAAGCCATAGCTTGATGGTGAACCCACATTTTTCCTTTAATCATACCCTAGGACACCTTATTGCAGATATATTTCCCTCATTTCATCCCTTGATTGATATCTCTAAGGTTTCCTTGAATGAAACTTGTAGGAAATTGGATGGTTCTATCTCCCAAAACATAGAGCGTACAATTTTCTATGTTTCATTTTGGTGAACCTAGCCTTTAAAACACCTTATTTTATGATTTAGAGTGCATCATAGTCCTAGATATAGCTTACATTAACTTTGCATTAGGTCTTGCATTAGTCAATTTGCATTTAGGGCTTCTAAATCTTGCATTAGAGAAAAGTGCATATAGGTTGCATTTTTGCATTTTAAATCATTTAATTTCACTAAAATTCTGCAATTGCAAATAATCAAGTCAACATACAAACTAGCAACCTTAACATTCACTCAAAATTTTCTTAATTGGGTGCAAAAACCCTAATTGGGACTCATTCACCCATCTGGGCGATTTAGTCCTTACACGTGTTTTTCTCAGATTTCTAGGAATTCTGCACGATGTGTGTTTTTCACTATTTGAACCCTCCAAAAACCCTGTCTGGGACTCATATGCCCCTCTAGTGTTTTAGTCCAAGATTAGACCTAAAACTACCTTTTATAGTATTGAAAACATCATTTTTGTGCTTCTGTTTACTATCATCATATAACTGTTTCACTTTGCCGAGTTTTTGTTTTGTTCATTTCATTAGATCTATAGCTTGATTTTCTTCAATTATTGCATTGCTTAAATTCAAAATTACATTTACAACATTTCATTTTTAGATGGTTGCATAGTGTAATCAACAAATTACCTTACATCTAGAATCTTAAAAATTGCATTTACACATTTCATTCTAGGTCATTGCGTTGCATTTTAAGTCTCTTTTCATTTTAAGTTTGTAATAGAAATGTTAGTATTTATCTTTTCCAAGTTTGCAAAGAAAAACTTAGTCAATAAGCATGTTAGTCATTCATCTAATACATTTTCTAGTTATGAGAGTCTCTTAGTGCAAGAGAATGGAAATGCCGATGATTGCCTTAAATATACACTCCCTCCTATCTCTCCTATTTGTGGGAATATGTGATAGTAGAAGATGAAAGCATAGAAAATCATGATAATCATAGTTTCTCTTCTCCTAATACCTCTCCTACATGTGACAAAGGTATTTGGTGTTAGAAGATGAACTCATTAAGAATCATGAAAATGTTGAAAGCTCCTTTTCTATAAACTCTCCTACATTGGAAGATATTATAGCACAAGAGAATGAGATCATAGACACATTTCTAAACATCACCTTACCTCATTTCCATTCACCTCTTGCTTGTGAGAATGCTTTAGTAAGAAATCATGACAATCATATTGTAAACTTGAAGAAGATAGGTTGGTGTTAGACGATAAAATATTTAAGATCTATGACAACCCTCTTTATGTTTCTTTCCCTACCTATCCTATTTTGGAAGACATTATGGAACAAAGGAATGAAATTTTGGGCAATCTTGACAATCACATTTGTTTTTCTCCTAGTATCTCTCCTATTTGTGAAGAAGATACTTTGATGTTAGAAAATACAATCGATAAGTCATGAGAATATTAGTTGCTTCTCTTCCCCTAGGGAGAACATTGTTGATAAACAAGAGAATCCAACTATTGATAACTCCCTTACTTGTGATGAAGTCATTCTAGAAGAACTGACCTTTGAATGTCATGAACATCTAGTTTGTAGTTCTCCTAAAAACTCTCCTCCTAGGGAGGATATCATGGTGCAAGAAAATGACAACATTAACACATTCCTTTCAAACAATAGTAATATGAATTCCTTAGATAATGGTGAAAAGATGACACTGGACTCTTGTTGTACATGTTTTTCACACACGCCCTGCCGAAGGTAGGGACCCCCCCTCTTTTTTCTCTTGACAGGTCATTTTTGCTCCTGATGGGCTGCTTTGCTCTCATTTTTCTTTGCACACCTCACTTCCAAGCCCAGGATGGCCATGAGCCCTAAAATGATTAATTTTCCATTGGCCAAGTTCACCTGACTAAATTTCACTAAGTCATTTGCTAGTGCGGGCTAGACCTTGTGCGTTTCCCCCCTTGCTTATTGCCCCGGTGTCCATCGGGCCCTACGGGCTTTCATTCATGGATTTCCCTTCATTGTTTGTCATTGTGTCATTTTCTTGCAGCCGAGTCCCAACGTCCACCTGACATACAGACCCTGCACCCATTTTTGACACTGCATCCTTCATGCTCCATAAACCCACAGTTGCGGGTTGCCCTATGTGGGTCTTTGTTCCCATTTTGCTGCTTTCGCAGCGGCCGATCCTTGAATTTTGCCCGCTAGGTGGGTTCGGCAATCGCTCCTTCTATCTTCGCCATTACTGTAGGTCAACTGACCCATTATTTCAAAGTTTCATAAGCCTAAGTTGTTTGGGGGTCTTGTTGAATAGTTTTCCTTCCCTAACCACCGTTGCCAAATTATCGAGCCTTCATATCGTCCCACTAGGTGGGACCCACACACACCATTTCCTTGGAATGAGATCATAAAGTTGTGATAGATGCTTGAGTCGAATCTTGTTGGAATATCCTCCCTTATAGACCATGGGCTGCAGGTGGCAGTTACCACAATGTCGTTCATAACGACCAAGCTTCAGTGCCTCCCCACTTTGTGGACCCACAACTCACCAATGTTGTCTTCCCCACTACGGGCCTCCACATCACTTCTTCCATGACATGCTCTTCACTTGCGGAGAATGCTAGTCTCTTTTCTACATCCACCCATCGTCATTATAATAGACACATGTAGCGGCCTTACCAAAATGATGATCAGGGTTTAGATGTGGGTACTTCTAGGGAGTCTATGATTAATAAAGAGTCTCCATTGATTGATGATTGCATGATGAGAGGTCCTTACATATATACGTTACAAGCTCTAAGGGACATCACCCATGTTGTCATTGCTTTGCAAACACCCCGCATGGGTATTACCCAATAATAAGATTGCAACAGAATCATATAACAATGACCATTTGATTATGCACTTACGCCCAGGGGCATGTCTGTCTTCACTGAGCTCTCATTCACTCATTTGTGGGGTACTCCTTAGATGGATGATGTCGCTCAAGATTAATGACAACAATTGCCACCCATGTGGGGCCCCCTATGTGGGTTTCCGCATACCTTTCGCCGTCCTCTCCATACTATTGCTTAGTGTCTCTCTCAATGTGTCCACTCGCATCCTTTGGCCTGATGGCGGTCTTCTAGGTGCGAGGGTCCGATAACAATGGCATTGTTTAAATTACTTCGTCGCCTCACTCTCTGCCATTAACAATGACATTTATGTAGTGGCCTCCCACACCTTATGGCTTGCACCTAGCCTCCCAACAAGGCATAATTGAGTAGGGTGACAACGGACCTATTATTGACTCAAGACCATTGTTTATCTTTACAAGCCAGTGGTGCAGGAGCACCAATCTTTTCATTGTTTCTTCATTAGTTGTTTCATGGACAAGGTGTGTCATGGAGTTTGAGTTAAGGTGAGTAGAGTCTTGAGTCTAAATAAAGTCCATTGTGACCATTTTTATGTAATTGACCAATCTTGATGTCTTTTGAGTCCATGATATAAAAGTTGTAAGTCATGTTGAAGGATTGTCAAAGATTGACAAGAGTTGTCTAGTTAAGGTAGTGTATTGATTTTCTATTTTCAAGTCATGTTTTTGTGTTGAATAAGGTCTAAATAGACCAACTACAATGTTTTAGGTGTTTAGGAGTGAAAAGTTGCTTAAAGAGATGTAAAGTTGTCAATAAAGGTTGTCAAAATATTGTTTTAGGGGAAAATGAAGAGTTTAATATTTTCAATGGAAGTTATAGGCATTTGGAGGTTAGTTTCTTGTTTGAAAATGTACTTAAAGCCTCTTGATGGCTTGAGCAAGGTTGTTGAAAAAGTGTTGAAGGAACTAATTCAATAAAAAAATGTTTTTCTTCTACAAATTCTCTATTTTTTATACTCTGTCATCTTTGTAAAAGCCTGTATAGGTTTCAAATGCTTTGAGTATTGTTGTGCTATGTGATTACAAGCCTTACCTTTCATTTTATGCCATTTTGAGGGACTAACACTATTTTTTGGAAGGAGAAATCAATCCTTTTCCTGAACTACTTTGTTTCTTTAGAATTAAGGGTTGAGGGTCTTCAAAATGTTTAAATGACCCATTCCACTGCACCTAATGGAATGGGTCTAAAATGCTCTGAAATTTTGGGTTCCAATGTTTTGGTAGGTAGTGAGAAAACCTTGTAAGAAAGGGGAGGAAGCCCTAGGGTTGACAGAGTCAAATTTCCATATGAATTGGTGGTGTCAAGACATGGTTTTGGTAAATAACTGATGAAATTGCCTTTGTGTGAGTAGAGTGAGTTTGTGTAGGGCATAAGAATGGTCTTTGAAGCATTAGTTGAGTTTGGAGAACCCGAGTATATGGTTTTCCATTAAAACCCTAGTGTTTTGAATGATAATGGAGGCTTTTGTAAAACAACATCAAAATGGCCATGGCTTGGACAAAGAATTGTGAAATATGTTGTTTTGTGTCACCATAAACCTCTAAAAATAGTTTGTGGAGTAGAATCAAGTGATTGGGAGGGAACTCCTTTGTTAAATTGGGCCAATCTAGTAGCTTTTGAGAAGGGGGGTGTATAGGATCACTGAGTTGTGTGAATAAATCTGAGTGACACAGATGGGATGTCATGTGGAGTCATGTTGTAAGTATTATAGGGTGTCAAGTGGGTGTTTGAGAGGCCTTCTCTAAAAGATAGGTCCAGTTGTTGAGATTTGTGGCTTGAAGTCTCTTGGTAAGGGTTTGAGACTAGTCAAGTGTTTGTGGGTTTAGAAACATATTTTCATGTTTGTGTTTGATCATTTGTAGTGGATTGAAGGTCATTACCACCTAGTCTACATCAAAGTGGTATCAAAGCAAGGGATTAGGTCTCTTGAGAAAGAAGGTTAAGAGTTTGTGTGCAAGGAGAAGGTGTACTTGGAGGAATCAAAATGCCTCCTAAGGTAAGTGTTGTTACAAAAATGGTTGAAAACCAAGCTAAGAAAATAGAAGCCTTGGAGAAGGAAATTTTTGTGTTGATGGCTAAAGGTAGGGTTCTCTTGGAGGAGATTGAAATAGAGGAAGAATCCACTAGTGATGAAGAGGAGATGGATCTGGAAGATGTACGGATGATGAAGCTTTTGAAAGATGTGAAAAAGGATGGACATGACAAAATGGATGTGCCTATGTATGGGGGAAAATTAGATGGAGAAGAGCTCTTGGATTGGATAGGGGCTTTGGAGAACTATTTTGAAAGTGAGGAGGTAGGCGAAGAACACAAGGTGAAGAAGGTAAAAACCAAGTTGAAGGGACATGCCTTGTTGTGGTGGAATTTTGTGCAAGATGAGAGGGAGAAACAAGGAAAGAACAAGATCACTTCTTGGGAGAGAATGAAGAAAAAAATCAAAGGTAAGTTCCTTCCTAAAGATTATAATATTCAATTGCTTAAAAGACTTCAAAATCTTAGGCAAAAGGATCTAGATGTGCAAACATATACTAAAGAATTTTGTAGGTTAAGTATAAGAGAAAAACATGAAGAAGAAGAAGAGAAGAAAGCTAGGTATCTCAATGGTCTGAGATATAATATTCAAGATGAGATCAATGTGTTGGCACCAAAAATAGTGGAGGGGTGTTTTCAAATGGCTGTTAAGATTGAAGAAAAACTTAAGAGGAGACAAGAGAAGGAAACAAGAGGAAGAGGAAGTCCTTCTAGGGGAAGAGGTACCTTTTCTACACCAAAACAGTCCAAGGAAGGTCAAGAAGATGTTGATGAAGGAAAAGAACAAGTGGTTGAATCTAGAGGTGGATGGAGAGGTGGAAGAACAAGTTTTAGGGGTAGGAATGCAATTCAAGGAAGTGGTTCTAATGTGTTTACAGGTAGATTCTATATTTGTGGTGATTATGGACATCCATCCTACAACTGTCCTAATAAACTTGGTTCTACTTCAAGTGGGAATGAGAGAAAAGGTGAGAAGAGAGTTCAACTTGTGCAAGAGGATGAAGAGGAAAGTGTTAGTTCATCAAACCATGTTGAAAACCCTAAAATTGGAGAAGATTTGATGCTACAAAGACAACTTTTGAATGCCTCCAAGGAGCAAGAACCATTGCAAAGGAGAAGTCTCTTCAAGACCACCTGCAAAAGCAAAGGAAAGGTATGTAAATTAGTCATTGATTCAGGCTCCACAAATAACATAGTTTCAAAAGAAATGGTAGATAAGTTGAATCTAGTCAAAGTCCCAGATCAAACTCATTATAAGGTGTCATGGATAAATGGTAATCAATCACTCTTAGTCAATGAGCAGGCCTTAGTTGAGTTCCAAATTGGGGCTTACATGGACAAAGTACTTTGTGATGTTTTTCTAATGCAATGTTGCCATGTATTGCTTGGGTGACCTTGGAAAATTGAAAAACATGCTATGTATGACAGATGGTAAAATACCTATAAGATTGAGCATGAAGGGAAAAAATTCACCTTATTACCATTGCAAGAAGATCAGGAGCAGACAAGGGCAGCTAAGGTCATCATGATGTGTAAGAAGGAGTATGTGTAGATGGAAGAAGTTAAAAGTGATCAGTTAACAGTCATGACAAAGGTTGTAGACCATAGGACAATGGTATTGAATGCTGAGGCAAAGAAGAACAAAGGTGAACCCCTTGGGAAGGTGGAGAAACAGTCTAAAAAGGTTGATGCACAGTTGGAGAGGAAAATGATGAGAGGAATATAAAGAAGACTGACCTAGGAAGGGTCCAAAGTAAGTTGTTGATGGTAGAGCAAGAGGAGTTTAGGAAAGCTGGTGAATTTTTGGTTGGGACAATAGTATTTCCTCTAACAATTGTAGATGTGAAGGGATAGTCAAATAAGGGCAGAGAAAAGGCTCTAGAGATTGGAGATACAATGATGCATAGGACTAGTAATGCAGGGATGCATAGGTTTGACATTGAAAGAGGATGGTGGACAGTGAATAGGAAGCATGAATTCAAGGACAAGTATGGAGTGGAACAAGTGACAGATCAAGGACAACAGTCTGAAGGAAGGTATGTTGTTTGGCCAAGGCAAAGGACAAATGGAATTAGTGCTACACCATTTACAGCTAGAAGGCAAGTCAGGGGATGTTCAACCAAGAGAAGGAAGCCATACCAAATTGGCCTTGAATTCAAGGATGATGAGTATAGTGCAAGTTCTCAAAATTTTCCAGTCAATGTATCTTTTGCAAGACAAAGAGTAGGAGCATTCAAAGGTGGAACAGTTGTAGGTCACTTTCCAAGAGGCTTGGAAACTTTTCTTGGTGGGGTGTCTGGTTCAGGAGCACCAATATTTTCTTTGTTTCTTCATTAGTTGGTTCATGGAAAAGGTGTGCCATGGAGTTTGAGTTAAGGTGAGTAGAGTCTTGAGTCTACATAAGGTCCATTGTGACCATTTTTATGTAATTGATCAATCTTGATGTCTTTTGAGTCCATGATATAAAAGTTGTAAGTCATGTTGAAGGATTGTCAAAGATTGACAAGAGTTGTCTAGTTAAGGTAGTGTGTTGATTTTCTATTGTCAAGTCATGTTTTTGTGTTGAATAAGGCCTAAATAGACCAACTAAAATGTTTTAGGTGTTTAGGAGTGAAAATTTGCTTACAGAGATGTAAATTTGTCAATAGAGGTTGCAAAATACTGTTTTAGGGGAAAACGAAGAGTTTAATATTTTCAATGGTAGTTATAGGCGAGTGGCGGTTAGTTCCTATTTGAAAATGTACTTAAATACTCTTGATGGCTTGAGAAAGGTTGTTGAAAAAGTGTTGAAGGAACTAATTCAATAAAAAAATGTTTTTCTTCTGCAAATTCTCTATTTTTTGTACTTTGTCATCTCTGTACAATCCTGTACAGGTTTCAAATGCTTTGAGTATTGTTTTTCTATGTGATTACAAGCCTTACCTTTCATTTGATGTCATTTTGAGGGACTAACACTATTTTTTGGAAGGAGAAATCAATTCTTTTCCTGAACTACTCTGTTTCTTCAGAATTAAGGGTTGAGGGTCTTCAAAATGTTTAAATGACCCATTCCACTTATGTTTTCCACTGTACCTCATGGAATGGGTCTAAAATTCTCTAAAATTTTGGGTTCCAATATTTTGGTAGGCAGTGAGAAAACCTTGTGAGAAAGGGGAGGAAGCCCTAGGGTTGACAGAGTCAAATCTCCATATGAATTGGTGGTGCCAAGACAGGGTTTTGGTAAATAACTGATGAAATTTCCTTTGTGTGAGTAGAGTGAGTTTGTGCAAGGCATATGAATGGTTTTTGAAGCATTAGTTGAGTTTGGAGAACCCAGGTATATGGTTTTCCATTAAAACCCTAGTGTTTTGAATGATAATGGAGGGTTTTGTAAAACATCAAAATGGCCATGGCTTGGACAAAGAATTGTGAAATATGTTGTTTTGTGTCACCATAAACCTTTGTCAATAGTTTGTAGAGTGGAATAAAGCAATTGGGAGGAACCTCCTTTGTTAAATTGGGCTAATCTAGTAGCCTTTGAGAAGGGAAACGTATTCGATCACTGAGTTGTTTCAAGAAATCTGAGTGACATTGTTGTGATGTTGTGTGGAGTCATGTTGTGAGTCTTATAGGGTGTCAAGTGGGTGTTTGAGAGGCCTTCTCTAAAAGATAGGTCTAGTTGTTGAGATTTGTGTTTTGAAGTCTCTTGGTAAGGGTTTGAGACTAGTCAAGTGTTTGTGGGTTTAGAAATAGATTTTCATGTTTGTGTTTGATCATTTGTAGTGGATTGAAGGTTATTACCACCTAGTCTGTATCAGCCAAAAGTCATCGGAGATTGATGAGGTGCGGTTGGATACACCAATACAAATCATGTTTGATAATCTCTCATAATGGCAATATCTGTGAGCCCCCACCTCCCTGAAAGTCTAAGATTTTGAAGGGGTTGGCATTACTAGAGGTTCGTCTACCTCCATGAGTCCCTTAATTTCTCATGGGCATAGATGGTTGCCACTACCAAAACTGATTTCTTTCAAATACCTAGTCGATTGTGGGGCACGAGCTTTGCATATCTTGGTGACACTATTATGCTCTTGATCGTTATTTGCACCATGACAGTGGTATTATGATTGTTTCAAATGGAACATGGGGTTCGATATTTGTAGAAGTTTTAAATTGCCCATGCCATTGTCCTTCATAACAGAGCAAACTCTCACTTTTTGGAATTGGTCATTGGGCTTTATGGGACAAACCAATAAGAAAAATCTGGCCACTTTGCGCACCTATAGACTGATAATCATCAATGCTTTGCTCATCCATGATGTGTAGCCTACGAGGCTGATGAATTCTTTGAGTGGTCATCTTATTGTTAGTGGGCGGTGACCTTCCTCTTGTCAGTAGATGCCACAATTGTGGCATCCACCATGTGAGATTCTACTCAACTTGTGTCGATGTCCTCACGACATTCTCCTTCCAGCTACATGCATAGTTCTTTCCATGTGCTTTCGTCTGCCTTTCCCAAATGTGGGCCACTTCCATGCGAAAGCCATCACCTTCGCAGCTGTCACCCAAAACGACTTCTTATGGTTAGCCTCCCGCTTCAATCTCCCTGATAACGGGATGGTTGGATCCTAAATGATGACGTTATACTCTAGTCGCAATTTCTCACTAGTCTAAAGATTCAAAATTCTTAATGTGCACCATCAAGTGAACGAGATCGTTGATCACACAACACTGGTTTAGGCATCAAATTTATTTAAGGAGATATATAGACAAATTATATGGCATCTGTGGGAATGAATAAAACTTGGGTCGACACTTATAGTATTGCTAATTGTGGCCCTCTATTGGGGGGTTCCCGCAGTGGTTGCACAAAGACGTTCAGGTTGTGTGTTTCACCTATCACAATGAAGATTCTCATGGGGTCAAATACAATAAGCAACAGCATGATTGTGGGTTTCTTCATGCCTGAGGCCACTTCTCCCAGCACTATTCCTTCTCACCGTGGCCCCACTGATCACTCCTACATCTATTCATCTCCAAGATAAAGGTATATGAACCAAAATCCTTATAGGGGCAACTTGGCTATGATGGAGGACACAATAAAACAACATGTACCAGGGTGCAGGAAAAGTTACTTAGTAGCGATTCACTTTCGAACATTAGGAGATTGTAATGTATTTTAGCAACAACTAATAGGGATGACACCCATGAAGGAAGAGGCAAAGAGAACTCAATCAACAAAATCAAAAGACATTTGTGTTGTAGGGCTCATACCGTGGGTGGTTTTCCACATTTCGCTATTACCATAATGACATCTTCACCTTGGCTTACTGCATTCCTAGACTCTTTGTTTCAGACGGAAGTCTCTGATGTGGGTTCTGCTTGGGTAGAGGCTATCAACTTTGTTGCCTTTGTCACAACATCCATCACTCGACATCTCCCCATGGCTTTTCTCCCACACATTGCTCCCATAGACTGCTCTGCTCAATACATGTACTCATGATTAATTCAATTAGATAAGATAATCAGGAAAGTGCCTATGAGAGGGCTAAACTATTTCAAATTGCACCATGAATTAATACACTACCCTTAAAAGAATATGTTGACAATAGTGCTGCATTAATGCAATGGAAACATTATGAATCAGTAGGTTGCTAAAGCACTTAATAAATGACAATTGAAATCGGTTTGCAATCCATTTACTATCACAAACACATAGGGATTTGATAACTATAGGATTTACATGCAGAATGGGGATGCCAGTGTTATTAAAGTATTCAGGGCCGGTGATGATTTAAAATGCTCTAGACCTTTGTAAAGTGAAGATTGCAAAAGACTGATTAGTGGGCGTGAATTTTCAAGTAAAGAGTTGAAGGGGTGCGTTCAGGTTAGTTGAAGTTCAAATGGCCCTCTCCATTGCGGGGTCCATCTCCACCTTCATCATTCAGACGATGGGCTTCCTGCACATCTTTTCAATGATGATTCCCCTCTTCATTGTAGGTTATGCATTATGCATCATTGTTTGGTGAGATCGCCGTACCTTATGACATTCTGAGACTGTCTCCTCGCATCTTGGCGTCTGCCTTCTCCTTTCCACACCCTTGCAATTCATGGTTCCTTATGTCCTCTGCTATGACAAACACATGCACTGATAAATGATTGATGCAAGGTAAATGGAAAATTCCACAATTGTGAAAAGCTTTATCTGACGACAACAAATGTGACTGATTTTATGGTGGAAGTGGCTGTTATGGAGGCCATCGCTAATCAACTGTCTCAATAGCATTTGGGCATGACATTTTCGCATGGTGCTTATGTGCCCATCTATTCTAAGAACATACTCCAACAATAGAGATGCCTCATAGTTAATGTGATGGTAATTTTTCTACGTGATCCATGTTCTCCTGGCTTATGGCCTTTGCCATCCGTGACCCCACAGATGAGCGGCTGTGATGCTCTTTAATTTTGAAATGCATGATATTTAAAGATTGGGTAGATGATAAGTTCATGATGGTTGCACCAAATGAAGCATGTTTTCCTCTTGCAGGTTTTCATTAGAAATGGAATAACACCTTGCGGGGGTCGGTTGTTGGGGATGGCATTCGATGGTGGCATTCCCACATTCATTTACCACAAATGGAAAAAGCCTCGTTTGTTCCCACACAAGTAAGTTAAGAGCACAAGAAGAAGAACAAAATTTATTTCAAAAAATAATTTCCTTTAAGGAATTCAAGTTAGACGATTGTGCATATGCATCCCTAGGATTCATATGAATGTGATGAACGAATAAAATTAAAGGATTCCATTATTGTAGATAATAAATTTCTTTCGCCCTTATCTTTAGCTTATTCATGATGATGATTGCTTAAATTCCTATCGTTAATTAATGTTCGTGGGATCATTTGCTAAGTAAGGCCATGGAAATGAAAAGGGGGGAATTCTAATGCATTTATTTAAATTGCCTTTTTGTGTTGTAAGGAAAGCTTAGGTGCAGAACAAACTCTCCTAATTCCAAAACCTCAGGGAAGAATGCAGATAGGACTTTAAAATTTTGCAATTATAGTTCATTAAGATACACAAGAAAAGAATAATAGAAAAGAGAAATAAAGACATACACAATTGGATACCAGATTTATGTGGGAAAACCCTTACGTGAGAAAAACCCACCACACCAAGAAAAGTCTCTTTGTATTACAGTAAAGAAAATTACATACAGAGATCAACTTCACTTTCTGATATCAATTATTATAGCAGCCTCATTCACTGATCAACCTTATACAAAAATTCTCTTTGAAACATCCAATGAATTCACTCAGATCAATCCATGTTCAATCGAGCAACACTTGGTTATCTCACACTGATCATCGTCATCCACCATTGTAGAGTATAATTCATTCTCT
The DNA here is from genome assembly GCA_007258455.2 of Sequoia sempervirens. Classification (NCBI taxonomy): domain Eukaryota; kingdom Viridiplantae; phylum Streptophyta; class Pinopsida; order Cupressales; family Cupressaceae; genus Sequoia; species Sequoia sempervirens. The sequence goes on from VDFB02000007.1 coordinate 109,227,141, forward strand.
TATGGTTTGTTCATTTTCCACAATAGAATAGTCACAACTGTTCAACTACCAATGGTTCTCATTCTGCTTCGCTCATTTGTTCAAAACAGACCACATTAGATAGTCGTTCAGTCAAAATTTTCAAAACAAATCACATGTCGGTGAGACACCAGACCGTGTCTCCCCGATGCCTAAATACCCAACTGTCCTTATTGGCAAGAGTCACCACCATCGGCAAGAGTCATATCGAGTTCAAACTTGTTGCCCAGACTCACTCTATTGGCAAGAATCATATCGAATACAAACCTATTGGCTAGAAACACTCTATCGCTAAGACATCACATCGATATCCATCTCATGCAGATCTATCGGCAAGAGTTTCGCTATCACTGAGAGTTCACAGCGAACAAAAATACAACGGCGAGATATCCTCTATTGGCAAGAGTTCACACCAATCATAGAATAGTCGGAGAGACCAACACTATCGACAAGAGTTCTCTTCGAACACAGACCTGTCGGGGAGAGGAAAGCCATCAGCAAGAGGAAAACCATCAGCAAGAGTTCTCATCGAAAGCACCTGCCTGTTGGCAAGAGAAAAATTATCGCTAAGAATTCATACCGAATGCACCTATCTGTCGGCGAGACCAATAGTATCAGCAAGAGATCATATTGAAAGAAAACTTGTTAGCGACACCATAGTCATCGAAAGGAGATCACACTGAAGGAAAAATTGTCGGCGAGACCACAGTCATCGACAGGAGATCACATCGAAGGAATACTCGACAGTTCATATTACTCTGATATGTTCATCGGCTGGAGTCTATTTGACAACCACTAGGAACCAACTTGTTGGAAAGAGGTCTACCTGGACAGAAAGAGATAGGAGTTTCATAGCGATAGACATGTCTTGCCGATGATTCCCGTCGGCAAGATAGAACCAAAGTCTCAGCGACTTTGAACTTTTGAACACAACTGCTAGTTGGTAAGACATTCAGAGGGTCTCACCGATTTTTCTCTTTCAGGAGTTTCATGTCAATAAGCTTGAGGCACATTTTCCAACAATCTCCCACTTGATGAAGATCTTACTAACACCTCCAAAGCACAACAAAACTACTAAAATTCATGGGCACAAAGCCCCATCGAACTAGAACACCACCTGAACTTGTCTATGCTCACTGGCTTCGTCAATGCATCTGCAACATTTTCCAAAGTATCCACTTTTTCTAAAGAGACCTTTCCATCCTCCACCATATCTCATACAAAATGATACTGCACATCAATAAGTTTCGTCCTGGCATGGAAAGTAGGATTTTCGCCAAACAAATAGCACTTTGACTGTCATAGTAAATTGTAATTTTCCCTGCATCAAACCCAATGTTAGAACACAAATGTTTTAACAAGATTGCTTCTTTACAGGCATGTGTTGCTTCCATGTATTCTACCTTTGTAGTGGAAAAAATGACTACAGCCTACCGCTTACTCATCCAACTAACTGCACCACCATTCATCATGAAAATATATCCACTAGTGGATCTTTTGTCGTCAATGTCCCCTGCCCAATTAGAATCCACATAGCCTCAAATGCTGAGAGTCCTCAGTGATTCAACCAAATTCCCATGGTAACACAAAGCATATTTTGAAGTGCCCTTGAGATATGTAAACACTCTTTTCACAGTATCCCAATGTGTCCTTCCAAGATTTTCCATAAAACAAATAAGTACTCCCACTTCTTGGGCAATGTCTAGCCTTGTACAGACAATTGCATACATTAAACTTCCAACTACACTAGCATAAGGCACTATGGTCATGTCCTCTATCTCAATAGGAGATTTTGGACAATCTTCAACAGATAGCTTCGTTCCCTGCAAAACTGGAACAACTAGCTGCTTGCAATCAGTCATACAAAATCTATCCAGAACAATATTAATATACTTACTCTGACTGAGCCAAAGTTTTCTACTCTTCCTATCCCTGGTTATTTCCATTCCCAAAATATACCTAGCTGCACCAAGATCTTTCATTTCGAACTTTGCAGACAACTGAGATTTTAGATCAAAAATCATTAACTTACTATTGCCTATGAACAATATATCATCAACATAGAGAGCAATAATAAGAACACGATCATTTTTAGATTTGTAGTACACACAATGATCAAATTTTGATCTTACAAATCCAAATGATAAAACAAATGTGTCAAACTTCTGGTACCACATTCTAGGAGATTGTTTTAATCCATATAGAGATTTTTTCAACTTGCAAACCAATTTTTCTTTACCTTTTTCCACAAAGTGCTTAGGCTGGGACATGTAAATTTCTTCTTCAAGGTCACCATGAAGAAATGTTGTCTTCACATCCATCTGTTCACTCTCTAAGTCATACACTGCTACAAGTGACAAAAGAAATATGATAGACGTCAACTTAGCTACAAGAGAAAAAATTTCTCCATAATCAATTCCCTCTACCTGGGAATACCCCTTCGCAACCAACCTTACCTTATAATTTTCCACACTGCCATCCATACTTATTTTCATTTTAAATACCCATTTGGAGCAAACAAATTTTCTACCTTCAGGCAAGGGAACCAAACTCCAAGTATCATTCTTTTCTAATGATTCCATTTCTTCATTCGTGGCTTCCAACCAAGAGTTTGAATTAGACATTCTAATTGCCTCTTTCACAGTCCTAGGCTTATCAGTGCTAGAAATTAAAGCATAGGAACAAGTAGAATCTAACAAAGAAAACCCATACCTATCAGGTTGCTTTCTTTCATGTGTTGACCTCTTCACAAGCTGAGGCTGAGGTTGTTCTTCTTCTTCATAACTCTCAGAACTACTTGAGCTCTCCATAATTTCAGGTACATTTTGAATTTTCAATTCCTCTTTATTTGGTGTCAGAGGAATTTCAATTACATCCTTTTTATTTTCTGATTTTGTCTTTGACTGCAGATCCAAAGTAGAAGGCTTCAACTCATGAAAAATAACACTTTTGTTGTATAGAACCTTCTTTATATCAGGATTCCAAAGCTTGTATCCTTTTATGCCAGCATTATAACCAGTAAAAATACATTTAACAGCCTTGTTTTCCAATTTATACCTTTTTTCATTTGGCACATATATGCATATGCCTCACAGCCAAAGACACAAATCTGTCTCAGAGAGGGCTTCTTTCAAGACCATGCTTCCAAAGGTTTTTTCTCAATAAGAGTGGAATTAGGAGAATGGTTTATTAAATAACATGATGTTGCAACTTCCTTAGCCCAAAACTTCTCCTCCAAGCCAACACTGCTTAGCATACTTCATGCTCTTTCCATCACTGTCCTGTTAAAACTTTCAACAACTCCATTTTGTTGCAGAGTGTAGGGTGTAGTTTTATGTCTTTTAATCCCATGATCTTTATAGTACCTTTCAAACTCATCAGAACAAAACCCACTGCTATTGTTAGTCCTTAAACATTTTATTTTTCTTTTAGTATGATTTTCCACAAGGTTTTTAAATTCCTTAAAATGACTGAACACTTCTGATTTACTTTTCAAAAAACAAACAAATTCCCTTCTTAAATAATCATCAATGAACGATACATAATATCTTGATTTAGACAAAGAAGGAACATTTACTGGACCAAAAACATCAAAATGTATATAATCAAGTAAAACAGAAGATTTGTGAGGATTGGAGTAGAATGAAACATGGTGTTGTTTACCATATATATAATGTTCACAAAACTTGAATTTTAGGTTACAATCGTCAAGCCCTTCAACCAGGTTTTTATTTTTCAAGGTTTTTAAACCTTTTTCTCCAATGTGACCAAGCCTATGATGCTAGAGCATAGTCTTTTCTATTGGAAGTTTAACTTCCATAGAGTTTGCACTATCAGGAACATTTTTCTCCTTTTCTCCATTAGTAGCCTTTGTGACTTTGCAGAGACACTATTGCATTGCACAACAAGTGCATCTAGCTTATACAAGGTACCAATATGAGCACCCCTTGCTAGCACCATTGAGCCTCTAGTCATCTTGCAACCATTTCCAGAGAATGAGACCTGCACTCCAACATCATTTAGCTTACTAACAAAAAGTAAATTTCAAGCCAGACCTGGTCTATGCATTACATCATTGATTCCCTTCACTCTTCCATCAAGGAACTAAATTTTGAATCTTCCACGACCAACTATTTCCAGAGATGAATCGCTTGCCAAATACACCCTTCCACCATCATAATTTTCATACTTAGTGAACCAGTCTCTATGAGATGTCATGTGGAAAGATGCTCCAGAATCAATCAGCCAAACATCTTCTGATGCCTATGTAGCCAAGGCTGCAATGAAAGCATCTGCATCACTCTGAGAAGAATCATTGTTGGAAGAATACTTCTTCTTCTTTTTTTTCTCCTCTTTGAAATCTTTTCAGACATGACCAGGCTGCCCACAATTCCAACACTTTACCTTGGACTTCTTACTAGGAGACTTTGATCTCCCCTCTGATTTGGATTTGGAATTTTTGTCCTTCTTCCTGCCTTTTTCTTTCGATATGCCTCTAACAGCAAGAGCCTCCTTCGCCATCTCAGAAGATTTTCTTCTCATCTCTTCTTATAAGAAAGAAGCAACAATATCTTCTATCTTAAAAGAGGAAGTATTACTCCCAATAGCCATCACCAAGTGATCCCAAGAATCTGGCAAAGAACACAACAATAGCATACAACGATCTTCTTCATCAATCTTCACAACCACATATGCTAACTGAGTAATCAACATGTTGAAAGCATTCAAATGATCAACAATAGACGCTTCTTCCTACATTTTCAAAGAGTACAACTTCTTCCTCAAGAACAAATTATTCACCAAGGACTTGCCTTGATAAATAGCTCCCAATCTTTTCCACAAAGAGGATGTTGTCTTTTCTTCATGAACATTTAGAAGAACAAAATCTTCTAAACAAAGCCTTATTAGCCCCTTTGATTTTTGATTTGCAAGGTCCCAATCCTCTTGCTTCATGCCTGTAGGCTTTGTTCCAAACATAGCAAGCCAAAGATAATGATCAACCAATAGATCTTCCATTTTGAGTTTCCACAACTCAAAATTACTACCATTGAATTTCTCAATTTCAATCTTTCCTGACGTGCTTGCCATCTTAATCTATAATTTAGATTACCAGACTTCTACAAGACTCCCACTGAATAGAATTGACACAAAAAATCCAACGTACCAACAAGGATAACATAACTGGCTAGGCTCTGATACCACTTGTAAGGAAAGCTTAGGTGCGAAACAAACTCTCCTAACGCCAAAACCTTAGGGAAGAATGCACATAGGACTTTAAAATTTTGCAATTACAGTTCATTAAGATACACAAGAAAAGAATAACAGAAAATAGAAATAAATACATACACAATTGGACATCGGATTTACGTGGGAAAACCCTTACGGGAGAAAAACCCACCACACCAAGAAAAGTCTCTTTGTATTACAGTAAAGAAAATTACATACAGAGATCAACTTCACTTTTTGATGTCAATTATTACAACAGCCTCATTCACTAATCAACCTTATATAGAAATTCTCTTAGAAACATCCAATGAATTCACTCAAATCAATCTTTGTTCAATCGAGCAACACTTCATTATCTCACACTGATCATCGTCATCCACCATTGCAGAGTGTAATTCATTCTCTTATGGTCTGTTCATTTTCCACAATAGAACAATCACAATTGTTCAACTGCCAATGGTTCTCATTCCGCTTCACTCATTTGTTCAAAACAAACCACATCAGACAGTCATTCGGTCAAAACATTCAAATAGAATCGCATGTCGGTGAGACACCAAACCGTGTCTCCCCGATGCCTAAATGCCTGACTATCCTTATCGGCAAGAGTCACCACCATTGGAAAGAGTCATATCAAGTTCAAACCTGTCACCCAGAATCACTCTATCAGCAAGAATCATATCAAATACAAACCCATTGGCTAGACACACTCTATCGCTAAGACATCACATCGATATCCATCTCATGGAGATCTATTGGCAAGAGTTTCGCTATCGCTGAGAGTTCATAGTGAACAGAAATCCATCGATGAGATATCCTTTATCAGCAAGAGTTCATACCGATCACAGAACAGTCAGAGAGACCAATGCTATCGACAAGAGTTCTCTCCAAACACAGACCTGTCAGCAAGAGGAAAGCCATCGACAAAATTTCTCATCGAAATCATACCCTTCGAGAAGAGGAAAACCATCGGCAAGAGTTCTCACCGAAAGCACTTTCCTGTCGGCGAGAGAAACATTATTGCTAAGAGTTCATACCAAATGCACCTATCTGTCGGTGAGACCAATAGTATCGGCGAGAGATCATACCGAAAGCAAACTTTTCAGAAAGACCACAGTCATCGGCAGGAGAGCACACTAAAGGAAAACTTGTCGGTGAGACCATAGTCATCGGTAGGAGATCACACCGAAGGCATACCCAACAGCTCATATTACTCTGATATGTTCATCGGCCAGAGTCTCTTTGACAACCACTAGGAACCAACTCGTCAGCAAGAGGTCTGCCCAGATGAAAAGAGATAGGAGTTTCACAGCGATAGACGTGTCTTGCTAATGACTCTTGTCGGCAAGACAAAACCAAAGTCTCAGTGACTTTGAAGTTTTGAACACAGCTACTGGTCAGTAAGACATTCAGAGGGTCTCACCAATTTTTCTCTTTTAGGAGTTTCATGTCAATAAGCTTGAGGCACATTTTCCAACACGCGTAAAAGGGAGGGGAATTTAGAAACTAAGGTGTTTTATTTAAAGAAGGGAGGACATCTTTATGGTAATTTATCTGAATATTCAACATCAGATACTAATTATGATTGCATGGAAATTTAGGCTTTTAGGAATTAATTGGTGTTTATCAAGGGCTCCTAACTGACTCTTATGGTGTTGCACTTGAGTGAAGAAAGTCTAGGGGTAGAATGGTGATTACAGTTCAAAGGGGAGATTCTGTTGGAATTAATTAATTATAGGAATCCAGAACTAATATCAAATCATTCTTGAGCAAAAGGGAGGTTTGGTCTGACTACTTCACCAAGAGTTCATGAAAATAAGCTTGTGTGATTAGCTTTGAAGCTTTATTTAATCCTAGTTTCTCTTGCATGCAGGTATGATCATTATATGAATCCTAGCTTCTCAAGGTGACTAGCATATGGATGTTCATCATGCTGGCATATGGCTTTAGGAGATTTTTTTTGGCTGCTAGTTTTGTCATTGATGGCAACTGGAGTTAGTAGTGTGGTCCGTAGTTTAGAAGCAGTTCCTATTGGCAAGGAAAGTAGAAGACAAGACTCTATCGACATAATGCATGAAGAGTAGAGTATCCGGTTGGTAAGTTGATCTGGATACTTCACCGAATCATTATTTTTTTGTGTGGATCTCCAGGGAAGCTTGTCAGTCATGTATGATATTTGTTTGATAAGTTTTATGATATTACATTGATCCATGTACAAGTTTGGAGATTTGGTAGAATGATTTATTGCTTATTTTCTCATTGTGGCCGACCTGTTGTGTATGGCATGTTCTGGATGTATGAGGAGTATGTGTTTAACTATTTCTTATGTTGGGAATTTTGGTTTGGGTCCCTACTATAGTCTAGCTAACTTGTGTGGGTACACATTAATTATAATTGGTGATTTGAGCCAACTTGTGGAAGAATATTATATTCTGTTTGAAGCTGACATACAATAATAAAATTCTTGTTAATGGATATATACGTGAGATCGGTAATTCATTTTTTGTGCAATGTACAAAGTGGTGAGAAGGTGTGTGCAAAAAAAAGTGTAGAAAAACTACATGAGGTATTATCAAAGGATCTGTCAAGTAAATTTTGTTTGTGCAACAGAAGGGTTTTTGTAGGAGAGCAGAGCATAGCAGAGCAGAAGTGTGAATTGGATAGAAGGTCCAGAATTTGTTTCATGTGCTTCATTGGAACTAAATCCAAGCATTTAGAGATGATATTTTCTCAGTTCATATTTTGAATAGTTTTAATCCAAACTCTTTTGGACAGTGAGTCCTCATTTGTATTTTGAGCAGTGAGCTCTAGGAAGCATGCCTGAATGCAAGTGCATTCCCCTTTTTATCATACTTTTAATAGAGTATTCTTTGTGGATTAATTTCCACCATGGTTTTTCCCCTAACAGTGTTTCCATGTAAAAATATTGGTGTTATGGTGTTGACATTGTCTTATTAATGTGCATGCATGTTTCCTTCTATTTATTTGTTGTGGATGCTATTAAAGATTAAATATTGTTGTTGATAGTTTAACATTTGTTTTGAGATTCAAATATTTTAGAACACTGATTCACCCCCCCTCTCAATGTTCCTAGTGTCCAACACATCGCCGCTAGATAGAGGATTGTTATGTCATAGCAGCTCGCATGTGAAATATTCCCATAGAGATTTGATGTCACCGAAGTAAGGAGGCCAACCTACATGAAGACGTAAACCTAGGAAGCCAGTTCAAGATATCAGAGGGTTGTCTACTAAGATCAGAGATAACCAGGGGTTGTTTTATTTTTCATCAAACAATCATGATCCATCAGGGGCTGCCTCATCAGATCAGGGAAAGCTAATTCATTTAATAATGATGCAAATTTGTAGAAAGGATGCACTTGAATAACTGAAGGATGTTGCAAATCCATAAAAAAATGCAACCTTTGAATAGTTTCAGCTACAACAAAAGGGCAATCAACTAGAAGACAAAAATTCTATAGCACCTAGGCACTACAAGACAAAATAGGAAAAAGACAAAAACTATATTTAAAATTGCTATATAATGGGGGTAGGTGAAACCCTAACTTGTATCAAATCTGAGCCACTCATTGTAAATCAATCCTATCCATTCATTTGGGCTTTGTAAAACTATAAATAGGGGCTTTCCCCTCATTTGTAAATGGTTGGAAAACTAGTGTAAAAGACATTTGCAGCAATAAAAGACAACATTGCATGATTTTATGGATGTTCTCTTTGAATTTTCTCATCTTTCATGCATGGTTCTACTTCCATGTTAGTTTTAGTTTGTAGTTTCTTGGATGACTTTAATGGTGTTGGTTGTTATAGTATTTGATGCATTTCTAGCTCATGCTTTTTGTGGTTTGTTGACGATGAATCACTTTGTAAAGCTAGTTTGAGCTAACTTATTTGCCGCAACCTAGTTCAATTGTATGTTCATGAGGTGAATGTATAATATGAAAATATGTAGTCCTTAGGAGATTGCACTGATTTTGTGTAGCTGCGGGTCTTTCTTGGTTAAGAAAAATCTAGTTTATGGGAGTTTGCCTACTGTAGCACCCTTCATTGTTACTATTGATCCATAGCTTAGATTTAGAATATCTTTCTCAACCCTTTCCCTTTTGCTATTTATTTTAGCCCTTTGTTAGAGTAGGATCTCAAGCATCACCATGAAGCTAAATCAAATGAACTTGATGAGTTTCAACTTGTTGTTTTGAGTGGGCAGGCACTGTTCATTCACTTACAACACTTTGAAACTCCATTTGCAGACCCAACTTCCCATGCTTTGTGAACCATAAAGGCCGACCCTATGTTACCAATGAAACAAATCAACTATCTGAGATATTCCAAGCTTGTCATGACCTAACATTCGAAACCTTGGGGTAGTGATTTGCAACTCATTTGCAGATTTCTACCTTTCAAGAGAGGTAGTGCACTTGTGTGGTACCTGTGTTGAGAAGGTGCAAAAACACCCATCAACAACTCCCCTTCATTAGAAATAAATCAAATCAAAACCGTTGAGGTTATGAATGCATAGTGTAGATCCCCCTTGATTATTGGACCTCCTAAATACCCTATGGGACATCCCAAGAATCCTCTAATTCTTTACCCACCTTCACACAAACCTCCAACTCAAAACAAACTCGCTTTCATCCTTGAACCACCTAAGAATAATGTTTCAAAGAAATCAAATCATAATACCATTTCTCATACATATAACACTAGAAACAATCCACAACCAAGAAAAACACCTTCAACATCCCTCTCATTACCTCCACCTAACTTACCTGGTCCTCCTCATTTTCCTTTGCAAAGTGGAAAGGAGTATGTTCTTGTTGAACAACTTAAGAATACTACTACTAAGATATCCTTATGGGACCTTATTCAAGCCTCCCCTCATTATTAAAACATGATTCAAAGTGCCTTACAATAGGTTCCTATCCCTTCTAATGTGTAAAAAAATGACTTAGCAACCATGATTCAAAGAATAAATGTTGAGATTGTTTTCCACCAAAGTGAGCTCTCTCCTTTGGAAGTGCAAAAACAAAATGAATCCTTCATGGTAGTAGTTCAATACAATAGGACAAGGATAAAGCAAACCCTTGTTGACAATGGCTCCACCCTTAATGTGTGTAGTGTAACGCTTTTGGATAGACTTGGTGTGGATAAATCAAGAATTCAACCTGATTCTTTATCTATTTGAGGATTTGACAATGTAGGAAAACAACCACTTGGTGTGATCACTTTTCCTATTACAACTGGAAAGACCACATTAGAAACACTGATCCATGCTATGCCTCACAATCTTTCATACAATCTTCTTCTAGGAAGACCATGGATTCATGTAATGAATGGGGTTCCTTCTACTCTTCATCATATCATGAAATATGTCTACAATAATAAATTATATACAATCGAAGCCAACCCTAAACCAAATAGTTGTTTGAACATTGAGAAAGGAAAGGAGAATCCTTTGAAAACATTAACACCAACTACACAAGTAGAACCCATGCAACAAAAAAAAAAAGAAAAACAAAAATTGAGGAAGTCACGAAGCTATTAGAAGATGATTGGGGTTCCTTAAATTTCACAACATTCATGGAAGAATACTAGATCATAAACAAAGACTCTAAAAAAGGAAAATAAAAAGTGGTAATGTCAACACAAAATTCAGATGACCCTTCGAAAGCATCCACCTCAAATACTTTATAAGAATGGGTATGTGCAAGATCATGATGGGCCAAAAAGTGGCGATATGATGGGTATGTGTAGGGTATGTGGCTAGTGACTTTTTTTTACCCAAAATTGATGAAACAAAAAGGGTTTTTAAGGGAGATTCTCAACTTCCACCAATATAAATGATGCTTTACTTTGAATTTAATAAATAATTATTATTCATTTTCTATTTGAATTATGACTAAAGTCCTGATTGATAGGTTGATTGAAAAACATCTATAGCTTTCAAATAGTATCACATTTTTTGAATCTGAAACATGTGTCACATTCAGCTTACATACTATAGGATTAAAAAAATGAATTTCATGAAGTTTTGACCAAGTTAAGGTGGTCGACATATGAGTTTTTATATTTTTAAAATTTGTAATAAATTTTTATAATTAATTATTTACTTGGAAAAATTACAAAAAATATGCATCACATCGGGACATGAGTCCTCTACTTATAGCTAAAATATTATAAAAAAATATTATCATTTTATTGTGGTTAGGGTGGTCAAACAGACACCTACTTCTTATTTTTTCCCTAAAATTTAAGTGCTACTGCATTGAAGTTTCAAATTTTCACCAAATAGATTTAAAAAAAAATAAACCTAGTAGTTTAGAAACTAGATTCAATTTGCTACAAATTCTATTGTTACGTATTTTTGAAATAATATAAATAAATTATTCAATTTTTTATGTCAAGTTGCCTAACTTTGAATTTTCTGAATTTCATCACCACTTAAGGGCCTATTTTTTCCATGATAATCCTGCAAATACTCGAATAAGCAAATTATATAAAAACTTTGATGAAGCTGATTATGAGCAACCACCAAATCTAAATGAAATGAAATTTTTTTATGGAAAAGGTTATGAACTTTTGAAACAACTTGGGTATAGTGGAAAAGGATGTGGTGCTAGAGAACAAGTTATTTGTCCCTATAGAGCCCAACAGACAAGGAACGACTACTAATGGTCTTGGTTATTATCCCTCAAAAGAAACAAGCAAGCCTTCACTCAATATCAACACTATTACAAAAGATTCCTCTAAGCCAACTTTAACATTAGTGTGTATAATAGAAATGGAATTCAAAACTTCCTTTATCCACACTAAAAAAGGAATGAAGGAAGAGGAAACCAATTTCACAATGTTCACACTCAAGAACAATTCCTCGAGATTCCAATGCAAAAGAGATTGAAATCTATCAAAGGGGATTGTCCTTAAGGCTGAAAATTGATAAAAGAGATTAACTACTAATGCAAAACTAAGAAAATGCAAAGTGTTTGAAAACACGCTATGATATGCAAAATGACCTAGAAATGCAAACAAATTGTAACAGAAGCTTATGATATTTACAATGTGCACCTAGAAATTGGAGAAGGATGGAATGGAGCTCTGGAATCTTGTAGAAGCCACTGTTGAAGCCAACTGGGACTCATATGCCAAGTTGGGTGACAGTCCAGTTTCAGGAAGATTCTACTAGAACATGTTTTAGACAACTGGGTACTCAGAACTACAAAATATTTGTTTTGGGCTTGGCAGTGGGACTCATATGCCACTAATGGCGTATCAATCCACTTTAGGATTTCAAGAAATTCAAAAGTGTAACCTGTAGCTCACGGTTTGCACTTTTGCTCCTGACAAGTTTCTAGATCTGAAACTGTATAATTTGACCTATAGGTGTTCTTCAAGCTTCTTTTAGGGTTTTGAAAACTTTGAAGGAATTTGAAATTTTTTTGACAACTTTTCTGATCTTGCTCTTTGACAAATCTGCAAACTAGACCTACAAAACACATGCAAAGAGAGGGAAATATTGTTGAGAGTTAGTGAATAGGGGTTTGCCTTGGTCAAACCCTAGTTTGGTAATTAAACCCTTGAAAATGAAATGAAATATGGAAAGAGAATGATGAATGAACAACATGCAATGCTACAAATCACCAAACCCTTGAAGTAGAACTCTGAGGACATGCAAGTAATGGCTCCAAAGTGCTTGAATGCTCTTGTAGAAAAAATTATTGAATGCTAGATCACTTGATTGCTTGTTGAATTGATTAGAAAATTAGGAGGGGTGAAATGAGTGGGAAAACACTATATTTATACTTGATTATGCAATAATTCCTAAAAATGCCACATCATAGGCTGGCCTTAGATCTTAGAAAATAATAACCTACCAAAAATTTGAAATTATTTTGATTTTTGTGCCAAAGGGAACTCATTCGCCCCTAGTGGCGAATGGGTCCTACGTAGGCATTTTAAGTGGGTTTCAAAAATTAAATGTATTAAATGATGTTTATCAGGATTAATTTCAAAAATACACTTAAGTAAGGCCTATAAGTGCAAAATGGGGCCAATTAAAGCATAAGAAAGGTAGAATTATTGATGACAAGCCTAGAAAAGTGTGAAATTTTGTTACAACACTTTGAAATAGGGCTTGGTAAATGATAAAAAGAGGCTATTTAGGTGAATTATATTAATAATACCCTAGAAAAGTGTGAAAGTGTGTTACAACAATTTACAAAACTTAAGTAGGGTACCACTTGATTCCTTTTAGTTCACAAGGGCCTAAGACCTAATGTGAATATGTTATCCACATTACAACACTAAATCAAGGCACAATTAAGCCAAAATCACAAGGAGGGCCCAAGTGAGACAAAAAAAGTAGAAGGGTTACTTTTTCGGTGTCCACATTTAGCTCCCACTTTAGTGAGAGGATGGACCTGCTTCAAACTCACACTAAAGTAGACCAATGTGCATCAAGAGGGGTTCCCATGAACCAATGCTAGAAAGATAGGACAACAATTATCAAGAGGGGTGATCAATCCCCCAAGATCAAGATCTCATGACAAACCAACATAAGCACAAAGGGAACACACATGATATCAAGAAAAATGGAAAGGAACAATCACACAATGCCAAAGATGAAAGAGAGAAAAAGGAAAAAAAGAATGAAAGAATGAATTGGATCAAGCTTCAGCCATTTGTCCAACATGATGCCGATTAGATCTAGGCTGTTTGTCTGGAAAAATGCATACTCACTTTGAGGTGACGGAACTCATGGCTGTCCATTGGGCGAGAAGGCCTAAAAGGTGAGAAACATACACTCATGGCTGGTATGCACTCACACATACGTAGGTTGCTATGGTAAAATTCATGCCTCAAAATGGGATTTCCACTCAACCATACCAGAGTTATACCTCCTAAAAACTTTAATAAGGCACCACAAAGAGAGAAATGACCTTTCAAGCTTCACAAGACGAGAAAAACTTTGTATGCTTGGAGCTCATGAACAAACGTGATGGCTCCACAGGAATGCAAGTTGTGTTATGCAAGGTTGCCATATAACAAATGCAACATGAAAAAGGATGTTCAAAGGAGTCTTGCTTTGTTCATGTGAGGTCTTTCACTTAGGGAACATTGTGCCTAATGTCTCTAAGAGAGGATAAATCAACGAATAGAAGATTTGCAACTTAGGGGATGTAGTGTATCGCATCAAGCCACTAAGAGGAATGTAATATGCTAAGATAGATCACTCTCATGAAGGACATCACACCTAATGTCATCCACAAAGTGACAAAAAACATCATATGAAGTAATAAGGCTGCACTAAGAACCAAGAAAAAGGAAAAATGCAAAAGAATAATGCATATGTATGCCCCCACTTTAGGAATTACTACACACCATACTGTGAGTAGTTACTTTAAAGTAGAAAATGAAAAATGAAAAAAGAAAGACAGGAGATCCAACTTGGAAAGCCCTATGCCAAGTCATATGTTTCTGTGTAAGGCTATGTCATGTGAAGGAAGGGAAAAAAAAGAAGGAAGGGGTTTCCCCCAAAATGAAAACACCAAACACATAAGGGATCTATAGATTTGGGGTTAGTATGTTCTTTTCTGCAATGTTGGGTGGAGAGCTTGGAACTGTCATCATCCCCCAAATACATAGAATTGGGAGAATGACACAAAGAGAGAAAAAACAAAGAAAAACCTTTTGGGTCAACATGGAAGAGACATAGATGTCTCGATGCCTTGCATCATCCCCAAAAGGAAAACACAAGAAAAATGAAAAAGAAAAGGTGAATGAACAAGGAAAAGCTTTTGGGTCAACATGAAGGAGACATGAATGTCTCGATGCCTTGCGTCATCCCTAAAAGGAAAACTCAAGCCAAAAATAAAAAAGAAAAGTGAAAAAGGTAAAATAAAATGAGCCTTTTTGGTCAACATGAAAGAGACATAGGGTGTCTCAATGCCTTGTGTCATCACCAAAAGGAAAACACAAGAATAAGACAAAAATACAAAGGTGAAAGTGATGCATGACATAGAGAAGAATGTCACAAAGAGAGAGAACAACAAACAAAACATCATGGGGGATCACATTACACACATGCAAAATAAAAAGAAAAAGAAAATGCAAAAGACTAGTAAGGAAAATGTGAGTCAACCACAAAGCAAGTCTTCCACCTCCCAATCATGTTCATAAGATGTTGAGGGCAGGCAACTGGCCAAAGGGAGAAGGGAAAGTGCCAGACGAGGAAAAGTACCAGGTTCATTACTCTGTATAGGAGATTTCTCATTTAAGCTCATCGAAGAGGAAAATAATGTGTTCAAATCATTATGCACCTTGTCATCTATTTTGGAAATCTCATCATCATCATCCAAATTAATCACAACAGGAGGATGAATGATAATATCCAATGAAGAGGGTAACTCTTGTTGTGATTTTTATATTAGATCATTTTTTTTTGGTTGGGGGTGGGAGGATCCTCATGCATTTCTTCAGTCAAGTGTGGATTTTGATTTTCTTTGTTTAATTCTTCATGTAACTTGTGAGCGAGAGCACGACGTCTGCACCTACGTTCTCTAGCACCTCTATTTCTTTTGGTTTTGTTATCAAGTTGCATTTGTGAAGGAGTGGGTTGATCATCTATAGGTTACTTTTCTTCCCTAATGGGAGGAACAGAAGGATCCATAGGAGGTTGTTCATCCACTTTCTATTTTGCTTTGTAAACTTGTTTTATTCAAGGAGGCATGACATAGTTGCTTTCATTGTCTCTTGGTCTTTTAGACGATGTAGTTGAAGTTTTTGGTGTTGGTCAATCTTGGTTATTTGGTTCTTGTTCAGGTTGAAGCATGGATTTGTCTATGATGAAAGTGTCAGAAGTAGATAGGGACATGTGTTGGAGAGACAATTCTACTATTTTCTTTGCTTTGAATTTTTGATAAGCGATGAAAAAGAAGTCTTGTTGTGGTGTTATAGGTTCCATGGGCTCGGGCCAAAAGGATTCTAAGGAAAAGTTTCCTTTGGAAGACAAGGGGTTAAAGCCACTATGGTGGATAGTAAATATTTCATTTTCAAATGGAAACTTTAAGAATTTGTGAACAATTGAAAGGAAAACTTTCATTGAGTGAAGCCGTGGATGGCCTAGCCTCAAACAAAACTGGTCTGACTATATGATGATGGAGAATGTGAAATCTAATGTTTTTGGTCCTATTTGTAATGGAAGGATGATTTATCCTATTGTAGGGCAAGAAAAACCATTATGCATCTTGATCCATGCTTTCAGTTTATCATAGTCATCTTGATAAAGTTCATGTAATACTAAGAATTCCTTAGTGATCACGTTCTAACCATAGGTGGGATCAATTAATATCCCATTAGTGGGCCTATCATAGATACGACCAACTATGTAAGGAGGACCATCAGGTAGATATTTAATTATTTCCTTAGAGGAGAAAGCAATATCAAGAGAGCTCTTAGATTGTCCCTTACGAGGGATAACATTTATTGCACCTACCATTTCATCCATAGGATTAACATGGGTAACATGTGGGATAGTGATGCAGCCACAGTAGGAGGGTCCTCAAGGAGAACAATTCAGACCATGCAATAAGAGTAACACAATGAAAGCAACACAAAATATGGAGGCAAATGCAGATGCAAATATTCTCATTAACAAAAATCTCAATTATATTTGGCCAACAACATCTGGGCTTATAGTTTCGGCTCACAGGCCTGATATAACATGTCCTAATTACAACATTCCAATATGCTTCTATATGTGTGCTGAAATCTTACAATTTAGATCAATATTTATCTACTCAATCAACTATTACTACCACTATTGCTTCTAATGATTGATTACAAGCTTTATATCATATCCGCGATTCTAGAAACATCCGCGTCGGCCAAAGATCATCACATTCTCCAAGGAAAGAAAATGTAACATGCACATGAATAGGTCAGCCTTAAATTTGAATTACTCTTGAACAGGTGCATAAGATGAAGTTTAGACCTATAATGAAGGTTAGGGACACTCCACAGAACATTTAAAATTACACCATTCTGATGTGCAAGTCACGGGGATGATCCTCAACAATCGAACTAGCCAAAAAGATTGAATTTATTCTGGTGTCGGTTCAAGAAACTGCCATGAAATTCGAAAGCGATAACTTGTCAGAAAAAGATCCAATCATGCTCAAATCTTGGAAGAAGGAAAATAAGCATGTCCATGATGTACACAAAGATCCATAGGGTCTGGTGAGAAAACATGACAAGTCCACCATCATGAACTGATAAAAAAAAATAGAACAAAACTGAAAGAAAATATTTTTGGTTGAAGCAAGATTTCCAAGAACCAAGGATGCTCCTGCATCAGAAATATAGGGTTATTGAAAAGTGAGTCCCTTACTTTTTTGGGGCCAAAGGAAAACCAAAATGGTCTACGTCAGCCTAAGAAATCCAAGAAGAATCCTCAACTAGTCTACCTTTCCACTTCACAAGATATTCTTTTTATTGTCTTCCATGCATCTTCCTCTCATCTCTGACATTCAAAATCTCTTCAATCTCATCTGACTGTTGTTTAGGAAACTGATTCTCTAATTTTGCTTCTCTATCTTCACTGAATTATGCTTCATGATACTGATATAAATCTGCAATGTTGAATATAGGTGATATACCCATACCTTCGGATAACTCCACTTCATATGCATTTCCTGAATCAAATTTATTCAAGATCTTACAAGGTCCAAACTTCCTCATCTTTAGCTTGTTGTATGTTCCAATTGGAAATCTCTCCTTTCTCAAATATACCATCATTTCATCCCCAACTTTGAACTCCTTATGTCTCCTCTTTTCATCTATTTTCTCCTTATGCTTCTGGTTCATGTCTTCCAATTGTTGTTTCACTTGAGTATGCAACTTTTTCATTTGTTCTGCAAAGTCTTCTGCTTCTGTGCTCCTTTTTCCTTCCATATCGATGTCTCTCAATTCTGATATACCTCTAGGATGAACTCCAGTAACAATCTCAAAAGGTGTCTTTCCTGTACTCCTATTTACTGAATTATTGTAAGAAAAATTTGCTTGTGCAAGGACTAAATCCCAACTGCCGGTCTTCTCTCCAACCAAACATCTCAACAAATTCCCTAAACTCCTATTTACTACCTTTGTATGTCCATCAATTTGTGGGTGAAAAGTAGAACTGAACTTCAAATCCGTCTTCAGCTTCTTCCAAAGGTTCCTCCAAAAGTAACCAACAAAATTTACATCTCTGTCTGAAACAATACTTCTAGGTAACCCATGCAATCTGACCACTTCTTTGAAAAACAAGTATGCTACATGCAATGCATCTGTTGTCTTCTTACAAGGTATGAAGTGTGCAATCTTAGAAAATCTATCTACCACCACAAATACAGAATCATTACCTCTTTCTGTCTTCAACAAACCAAGTATGAAATCCATGTTGATATCTTCCCAAGGTCTCTCTAGAACTGTCAAAGGCTTATACAATCCAACATTCTGACTACTCCCTTTTGCAACTTGGAAAACTCTAGAACTCTGCACAAATCTCCTAACATCCTTTTGAATCTGTGGCCAAAATTAATTCTCACTCACCAATGCCACTGTCTTATCAATTCCAAAGTGTCCTAACATCCCTCCACTATGTTTCTCCTTCACTAGGTTATCCCTCATTGAACTCTAGGGTATACACAACTAATTTCCTTTGAGTATCATATCCTCCTAAATGAAATAATCCAACCACTAACTCCTATCCTCTAAAACTGGTTCTTTACAAGATCTCTAAGGTTTTGCAAAATTTGGGTCTTTCCCATACAAGTTCTTCAATTCATCAATGCCTAATACCTCCACTCTCATCTTTATCAGTAAATTCATTCTCCTGCTCAAACCATCAACAACTCTATTTGATTTTCCACTCCTATGCTTCAAAACAAAAGTATAGCTCTACAAGAATTCTACCCATCTCATGTGTCTCTAATTCAACTTACCCTGACTGTTCAAATATTGCAATGCTTGATGATCCGCATACAACAAAAACTCCTTAGGCAACAAATAATGTATCCACTTCTTCAAGGCTTGAACTATAGCATAAAATT
Source organism: Sequoia sempervirens (assembly GCA_007258455.2). NCBI lineage: Eukaryota > Viridiplantae > Streptophyta > Pinopsida > Cupressales > Cupressaceae > Sequoia > Sequoia sempervirens. The sequence continues at coordinate 109,246,486 of VDFB02000007.1, forward strand.
CCTGATCATACATTGAATATATTCTCCTAGCATCATTCAATTTCTCACTAAAATAAGCTACAAGTCTTCCTTCTCGACTCAATACTGCTCCAATTGAATTTCCACTTGCATCACAGTCTACTTGAAATACCTTATTGAAATCTGGTAAAGCCAACACAGGCTACTTAGTCACCTTCTACTTCAACAACTCAAAACTTTGATCTTCTCTAGATGTCCATCTAAAATCCTTCTTATCTCCTCTCATTGTTTCTGTCATAGGACTGCAAATAGAATTGAAATTCCTAATGAACTTCTAGTAGAAACTAGCCAATCCATGAAATGATCTTATCTCTCCAATACTATCTAGTGTAGGCCACTCAACAATTTCTTTCACCTTCTTAGGATCCATCTTCAATCCATCCACAAAGATTACAAATCCCAGGTATACCAATTCTTCCCTCATGAAACTACACTTCTTAATGTTTATCAGCAACTGCTCCTCTCTCAACCTCTGCAAAACTTGTCTTATATGCAACAAATATTCTTCTCTACTTTTACTGAAAATCAAGATGTCATCCAAATACACAATCAAAAACTTACCAAATAATTTCTTCAATACCTCTTTCATCAACCTCGTGAAAGTACTCAGTGCATTTTTCAACCCAAAAGGCATCACCAACCACTCATACAAGCCTTCATTTGTCTTGAATGCTATTTTCCACTCATCCCCTTCTCTGATTCTGATATGATGATATTCACTCTTCAAATCTATCTTTGTAAAGTACTTAGCTCCACTCAAACAATCCATTATGTCATCCATCCAGGGAAAAGTAAATCTATACTTCACCGTGATCTTGTTTATGGCTCTAGAATATGTATAGATTCTCCATTCTCCATCCTTCTTAGGTGCTAACACAACAAGTACTGCACATGGAGTTAAGCTTTCTCTGATCAAATCCTTCCTCAAAAATTATTGCACCTGTCTATTCAGCTCCTCATTCTCTGTCGATGTCATCCAGTGTGCTTCTTTATTAGGAAAACTAGCTCTAGGAATCAGATCTATACAATGACTAATACTCCTTATAGGTGGCAATCCATTAGGTATATTATCAGAAATGATATCCTCATACTCTGTCAGCATCTCCTTTATCTCTTTTGGGTGTTCTTCTACATGGTTCAAGTCTTCAGCCTTCTTAGGAACTGAGGCATAACACACATTATCATGTCTCAATCCATCAAGGAATCTCCTTCCATCAATTAGAAAAACCATAGCATTCATACAAACCTCAACTTTAGGAACATCTTCCAATGGAAACAAAGTCTATTTCATCCCATTAGCAACAATGGTGTATATATTCTTCTTTCCATCATGAATAGCCTGTCTATCATACTTCCAAGGCCTTCCCAACAAAACATGGCATATATCCATAGGCATGATATCACACAAAACTTCATCATGATAATTTCCTATCTTTAATTTCACCAAAAAATGTTCACTTACCAGTATCTTATGCTCATCTTGAATCCAAGCAATCTGATAGGGCTTTGGGTGTTTCAACCTTTCCAACTTTAGTTTAGTCACCATTTCCTCAGAAACCAGGTTCTCAGAACTTCCACTGTCAATAATCACTTTGCAACATTTACCATTCACCTGGCATCTAGTCTAAAACAAATTCTTTCTCTGCAATGGCTCTTTCTCCAACTCACTTTGACATAATACTCTTCTATTCACCAACACTTATCCATCTTCTAGTTTATTAGATGATTCGGTATGTTTTTCCTTAACAAAGGTTTTTCTTCTATTGTTATCTATCTTCTTGATTGTATCTCCTTGATTGCATTCCAATGCTCTATGTCCTCCACCACATTTAAAATAAGTTCCTTTGATTATTCTTTTCTCATGTCCTCTAACATCTCTCCTATAACCTTCATTTCAGTAAACACCATAACCTCCTCTTCTGTAAGAGTTTACATCACCTCTCTAATATGAATTGTCATTCTTACTAACCTCCTTATCCTTATTTTGGTCTAGAAAAGATCCTCTTCCTCCAATAAAAGTTCTTCCTCTTTGAAATATTCCACCTCTTCCTCTCTGCCTTTGCTCATGTCTTTGTTCAGCTTCTCCTCTGCTTTCAAGGCACATTGATATTCTTCTTCCACACTCTGCAACTTGATCAAACTAATCTCATCTTGTATAGACGACCTCAAACCATTCACATATTTGGCTACTTGCTCAATTTCCTCCTTCAAATGTCCAGATCTGATGTTCAACTTATAGAACTCCTTAGTATATTATGTTACACTTGAATCTTTTTGCTTCAAATTTTGCAACTTTTGGAATAAACTAATTTGATAATTTGTAGGCATAAAATTTCTCTTTAACTTGTTCACCATCCAATCCCATGATTTGATTTTCTCCTTTCCTCTTCTTTTCCTATCTCTCTGTAGATGTTACCACCAAAGGGATGCATGTCCTCTCAACTTTGTACAAGAAAACTTCACCTTCTTATCTTCAGTAGTACCTTCAAATTCAAAATAATTTTCCATCTTTGTAATCCAATCAAGAAATTCTTTTGAATCCAACTTACCATTATAATCCAGTGGATTGAAATTTCATTTTGTATTCGCTCTGGTTAGGGCTCTTATGAACCTCTCTTCTCCCTGATCTAGGCCAGGTTGCTCTTATCTTCCTCTTTCTTCTTTTACTTCTACCTCTTCATCACTCACATCATCAACTGGTCAACCTCTTCTTTGGGCCATTTCAACTGCATCTAATCTGGCAACAATTCCTTTCAATATCTCCATTAAAGTTGTGTCTGCATTTCCATGCACTCCATTTCCTCTAACATTTCTTCTTACCATATTTACACAAGTCCTCTGTAGCTACAAATCAGATCCTCAATCCGCCACCCCACAAAAAATCTTCAATAGGACTCCACGAATTCTGATGACCTCACACAAATCAAACCTCGCTCTGATACCAATTTGACACAACCATAGTAGGAGGGTCCTCAAGGAGAACAATCCAGACCATGAAACAAGAGTAACACAACGAAAGAAACAAAGAATATGGAGGAAAATGCAGATGTAAATATTCTTATTAATAGAAATCTCAATTACATTCAGTCAGAAACATCCAGGATTATAGTTTTGGCTCACAGGCCTGATATAACACATCCTAAGTACAACATTCCAATATGCTCCTATATGTGAGCTGAAATCTTACAATTTGGATCAATCTTTATCTACTCAATCAACTACTACTACTACTACTGCTTCTAATGATCAATTACAAGTTTTATATCATATCCACAATTCTGGAAACATCTACATTGGCCAAAGATCATCACATTCTCCAAGTAAATAAAATGTAACGTGTGCATGAATAGGTCAGACTCAAATTTGAATTACTCTCCAATAGGTGCATAAGATGAAGTGTGGACCTATAATAAAGGTCGGGGACACTCCACAAAAAATTTAAAATTACACCATTCTGATATGCAAGTCACGAGGATGATCTACAATGATCGAACTAGCCAAAAAGTTTGAATTTATTCTGGTTCCGGTTCAAGAAACTACCATGAAATCGGGAAGCAATAACTTTCCTAAAAAAGATCCAATCATGCTTAAATCTTGGAACAAGGAAAATGAGCATGCCCACGATGTACAAAAAGATCCGCAGGGTTTGGTGAGTAAATATGATGAGTCCACCATCATGAACTGATCAAGAAAAAAATAAGAACAAAACTGAAAGAAAATATTTTTGGTTGATGAAAGATTGCCAAGAACCAAGGATGCTCCTGCATCATATAGGATCATGATGTTCATCATCTATATCAACATTCATCACATCATTCTTTGTAGTTTCACTAGCTTTAACAAATGAAATTTAAATAATGTTTGGGCATTGGATCAATGAAAATTTGCAAGTTTTGATTCAGAGGGGCAACAAACTTATTACCTTGATCATTAACACCTACAATGGATAGATGGTTGGAATCAAGGAGGTCTTGCACAAGATGTTTAAGACGCTTACAATGTTTCGTGTCATGTCCATTTTTTCGATGATAGTGGAAATAAGTATTTGATTGAAAGATCGGGGGTAAAGGCTTAGTAGGTTCGGGTGTTTTGATAGTGGGAAAGGTAATCATTTTTTGTTGTTGATACATTGTGTTATGAAGGGTGTCGGGTAAGGGTGTGAATTGTCTTTTTAGATCTCCATAACTAAAGGGCACTGTGGTTTTAATAGTTGGTATTTGGTTATTCACATTTTGAGGTGTAGGTTGAGGAGGATTGAATTGAAGGAACCCTTTGTTTTTCTTTCTAAATGGTTGGGAATTGTTTTGGTTGGTAGGCTCAAATTTCTTAGTTCGGCTAGAAGTGAACCATGTATCTCGACTACTAATCAAATTTTGATAATCACAAAGGGTAGTACACAAGTGCATGAAGGATGGGAATTTCATCATAGTGAGCTTGTCCTAAATTTTACTTTGTAGGTTTTCTATAAACATATTTTGAAGGTTTGGGTTAGGGATCTTAACATTGATTTGGGAATAAAGTGATTGATAGCATGAGATAAAATAAATTATCTTTTCTTCCTCATTTTTCTTGCATCTCATCAAATCAGCCAAGGTCTTCTTGAGAGTCATATGTACTTGGAAATGATTTATAAATGCATCAAAAAGTTCATTAAATGAATGAATTCAATTGTTTGGTAAAGAAGAAAACCATTCCAAGGTAGTATCTTTTAAAGTCCTAGGGAACAATTTTTCTAATAGTTTATCATCAAGTACAAAATCACTACATTTAAGGTGGTATAGGCATTAACATGGTTAGAAGGATCTACCTTCCTTCCATATTTATCAAATCTATACATCTCTACTCCTTGTGGCATCAATTTTCATGATATTTCCAAAGACAATGGGCTGCTTCAAACATAATATGTGGGTGGGCCATTTTGATTTTGGTTTATGGTGGAGATTTTCTTTTGCATGGAGGAAATGGTTTGAAAATGTTGTGTTATGAGAGGATCATTATAAGTGGTATGGGATGGAAGTGAAAGTGGTGATGGGGTGTATGTAGTAGTAGGACAAGTGAATAGAATGCTTATAGGTGGCAATGTGGAAGAAGATAGAACATGCGATGTCATATAGGAATTAGGGATGCTAGTAGGAATACTCAAGGAAGGAATCACATTACTAACTTGTTGCATTGTTGTTGTGATTTGAGGAGTGGTATAGGTAGGTATTGATGCTATTATTGAGGGAGGAGGAATTTGAGTTCCTCCTTTGTTGGAAATATTGTTTATTGGTGTAGGAGCACTAGATGTTGAAGGAATATGTTTTCCAAAGATTTGAACTATATTTTTCAAAAGGTCAAGGCCTTCATCACTTTCAAGCATGCAGTGAATGTTTTCTATGGTAGGAATTGTAGTAGCAGAAATGTTTTCAAGGCTAACTTGGTGTTGCAGATGGACTAAGTCCTCATGAATTTGGATTATTTTCTCTTGCGGGATATCAGAAGTTCTTGGTTCAACATGAATGCTACCTGAAGGAAAATAGTTGCTAAGGCTATTATCCATGCCTAGTGCACTATTTTCAATACTAGGAGTGGAAGCTCTAGATAACCCAAGATTCACAACAAGTGTGTTATTGCGAGATGCCATGAGTCTGGAACTTCTTCTCACTAAGGTATTAGCAATAGGACACCAAACACTCATGCAAAGGCTACTAAATGCAGGGTGAGTGCAATGTAAACTAAGAGAAATTAAATGCGTATAACTGATGACAAAAAATGTAGTGCAAAATATGCAACTAGACTAATTCGCCCAGGGTGGTGAATGAGTCCAAGGAGTGATTTTTTAAAAAAAATTCAAAATTTTTAAAATGAATTTTGTGATTCTTTTGTTTCCTAATGTAGATAGGATATGAAAATGCAGAATTTTACTAATTTATAATGAAATGAAATGAAAAAATTCAAGCTATATGAGCTTTTCACTAATACAAATTTGGAAACCCTAGAATGCAAATGAAACAATGCAAAATGCAATGCAATGTTAATCTAAGCTATTCCTAGGATGTAAATGCACTCCAAAGTAGAATTATGATGTTCAAAAATCAAATTCACCAAAATGTGTACAGTGGAAATGGAATGCACAACTTCCTTTATCCACACTAAAAGAGGAATGAAGGAAGAGGAAACCAATTTCACAATGTTCACACTCAAGAACAATTTCTTGAGATTCCAATGCAAAAGAGATTGAAATATGTCAAAGGGGATTGTTCTTAAGGCTGAAAATTGATAAAGAGATTTGTATACACCTAAAAATGGTCACATCATAATAGTCTGGTAATTAATTAAATATTTTTTTATTTAATTAAATCTCCGAATTCAATCTACGTATAAATAAATTTATTGTTCACTCTTTCATTTTGATTAAATAAATAAGTTTATTTAATCATCTTTTCTTATCCATCTTTTAATTAATTAAATAAACATTACGATTTATTTATATTAATTATCATTTAATCTTGGCTTGGATATTTTATTCAAATAAAGATTAAATATTCTTCTTTAATTATATTCTTCTAAATGTTCATTCATCATTAAATATTTTAAATATTTAATGTAATTCTTCTAATATCCATTCGCAATTAAATATTTCTAAATATTTAATTAATTCTTCTAAAGTCATATCATAATTGAATATTTCAAAATATTTAATTAAATCTTCTATAGTGCTAAAATCAAAAATCAAATTCAATAAATGAAATTAAATAAATTTATTTATTTAATTAATTTGGGGATTATCTTCAACAGCCGTGAAACAAACTGCTGAAACAGAAAAATTAAATTCCTCTATTTTTGTGCAGGCTTGTTCCTGTGGGTTGAAGACAGGCATCCATCCTTCTCTCCAACCTCTCAACCTCTTCCATCTTCTTCTCAACCTCTCCATCTCTCACCTTTCAATTTTACCAGACAATCCCACAACCGTTGATTCTTTCCAGCAAGGATTTTGCCTGAGAAAAACTATAAATAAGACTATCGGGTCCTTCAAATCATATAGGAGCTTTCAGTAAGAAAATTATAGTCAATTTGCATTAATCCTTTTTAGAATTCATAGTATTCAAGCATCATAGCATAGCATAGCATAGTATATAATCATGGTGTATCTATTTCATATCATAGCATACTTCATTTACAGCCCCTATGCATAATCCACAGCCCCTGTCCATATCCGTCAGCATTCTCACCTTCATTAGCATACATCATATAGAAGGTCCTTCTTTTGCATACTCATTCTACAGACAGCCATTTGGAGAAGCTGAGCTTACACAATCTGAGAGTAGAAGCTTCGAACAAATCTCTGGAGATAGAGAAAGATGGAACGCTTCTGAAGAAATTTTTGTTATATTTCAATTACATTTCAGCTTTCTTTAGTTTAAAGTTCTATCAATTGTGTGTTTTTGTTTCCATTTAGATTAACAAATTAACATATAAACATTTTTGGCACCCACCGTGGGGCTCTTGCCTCTGTTTCTCACATCTTTTTGTAGGTTTCTTTGACAGGTTACAGTCAAAAACAGCGGATTAGCACAAGAAACACGTTTCAGAAAGTTTATAGCCAGTTCAGCACATTTGAGAGTTCCTGCGGCACCCGTGACAGTTCCTGCAGTGCATTTGAGAGTTCTTGTAGCGCCCATGAGAGTTCTTGCAGTGCCCGTGAAAGTTCCTGTAGCGCCCGTGACAGTTCTTGCAGCGCCCGTGAGAGTTTCTGCAGCGCATTTGAGAGTTCCTGTAGTGCCCATGAAGACTGTTATAGTGCATCTTTCAAAAAACTCCAAGTTGTAATTTGTACGTTTAAAACAGCTTAACTAAATCCGACGCAACCACGGACAGTTAATAATTGTAAAATGGAATGAACCAATCTTAGGGTAGACACAACTTAAAACGAAGCAATCCTAGGGTAGACACAACTTAAAACGAAGCAATCCTAGGGTAGACACTTTAAATTGGAATGAAGCAATCCTAGGGTAGACACTTTAAATTAAAAATGAAGCAATCCTAGGGTAGACACTTCATATTTCATTTTGGGCTAAAAAGAAATTTCGTGTTTGTGTGAAGCAACATCTTCACTTAGCATAGAAAATTTGTATTTTGGGCTTAAAATAAATCCTTGTTTGCTTTGTTTTTGGTGATAGGCTTATGCTCTCCCCTTAACTGGGTGATCAAAATGCCAAACTCACCTATTTTACTTTATGCATTTTACAGTTTTATTAACACCTTTTAGAAGGCCTGCCATAGTGGGAAAAAGTACTCACCCTACGGGAATGACCTAAGTGGGAACAACTAAAGCCAAGTTTTCCAACCCACTTTAATCAAATGCAGATGGTTGATGAAAATCCCATTCAACGGTAGTGTGCATTGATAACCATCCCCAAAGAATTTGTTCTAAAGTTAGGGAGGTCTCTCGAGGGAGTCTATCATTTGCCGCACCGAACAGAAACCCTTACTAAGAACTTAGTGTAGTATCTTATCGAGTCAGTTTCCGAACATTATATTAATCACAGTGCAGGGGAGGGGAGAATCTACCCCCAAGATACTCACCATATAACTGCCAAGGATTGTTTGCTCAGGGGATCCAGTATCCACTTCCGTCACTCTGAGTACGCACCTAGAAAAGACAAAAACACGGGCGCCCTTTCGGGGGTGACACGGCTGTGTGAGTCGACGCAGTTTTAAGATGTGGGCTGTTGATTACTATGATGACCTACTTGAGAATTAAGAGTGAGTCTATTTGAAATGCTTATCATGTGTAAAACCTGTTAAAACAATTTTTGAATAACATTTTGGTCATACACTTGATGTTTAGCATAGGATTTAAGACAACTATTCTACAATTTGTTTGATGTGTTTTCAATACACTAATTCAGATAAGATCATCCAACACTCACTATCACATTGATTACTCTCTTGTTACGAGATTGGAAGTCCACAATGTTTGTAAAGAAATCTATTTTCAAAAGGATTAAAAAGCCAAAGAAACCCCTTAACCACAAGAAACTATTGAAGAAGCAACGATTTTTGTATCAAAGTCAAAAAGTTTTACTCAAATATAGAACCTTTCTTCATAGGTATCATGATTGTGTTAGAGGTCTTTCTGATGATTATGCTATAGAACCTTTGTACTCACATGCTTATTTTCAAAGAAGAGCCCTTTCTCAAAGGCATAACCATAGTCAATGCATTCGTTTCAGTTATATTCCCCAACCTGCAATTGAATATTCTACTTGTCCAAATCAAATTTTGCAATAGAGAACTCAGATCACATTAGGCATTCATCACTAAATCCATCCTTTTACAAAATTAGGATCAAACTTTATAAAGTAAAAAAACATCTTTTTCTTGATCTTTTGCTTAAATTCCCTCCAATAGGATTTTCATCCTTTCAATTAGGGAACAACACAAGCTAAAGGTTAGAAACTTTTCAAGTCATAGAATTTTCATTCTATCCCGACTTTTATATCCATCACAAATTGCACTATTTTACTCTTTGATCAAAAGTGAGTAGAATTTGGAACAAAACTTATGCCTGTCTTCACGAGATCTCAAAAACACATGGAAAAAGATGAAGGAGAAACCACTACAAGCAAAATGGGTGACCATACTGAAAAAGAAGAGGATACATTTAATCTTGACGAATTAACAGAAGAAAAGCTTCAAGAAGCATAGCAAGATCCTCAATTCCATACTCTTATGGAAAGGATTTTAGAACGAAACAAAGAAAGATATTTTCTTTCATTAGCTAATCAAGGAGCTAAGTTACCTCACAATTTTGACATAGAAGGGATTAAGCAGAATCCTGAAACTCCTTCTACTGACTTTAGTGCCCTTACTCAACAGATAAAATAATTACAAGGGAAAATAAAAGAAATGCAAGGGAGTACAACAAAGAAGTATGTTTTGGAAGACATATCTCCTTATCCATTTCATATGAGTCTTCAAATGATCCCATTTCCAAAACATTGTGAGATTCCTAAGTATGATAGGTACAATGGAAAAACTGATCCCATTGACCATGTGAGGGATTTCCGAAATATGAGTCTAGAACTCGCCTATGACAATACCTACTTAATGCGATTATTTCCATGAAGTCTAGGTGTACAATCCATGGAGTGGCTTTCAAAGATCACTCCACCCATCAAAACCTTTGAGGAGTTAATAAATAAGTTTATCACACAATATGCCTACAACATCCAACATCAGATAACAATGCTTGATCTTTGTAAAGTGAAACAAAAAGTAGGAGAACCCTTCACTACGTTCTTGCAAAGGTGGAGAAGGTTATTTGCACGATATTCCCGTCCTATTCCTAAAAAGGAAAAGATGGCTATCTTCATCAATAGCGTCGATCCAGAATTAAGTTATAGGCTTAATCTTCATTGTCCTCATAACTTTGAAAATTTGATTGAAAACACAATCACCATTGAAGGGGCCTTGGTTAAACGGGGAGTGATAAAACTTGATAATCCAAGTACATCAAACCAAAACAACAACGATAAAACAAGGTTTTGGAATAGAAATAAAAATGTTGTCAATGATGGCATAGTGGATGCAAATAATCTACGAACAAGACCATCTGTCTTTAATTTATCAAGTGCTCCACGAACCAATCAACAAGGAAATACAAATCAACAAGGAAACAATAATCAACAAGGACAAACCTCCAAGCAAGAGAACATGACCAATCAACATACCAATCAAAATCGTGGTAATTTCAATAACAATCTTGGCAATACCCAAACATCAAATCCGTCCAAACCTCCATTCTTTTCAGATCGACGGAATTTTACCACTTTGGGGCAATCTCTTGAGTCTGCTCTCAAGGAGCTTCTTGATAATAAGGTTATCACCTTACCACCACAAAGAGATTATGAGCCACGAGTCAAACCACCATCATGGAATGACTCATATTATTGCAATTATCATCAATGTAAAGGTCATAGAATGAATAATTGTCAAGCTTTGAAAAATCTCGTACAAGATTTAATTGACAATGGCACTATTACAATCGAAGGACATCATACCAATGATGATCATCAAGCATTCAAAGATCCTTTACCAAACTATCAAAAGGGGGAAACATGAGATGCAAAAGCAAAAAGCATACATAATGTTGAAGACAATGTAATCTGTCACATCTATGTTGATGATCAATGGGTTAATGTTATCAAAATCAAGGGAAAACAAGAATATCAACAGGTTAATGTGACCACGAGAGGACAAGCAAAGGTTGTCCTAAAAGGAAGTTCATCTAAAACAACTATTCCTTCTCCAAGTCAATATAATCTGGTTGATCAATTGAGAAAAACATCAGCTCAAATCTCCATCCTTGAACTTCTCAAAATATCCCCCATTCACAAGAATATTTTAGAAGAAGCTCTTGTAAACACAACTATCAACACTGATTTGGATGTAAACAAATTTCAAGCCATGGTGGGACATTTGTCTTCACCCACTTGTCTTTCATTTTCCGACAAAGATGATGCCTCCATGACACATCCACATAATTCATCGCTCTATCTTGAATTCATGATCCATAAACACCGAATTAGACGTGTCTTAATAGATGGAGGAGCTGGTCTAAACATTTGTACCTTAAAGTTAATAAATGCTTTGGGAATTTCAAAAAATGCTATTGATCCATGAAGGAAAATAACTATAAAGGCATATGATGATGAAGAAAGAGCTTCTAAGGGATTAATATTGCTGCCTATCAGAGTGGGACCTGTTGTGAAGAACACATTTTGTTAGGTTCTAGATCGGGATCTTTCCTATAACATACTTTTGGGCCGTCCATGGATTCATGATATGCAGGTAGTGCCATCAACGTATCATCAATGCATCAAGTTTCCATATGATGGATAGGAAATAACTATACAAGCTTATTACAATAGTACCCAAACTTGTTCAAATCTTCGAACAACTCAAGATGCTTTCGTGCCACACAATAGGGAGGCTCTTGCTATTTCTTCTTTCAATCTACAAGGCCAATTGCAAGAATTGACAAAGAATCTTGACAATAAGCTAAATTTTAAAGATAAAGGAGTTGGTGAATATTCATTATCTCTTTCTACCTTACCTCCTTCTCCAAGGTCACATGGTCAGCCAACCTTATCAAAACAAAAGATTGCAATAGCCTCTACATCCCAAGCTTTTGTGCCAATCACAAAGTTTGACGGAAAATTCATTAGAGCTAAAACCACTGTAGAAGAAGCTGAAGATAGGGACATCCTAAATTGGTTATACAAAGATGAAGATGACTCTCTCTTACACATTAAGCTACCTACAGAACAATATGGTAAGGGATACGCTATCATGCAGAAAATGGGCTATGAAGGAAATGGTCCTATAGGAAAAAGAAGAGAAGGAATTGTAGAACCAATTCAACCTATTTCAAAGCATTCAAGTGATAAAATAGGACTTGGATATGGTAAAGATAAAGAAGACTATACTTCACAGTAAGCACAATCAACTCATGAAGAAGGATCAATGTCAGATAAACCTCATGAATCAGTTTTCCAATTGTAGAATAGTTCAGATACTGATTCCAATGAATATGAATGGGACACCATTTATAATGATGAATTTTGGAGAGACAAACAAGTTGATACCATACACAAATATGTGCCTGTTCTTATACAAGGAGAAGGTTCAAGGTCTCCACTTGATTATGTTTTACAAAGCGATCATGACTCAAGTGAGGATGATTCAGATTCTAACGCGATTGACGATCAACAGGAGAATACCATCATAGACCTTGTCTACCATGAAGATGATAACCACATCATGACTTTGACAATTCAAGACCTTACCCAACCTAATGATCCCATGCCTTTAGTTTATCCGGAACTTATTGATTGGGACATTGACGCACCTATCCATATCCCTACATTCCATGATGATGAGGACATTATAAATTTTCTTTGTTCCTCTAATGAAGAAAACAATTATTTCATTCAAGAATTTCATACTCATGATTTTGATAAGGAGGGTGTCAAGTCTCTTAGCTGCAAAATAAATGAAATAAAAGATGGATCTATTGGTGAAAACCGAAAAATGGCAGTGATAGATCACAACAAGAGAAAAGTAAAGAGCGAATCTGATAGTGAAAACCTTTCTGAGGCACTGAAGGATGAGAAACTTGACACTCTTCCCAAGCATTATCATGAAAGATCTTCTATTTTGATTGAACCAATAGAATAAATCAATATAAGTACAGTAGAGCAGCCAATTTTTTTGCAAATTGCAGCATCATTAACAGTTGAAGAAGTCCTGAAATTCATGGAATTCTTGAAAGAGAATCAAATTAACTTTGCTTGGTCATATGCTGATATGCCAGGGCTAGATCCTAATCTGATAATGCATCATTTATCTATCAAGGCAGGGGCAAAACCTGTGAAGCAAAAGCTCAGAAAATGTATCCACATGTTGCATTATTGGTCAAAGAGGAATTAAAGAAACTTTTGGATGTTGGATTCATTCGAACTATTGATTATGCAGAATGGATTTCCAATATTGTACCTGTTTCAAAGCCAGATGGAAGGATCAGAGTTTGTACAGATTTCAGAGATTTGAATAAGGCTTGTCCTAAAGATGACTTTCCTTTGCCCAACATAGATATGATTGTTGATTTAACTGCTGGTCATGCAATGTATTCATTAATGGATGGATTTTCAGGATACAACCAGATAAAGATTGCCTAGAGGATCAAGATAAAACAGCGTTCACATGCCCTTGGGGTACCTATTGCTGGAATGTAATGCCATTTGGGTTAAAGAATGCCGAAGCTACTTATCAAAGAGCAATGACAACAATTTTTCATGATATGATGCACACATTCATGGAAGATTATGTTGATGATTTACTTGCCAAATCTCACACACGAGAAGAACATCTACAAATCTTGTCAAAAATCTTTACCAGAATGGAGAAGTTCAATGTTCGTTTAAATCCAAAGAAATGTGTCTTTGGCATTACATCTGGAAAACTCCTAGGATATATTGTTTCAGAAAAGGGCATAGAGGTTGATCCAGAAAAAGTACAAGCTATAATGGACATGCCGCCACCACGAAATATCAGTCAGCTTTGATCATTGCAAGGACGACTACAGTCCATCAGGCGGTTTATAGTTCAACTAGCAGACAAAAGCTTACCATTTACACATTTATTGCATAAAAATGTTCCATTCAAATGGGAAGACAAATGTGAAGCAACATTCAATCAGATCAAGCAATATCTTATGCACCCACCAGTTTTAATTCCACCTATTCCAGGAGAGCCACTCATACTTTATATTTCAGCAACAGAAGTATCCTTGGGAGCATTGCTAGCACAAGAAGATTCTACAGGAAAAGAAAGGGCCATATACTATATCAGCAGAACTCTAACAAGTCATGAATTAAACTACACTTTCATAGAAAAAGCTTGTCTTGCAGTGGTGTTTGCTTCTCAAAAGTTGTGACACTATATGTTGGCTCATACAGTTAAGTTGATAACCAAGATTGATCCACTAAAATACTTATTAAGCAGAGCTACTTTAACATGAAGACTTGCAAAATGGGTAATGATCTTAAGTGAGTTTGACATTCACTATGTAGATTGAAAAGCTATTAAAGGACAGGTCATTGCAGATCAGTTGGCTGCATCACCTTTACAAGAAGAAAATCCAATGCACATTGAGTTTCCTGATGCAGATGTCTTCACAGCAACAATTCAAAAATCATGGACATTGTACTTTGATGGATCTTATACACAATATGGCTCGGGGGTAGGGATTCTCTTTGTTACCCCTGAAGGACATACCATTTCAAGATCATATTGATTGATGTTTCCTTGCACAAATAACATAGCTGAATATGAGGCATTGCTTATAGGATTGAAAATAGCATTGGAATGGCGGATTACAGAGCTCCAGGTCTATGGTGATTCACAACTTGTCATTAATCAAATTAATGATGACTATCAAACTAAAGATGATAAGTTGCTACCTTACAAGAACATGGTGGATGATTATAAGAAGTATTTTGTGTCAATCAAGTTTTCACAAATATCAAGGATTGATAATAAAGCTGCAGATGCAATGGCTACCATTGCTTCTTTATTACAACTACAAGAAGATCAAACTAAGTATGAATTCTTGGTGGAACAATTGTTTTCCCCTGCCTATGATAATCCTGAGACCCAAGTCATATATCATTTAACCGGTTCTGATTCACCTTTATATGGAAAGACTTATACCTATTTGAAAGATAACATCTTACCTCCGGATTTATCTTGCAACCAAAAAAGGAACTTCATCCACCAATCATCTCGTTATACCTTAATTGCTGATATCCTTTACCGACGTGGTCTTGATGGTACACTCCTTAGATATCTTGAACGTGACGAATCTGAAAAATCCTTACAAGAGGTTCATGGTGGTATTTGTGGAACTCATTCAAGTGGTTTGACCTTAGCCAAGAAACTTGTCAGAATGGGATACTATTGGCCTACCATGGAGAAAGATTCTTTTACTTTTGTCAAGAAGTGTTCTAAATGCCAGATCCATGGGAATCTAATTCATGCACCTGCACAAGAACTGCAACCTTTCACTCCAACATGGCCTTTTTCTCAGTGGGGACTAGATCTTGTTGGAAAAATTCATCCTTCATCATCAAATGGTCATAAATTCATCATTACAGCTACGAAGTATTTTACAAAATGGATTGAAGCTGTTCCTTTGACAATAGTGACTGGTAAACAAATATCTTCATTTATCCTGAATTACATTATTTGTCGATATGGAATTTCTAATTCTATCATTACTGATAATGGAAGGCCTTTCAAGAATCAAGATGTGGATGAACTTTGTGAAAGATTTCACATCCAACACAGGTTCTCTACACCTTACTATCCACAGGGTAATGGTCAAGCGGAAGCTTCCAACAAAACCATCTTGAAGATCTTGAAGAAGACAGTAAATGATGTAGGTCGTGATTGGCATGTCCAATTAAATCCAGCTTTGTGGGCATATAGAACCAGCATTCGCACACCAATAGGAGCTACCCCATATGCCTTGGTCTATGGAGCAGAAGCAATCTTACCACTAGAAGTTGAAATACCTTCGCTTCGGGTCTCACTCAAGGGATTGATAAGTGATGAAGACTACAAAGTTTCTCGCCTCCAAGAGCTAGAACTGTTAGATGAAAGATGTCAACATGCAGCTAATCATTTAAAGGGTTATCAACAGATTATGTCTCGTAGTTACAATCACAGAGTTAAACCATGGACATTTCAAGTGGGTGACTTAGTCTTGAGAGAAAATCCACGTAATCAGCAAGACAGAGAAAAGAAAGGGAAATTTGAACCTAACTGGCTTGGTCCATTTGTTATCATTGCAGCATACGGTTCTGGTGTATATCAGTTATCCACATCAGAAGGGGACCTGTTTGAAGAGACAATCAATAGCATTCATTTGAAGAAATTCTATGTCTAAAATCAGAAAACATCCTGAAAGAATTCAAAAAAATCAGAAAAAGTCGTGAAAAAATTCAAAAAAATTAGAAAACGTCCTGAAAGAATTAAAAAAAAATAGAAAAAGTCTTGAAAAAAAAATAAAAATAAAAAATCATCAAAAAAATCAGAAAAATCATGAAAAAGTGCAATAAAAACAAGTGGTGAAAACCTGGCAAACAGGCGCTACTTGTGATCAAAATGGGCTCCTCCATTTATTAGTTTATGTCTTGTATTCACTTTCGGCATCATTCATCCATATCTATCATTTGTATATATCTTTTATATCCATATCATATGACAGGGATCCTTATGTTTCATCATGGCTTGATGAAATTTGTACATATCTTTCATCTTTAGGTTGTGTTTACACTGGGGGAAAAAGCTGAAATATAGATTGTACAAGAAAGGGGCAATGAGCTTTTTGAACATCACAAATAGACACAAAACGGTTTGTCAAAATACAACAAACATTGTTATATCAAATCAACCACCACATGCTTATTCAATGTAAATTGACATCAAAACAACATGTTCCAAACAAATGTCAAAACGAGAACATCAATGATGATAACCAAATTGGATGATCTTAATTTGAATAAATGTTTGAAATACTTTAAGCAAAATTTGAATGGTTGTTTTGATTTTTCTATCATATCTCTGGAGCGATTCAATGATGTATTGAACTAGAAAAGAAAGGAAGGAGTATGATTTTTATTTGTCTGCTGTTTGCGAGGAAATCATTAGTACTATGCAAATTGGTCGTGAGACATGCTCTACTACGTATCATAGATGACATTTCGGAATTTGCATAGGAAAAGGGTTAACTCTTGTCTGTTTATGCAAGCAATACTCAGGTCATCTTGGTTC
Source organism: Sequoia sempervirens (assembly GCA_007258455.2). NCBI lineage: Eukaryota > Viridiplantae > Streptophyta > Pinopsida > Cupressales > Cupressaceae > Sequoia > Sequoia sempervirens. Next base: position 109,263,889 of record VDFB02000007.1, read on the forward strand.
AATTATACCTAGATGCTTGTATTAACTTGCTATATCAAAAATCATGAAAGTAATACTCAGGTCATCACTGGTGCTAACATACCCTTTGATGCTTGTATTAACTTTCAACATTTCAATGCTCTATGATGATACAAAAAGCAAAAATAAGCTCTCCAAATGACAATATTGTATGGATGTCCTGCATGGTTAGTATAGATTGCATTCATAGATTTCTCAAAAGTTGGAAAAGTATCAAATGGTTCATATCTTTTCGCATACATGACTGAGCATATTTTGACATTCACAAAAATAACATTTCATACATCATTTCATATATATTTGCATCAGAAAATCATAAAAATATAGCATGCATGCATAAACATTCATTCACATGTATAAACTGTATTGTACATCATATTCATATAATTATTCATCAAATAGAGTTCATCTCATCTCATATATCATGCATATATATACATCATTAACATGTATAAATTGGGAAACCATTATATCATAACATATCATAAAATAGACGCATTTATCTCATCACAAATCATCGCTGCATTTCATATATCTAAAAAATGAATGTCAAAATGTACAAGGATGTCAACTACACATGATATAACATCATAAAAAATGAGATCATCTCAGGGTGTATACAAATGTCTCAAAAGAATATCACAAAAACATCATCTACAATACACTAGGCAGTGCTATCCTATGATGGAGCTGGTCTGGGACCTGTACCACCTGCCCCTGATGGACCTGCTCTGCCTGTCCCTGATGGCCCTCCTAGAGGTAATGGCTGTGTGACACCTCTACTGGTAGTACGAGAGTGACTATGAGTAGATCATGACTGAGTATAACTCTCCCTCCGCTCAGGTGGAACAACATTATGATATCTGGTCCTGTAAAACTTGGCCTCTCGGGTGGCTCTGGTAACCTCTCTCATCATGTCACCAGGTAGGGTGATAGCTGCTACTCTTTGTAGACTATCCGCCAAAGAAATGGCCTGCTCACCTGGCTGTCTGGCCGTATCCCTCTCAGCAGTAACTGAAGTCAACTATCCCTGTAACTGTGTGATCAAGGCATGTGCCTGTGCCAGCTGAGTCTGTAAACTCTGTACTATACTGTGTAGAGAGGATATCTGACCTAATACTGCTGGATCTACTGAAGGAGATGGATCTATGTGTCTCATTTGTTGTCCACCTCTACCACCTCTCCCACCTCTCCTACCACCTCTGCCACCCCTATCACCACCCCTACCATCACCACCACCATCTCTCTCTGAATCATCATCTCCTCCACTCTCATCATCATCACTGCCCTCTGAATTGTGAGCCTCTGAAGCTGAATCTCTCTATTGTCGTCTCTATGTAGCAACAGGAGCAATAGGCTCATCAGGATCAAACATACATGGTGTAGGATGCTCTAGGACATACTGGCTATACTCTGGTGTCGTCCCTGCGTCAAGAACATCAACTCAGTAATCCCACATCACCGCTCCTAAACTGGTGAACTCTGCCACTGCTGTCTCATAGGAAATCTGTGGACCCCATACTGCAGGCTCTGGCTGTCTCCGTGCATAAATGGCAGAACCTACAGGCATACCCTGAATCCGTCCAAACTGCCAACATACTCGTCTAGCAAGAAATCTCTCAATGATCCATGGAGTACGCCCAATCAAAAATCTAGATGTACACACAAAGGGCATCTCCCTCGCATCCTCTGGCCATGCCTCACAATCTAAATATGGCTGCCAGCATACTGTATCCAGAACATCCAAGAGACGTTGCCAATGATCTAGTTTTCCAAGTCTCGGCTGAGCAATAATGTCGGCATATCTCCATCTGTACGATTGACCAGCTGGTCGCTGTCCTTGAGTCAATGGTTGCAAAACAGCAAAGTGCTCCCATGCCCATATCTGTAATAACGAGCACCCAACAGCAAAACTCTGGCCTCTACCATAAACAATATGATGTAACTCATCATACAAGTGCACAAGCATGCATGTCCCCCACGCATACCGTGTCCCTTGCATCACCATACTCTCTAGCACATGACCCCATCAGATCACGAACCCCTTCGACCTATGGTCGGGGCACAACACACCTCCAATGAATCCTGCAAGTACAGACGGTAAAGGTGGATGTGTATCTGTCATCTCGCCCCATCGGATGAAATATCTGGCAATGTGATCATCTCTGAAAATCCTCCTCAAAGCATCAGTGCCTCCAGCCTCTCAGCTATCAAAAACCACTATCTCCCCCATCACTGGGATCCTCAGGATGCGATATATGTCCTCAGGGGTCACTGTAATCTCTCCGGTCGGTAAATGAAATGTGTTGGTGTCACTATGCCACCACTCAACGAGTGCTGTCAATAAAGCCCTGTTGAGGCGAACCTCAGGCATATCAAACAATGACCTCAATCCACATGCCTCAATCACATCTCGGTCTGACTGTAACAACTATGGAATCAATGTCCATGTACACGGAAATGTCTCTCGTGACTACAACACGCCCAGTCTCTCCTGTTGACATATCATGACAAAGCAAAATCAATATCCAATCATCACGATTTATCAATCAAATCTAAATATCACAATATTTGTTTTTCATTTTCATGGAAGCCAGATAATCAGCATCATGTTTATTTTTAACAACTTTAGAAATAAACATATCAATCAAACAATTTGTTTTTCATCATCATGAAAAGTAGATTTATCAACATCTTGTTTGTTTTTAATAACTTTAGAAACAAACTTATCAGTCCTATTTGTTTTTAACAACTTTAAAAACAAATCTATCAGTTCTTATTTGTTTTCCAACAACTTTGGGAAAAAAATTATCATTTACAACAATGTACAATCAAAGGTGCTACAGAAAACATCATGGGCACTACAGAATTCATCAAAGGCGCTATAATATCAAGGGCGCTACAAAATATATCATGGGCGCTACGCTTTTCATTACGGGCGCTACTAAAACAAATGCGCTACGGAAATCATTAAGAGCGCTGCAAAAATTCTCAAATGCGCTACGAAATAAAATGCGCTATGGAAATTATCATAGGCGCTATGAAAAACCTTAAGGGCACTAAAACACCAAATTTTGCAAACAAAACATTGAAAAACGTGCCACGAACAGAAAATTTTCAAAAAGCAGGAGTTTCATGGGGTACATACCGGAGGTCCATAGTGGGCTGGCCGCTGATGTCGTCGGATGCGCTCGAAACAGTGCTGGTGAATCGGAAGTGCCATAATTATCTCACCAAAGCTCAAAATTTGCAAATTTTACTAGGTTAAAATGGAAAATGACATGTTTAACCTATATAATGGCAAAATTGGGGCATTTTATCACATTTTAACATCGCAGGAGCAATTTTGGTCATCAATTTTCATCTTACATCTTTTCAAGTCATTTTCTTCATATCATCATTTTCGAACGATGAATCGATATCTTAAAAATCATAAAAAATCGAAACATTCCAAAAAAATCTAAAAATTCAAAAATAATTCACAAAAATCAAAATCTTATCAATTCATCGTTCAAGGGGGCATATACCTATAAATATTCGACAGTTAACATCTGGGGAAAATTTCAAAATTCTTTGAAGTAATGCGTAAAACACATCACTTCAAAGAGGGGCAAAATGTATACACCTGAAAATGGTCACATCATAATAGTCTGGTAATTAATTAAATATTTTTTATTTAATTAAATCTCCGAATTCAATCTACGTATAAATAAATTTAAATAATTTATTTATATTGTTCACTCTTTCATTTTGATTAAATAAATAAGATTATTTAATCATCTTTTCTTATCCATCTTTTAAATTAATTAAATAAACATTACGATTTATTTATATTAATTATCATTTAATCTTGGCTTGTATATTTTATTCAAATAAAGATTAAATATTCTTCTAAATGTTCATTCATCATTAAATATTCTAAATATTTAATGTAATTCTTCTAATATCCATTCACAATTAAATATTTCTAAATATTTAATTAATTCTTCTAAAGTTATATCATAATTAAATATTTCAAAATATTTAATTAAATCTTCTATAGTGCTAAAATAAAAAATCAAATTCAATAAATGAAATTAAATAAATTTATTTATTTAATTAATTTGGGGATTATCTTCAACAGCCGTGAAACAAACTGCCGAAACAGAAAAATTAAATTCCTCTGTTTCTGTGCAGGCTTGTTCCCGTGGGTTGAAGACAGGCATCCATCCTTCTCTCCAACCTCTCAACCTCTTCCATCTTCTTCTCAACCTCTCCATCTCTCACCTTTCATTTTTACTAGACAATCCCACAACCGTTGATTCTTGCCAGCCAAGATTTTTCCTGAGAAAAATTATAAATAAGATTGCTGGGTCCTTCAAATCATATAGGAGCTTTCAGTAAGAAAATTATAGTCAATTTGTATTAAGCCTTTTTAGCATTCATAGTATTCAAGCATCATAGCATAGCATAGCATAGTATAGAATCATGGTGTATCTATTTCATATCATAGCATACTTCATTTACAACCCCTGTGCATAATCCACAGCCCCTGTCCATATCCGTCAGCATTCTCACCTTCATTAGCATACAACATATAGAAGCTCCTTCTTTTGCATACTCATTCTGTAGACAACCATTTGGAGAAGCTGAGCTTACACAATCTGAGAGCAGCAGCTTCGAACAAATCTCTGGAGATAGAGAAAGATGGAACGCTTCTGAAGAAATTTCTGTTTTATTTCAATTACATTTCAGCTTTCTTTAGTTTAAAGTTCTATCAATTGTGTGTTTTTGTTTTCATTTAGATTAACAAATTAACATATACACACCAACTATTTGTTGAGCCCTTTGTTACATTCTTGAATCATCATAGAGCATTTTAAAATGTTGGAAGTATGTACAAGCATCAAAGGGGAAATTAGCACTAATGATAACCTGAGTACAACTTTCATGATTTTTGATATAGCAAGTGAACACAAGCATCGAGGTATAATTGAATCGAGATGACTTGAGCATTTCTTGCATAAAAAGACAAAGATTAACCACTTTCTGATGCAAATTTGGAACTGTCATTAATGATATGCTTTGAAAATCATGTCTCATGACATATTTGCACCAGATTGATAGTCAATCTCAAGACAACAGACAAAGAAAAAACATTCTCTTTCCTCGCCACTCTAGTTCAATACATCATCGAGTGTGCTCCAGAGGAATGATGGCAAAAATAAAACAACCATTGTTCAAAATATAATACTGCTCTCCCAAACATTATTTAGATTTTAGATCATCCAGATATGAAATTTGCTGAAAACTGTGATATGGATCAATGATTGGATAGTTGTTCATATGATTTGATTATTTCTTTGCATGATCATATGTTACACCATTGTCTAGCTGTTTTAGTAAACTCTGAAAGTTGATTGTCCCTAGTATGTCAACATTTTCTCCCAGTTATTGGCACAACTTGCTAAAATGAATATGTCCAATGATCAAGCCATGGTAAGACATTATCGCTCTAGGAAAATGATGGCATTATGATGCTGTTATGGCCCTAGAATGACGTATGAAAGGGAGGCTAAGAAGCTAAGTGCAGAACATGAGCTCATAGATGGAGAGCTACAAATAGCATTTGTTTGCTAGATTTTCACTATTTGTGTTTATTGCATTTTTCTGATTTTTGATTTTTTTGTATTTTTCTTGTCAATAGACTGCCCATTGCCAAGTTTTCACCCTATGACAATTTTTTTTATTTTTCAGGACTTTTTCTGCTATTTTTGTTATTTTTTTAGGATTTTTTTGCTATTTTTGTAGATTTTTTTCAAGACTTTTTCTACTATTTTTGTAGATTTTTTTTAGGAGTTTTTTTGCTATTTTTGTAGATTTTTTTAGGACTTTTTCTAGGTGATGATAATTGCTTCATACATAATACTTCTTTAGGTGCATACTGTTGATGGGTTCGTCAAACAGGTCTCCTTTTGACGTTGATAGTTTGTATGCTCCTGAACCATATACTGCTATGACCACGTATGAACCTATCCAATTTGGTTCAAACTTTCCTTTCTTCTCTTTGTCTTGTTGATTTCGAGGGTTCTCTTTTAAAAAAAGATCCCCAACCTGAAAGGTACGTGGCTTGACTCTATGATTATAGGTTTGAGACATCATCTGTTGATATGCTTTCAAATGATCAGCTGCTCGTTGTCTCTTCTCATCAAGGAGTTCCAATTCCTGTAGTCGGGAAACTCTGTATTCATCATCTGATGTGAGACCCTTCAATGATACCATGAGTGATGGAATCTCAACCTCTAGAGGTAATATGGCTTCTGCTCCATAGACAAGAGCATACTTTGTTGCTCCTATTGGTGTTTTGATGCTAGTTTTGTAGGCCCATAATGCAGGATTTAGTTGAACGTGCCAATCTTTCCCTGCATTATTCATAGTCTTCTTCAAAATTTTCAATATAGTCTTATTTGAGGCCTCCTCTTGGCCATTCCCTTGTGGATATTACGGTGTTGAATATCTGTGTTGAATATGGAATCTCTCACAAAGTTCATCAACATCCTGATTCTTGAATGATCGTCCATTATCTGTGATAATGGAGTTAGGAATGCCATATCGACAAATAATATAGTTGAGTATGAATGAGGAGATTTGTTTGCTGGTAACCTTAGTAAGAGGTACTACCTCAATCCATTAGGTAAAGTACTATGTCACTGTGATGATAAACTTGTGTCCGTTCGATGATGAAGGATGAATTTTTCCAACTAGATCTAACCCCCATTGAGAGAATGGCTAGGTCGGCATGAATGGTTGTAGTTCTTATGCAAGAGCATGAATGAGATTCCCATGAATCTGACATTTTGAGCACTTCTTCTCAAATGTTAACGATTCTCTTTCCATTGTGGGCCAGTAGTATCCCATTCTAATCAATTTCTTGGATAAGGTCAATCCACTTGAATGAGTACCACAAATTCCACCATGAACTTCTTGTAAAGCCTTGTTAGATTCATCACGTTCAAGACATCGAAGTAAAGTACCATCAAGACTGCGACGATAGAGGGTGTTAGCGATAAGAGTATAGTGAGAGGATTGGTGAATAAAGTTTTGCTTTTGGTTACGAGATAAGTTAGGTGGTAAGATGTCATCTTTTAGGTAGGAATAAATCTTTCCATACCAAGGTGAATCAGATCCTACTAAGTGGCAAATGATTTGGCTTTCAGGTGTGTCATAGGTAGGTGTAAATGATTGTTCCACCAAAAATTCATAGCGAGCCTAATTTTCTGGGAGTTGTAGCAATGATGCGATTGTGGCCATGGTGTCAACTACTTTTTTTTATCAAGTCTTGGAATATGTATGAACTTGATATCCATGAAGTACTTCTTGAAATCGTCAACCATCTTCTTATATGGCAACAGTTTGTCATCTTTGGTTTGATAATCATCATTGATATAATTTATGACTAACTGTGAGTCACCATAAACTTGTAGTTTTGTGATCCTCCATTCCAATGCGATCTTGAGTCCAATGATTAAAGCTTCATACTCGGCTATGTTGTTAGTGCATGGAAAAATTAGCCTATATGACCAAGGAATGGTATTTCCTTAAGGGGTGACAAAGAGTATACCTGCCCCCGATCCATATTGAGTGAAAGAACCATCAAAGTACAATGACCATAGTTGTTTGGATTCTGCAGTGAAGACATCATCATCTGGAAATTCAATGTGCATGGGATTCTCTGCTTGTAGTGGTGCTTCGGCCAGTTGATCAGCAATAACTTTTCCTTTGATTGCTTTGCGATCAACATAATGGATGTCAAACTCACTCAGGATCTTAACCCATTTTGCTAACCTTCCTATCAATGTAGCCTTGCTTAGCAAATATTTGAGTGGATCAATCTTTACAACAAGATTTATTGTATGAGTTAACATGTAGTGTCGAAACTTTTGTGAGGCAAAGACTACTGCTAGACAAGCTTTCTCGATGAAAGTGTAGTTAAGTTCGTGACCTGTTAGCATTCGACTGATGTAATAAATTGCATGTTCCTTTCCTGTAGAGTCTTCTTGTGCTAATAATTCCCCCAAAGATGTCTCTGTTGCGACTATATATAAGATTAGTGGTTTTTTTGAATTCGGTGGTACTAGAACTGGTGGGTTCATTATGTACTACTTGATTTGTTGAAAGGCCATTTCAAACTTGTCATCCCATTTGAAAGGAACATTCTTATGTAGTAGATGTGTGAAAGGTAGACTTTTATCCGCTAGTTGTGCGATGAACCTTCGTATAGATTGAAGTCGTCCTTGTAATGATCTTAATTGACTGATATTCCTTGGTGGAGGCATTTCCATGATTTCTTGCACCTTGGTAGGATCTACTTCAATTCCATTTTTGGACACTATGTATCCCAAGAGTTTTCCAGATGCGACTCCGAAAACACATTTCTTAGGGTTGAGGTGAACTTTGAACTTTTCTAACCTTGCAAATATTTTGGATAATACTTCAAGATGTCCTTCTCTTGTGTATGACTTTTCCAATATATCGTCTACATAATCCTCCATGAAGCCTCATTTCCCATGGTTATATTTTCGTGTTGCCTTTGTGTTCCCCTTATGTTTTTCTAGTCTCCCATTGATTTTGACTCTAAATTTTCCAAACACTAGCACCTCACATGAAAATTTATGTGTCATGCTATAATCCAAGATAATTTTTTTTTGGTAGTAGCTTTTAAGTGTTTTTCCACTTGTCACCTTCCTAGGTAAGTGGAAATTTCTTGGAAAAAAATTAAACGGATTATTAGCCTCTTCCTATTCCCTCCTCTCTTTTTATTTTATCTTTCATTTGGAAAATCTCTCTTGGCTCTTTCTTGGTCCCTTAAACAACAATCTCAAGATTTTCACAACACACTTTACAATATTATTTCAAGATGTATTTCTCTCTTGGCTTCCTCAAGCCTCTATATATATATATTTTTTTCTTATTGTTGTTATAAGAATTTCTTGGTCCATCAAGCACCTTGGTATCATCATATTCCTTCTATTTCATCTTAATTAATGTTATTATTTCTAGATACACTTAGATTAAGATCTTAGACTATTTTATCTATCTATATATATTGGTTGTTATGGAGGTATAAATGCCAAAGTAGTGATTTGACTGAGAAAAAACCTAGAAAAAACACAAAAAAATTCCTTTTCTTTGTATTTTAGTTTCCTTTAGAGAGCACAACCACATGAAGGTTTGTAAGTTCTTTTTATTTATAGATTCATTTTTATTGCTCATTTGAATCATACAAAAGTTGTTATTTAGTTTATATATTTATATTTATATTATCTAGTATTTGCTATCATGTTTTCCATATCTATTTTTTTTAGGTTAGTTGAATAACAAAGTTGAATCTTCATATTTTCTTCACATTTTTCTACATTTGTTCACATGGATGATAGCACAAGATGTAGAAATTTGCATGATGCACTGAAATATTTTCTTGTGACTTCCTTCACTTGGGTCCAATTTCCTCTTTTCATCCTCTTTTCCATTCTATAATTCATTTTTGTAAAATAGTATTTTATTTGCAAGAAAATAATTCTTTATTAGTTTTCTTCTATTAATATAGTTAAATAAAATTCTTTAATTTAAAGAATTTATATTTTTTATGTATTTATTCTATTAAATAGTAATATAATAGTTCAATCCTAATGTAAAATTAGGGAAAATCATTTGGATAATACATCTTACCTAATTTTTTTTTTCTCTTTTATAAATATATCTCAACTAGACAAAATTCAACATCTACTTTATTTAACTACTCTCCTTCCATTTTCCACGGTAAACTTTCTTTTATAAAAATCAATGCCTTTCAAGACACTTTTAATAAAATCCTCATCATCACCTCCTTGTTAGAACACAAAAATATACTGAGGGGGTTGAATTAGTATATACCACAATAAATCCAATTCAACATTATCAAATCTATTGAGAAATTATGTCTCAAACTTACTGGAGTGTTAAGATGTTCGCACTTTGGGCTTGTTGATTACTAAATGCATGGTAAAATCCTTAGAATTTTTGTAGGTAATTGGGCATCATCTAATGCGGGAGAATCCTTGGTTCATGGCAATCTTGCATCAACCAAAAAAATATTTTCTTTCACTTTTGTTCTTGTTTTGTTCTTTCTCAGTTCATGTTGGTGGATTCATCATCTTTTCTCACCAGACCTTGTGGATCTTGGATTACATCGTCTACATTCCCATTTCCCTTGTTCCAAGATTTGAGCACGATTGAATCTTTTTTTGGCAAGTTATTGTTTCCGGAATGTCCTGACAGTTTCTTGAACTGTCACCAGAATAATTTCAAACTTTTCAGCCAGTTCGATCATTGTGGACCATCCCTGTGACTTGCGGATCTTAATTTTGTGTGACTTTAATTATTCTGTGGAGTTTCCCTGACCTTTAGTATAGGTCCACACTTCATCTTATGCAACTGTTGATGAGTAATTCAAACTTGAGGCTGACCTATTCATGCACACGTTACATTTTCTCTCCTTGGATAATGTGATGATCTTTGGCCGACATGGATGTTTCTAGAATTGCAGAGATAGTATAAAGCTTGTAATCAATCATATGAACGGGAGGAGAATTAGTAGTTGATTAAGTGGATTAAGATTGATTTGAATTGTAAGAGTTCAAATCGCATATAGGAGAATACTGGAATGTTGTAATATTGAAGATGTTATAGCAGGCCTGTGAGTTGAATTTGTAAACCCAGATGTTGCCAACCGAATGTAACTGAGTTAAATGTTAATGAGAATATTTTCATCTGCATTTTCCTCCATATTCTATGTTTCTTTCATTGTGTTACTCTTGCTACATGGTCCAGATTGTTCTCTTTGAGGACCCTCCTACCGTGGCTGCACCATCATTCTTCAGGATTATCACTTACTGAATGCATTTTCAAAGTACAAGAGTGTCGACAATTGGGCTTCAAAGTTTTGTTGTAAGTTTTACTAGTGGAGTCTGTGGTATCAGGTATTGAGAAACCCTGAGGCCCGACCTGCGAAGGGACTTCATGTTTTAAGTTTGCACAGGAAATAAAAGCTTCATCAATGGGATAGTCAAATATCAGGGAGAGTTTCCTGGCTGTCTCCTTAATATACTAATGAGTGACTAAATGTGTTTTTCCGAAGTGAAAAAATGACTTCAGTGGGACTCTGAATCTTGTCCCCTTGAAATTTTGGTAGGGATAGCAGTTCTTGTTGGTGGGAGTTGGACACTTCATCGGGACATGTATTATTGTCTCTTCGAAAAGCCGATGGTGTTGATCAATGCAACCCGCTATCCCGTAGTATCGCAGTGGGACCTGGACAGTATCTAGCAGGGGTGTGGGGAATGGTTTGATAATGGTGAATTGGTGGTGGGGGTCACATGGGGTGATATAAGCCCCATCAAAGTAACACTTCAATATTAGTGGGAGTTGATATGAGGTCCCCTTGATATGGTGAGTATGACCCGCCAGCCCATGAATGATGACTTGGTGGGTCCTGACCGTGTCAAGCTAGAAAATGATGATTGGTTGGTGACCATTGAGAATTGTTTGACCAAGTGACTTGGTAGGGGATGCATATATCAAAGTGACTTGGTGAATTTGAAGAGAGCATGAACATGGTCTCTTTGATGGCTCAATATGGCTCACTATTGGAGACAGTTAGATTGTTTGCTGCATTTTCGTGGGGAATCTAAATAAAATTGTTCCTTGGTTGATTTGGAATGTAGAAAAAAAGGTGAATAAAAAGAGGTGTTCTCATTGTGATGTTATGTAATGTAGTGAGAACTATGTTGTTCAATTAGTGAATGAGGTTGATTAGGGGAATCGCTGTTGTAATTGACAGTGTGAGTTAACATCTGGAAGCATAGTCTATAACTTTATATGTAATCATTATTTACTGTAATACAAAGAGATATTGCTTGGTGTGCAGGTTTTTCTCTCATAAGGGTTTTCCAACATAAATCTGGTGTTCATTCTATGATTGTGTTAAATTTGACTACTCTATTATTCTGTTAATACACATCTTAACGAACTATAACTTGAGATTGAATGATATATCTGCATTTCTCTTCTGAGAATTGGTATTAGGAAGGAATTTTTGCAGTCAACTTTCCTTACAAGTGGTATCAAAGCCTAGCTAGTTGTGTTATCCTTATGGGTAGGATGGGTTTTTTGTGCTAATTCTATAGTGGGAGTCTTGTAGAGGAAACTGGTAGTCTAGATTACAGATTGAGATGGAAAGCACATCAGGAAGAGTAGAAATTGAAAAGTTCAATGGTGGAAATTTTGAGTTGTGGATAATCAAAATGGAAGACTTGTTGGTGTATAGAGATCTCTAGGTTGCTATGCCTAGAACTAAACCATCAAGCATGAAACAAGAAGATTTGGACTTCACTGATAGAAAATCCAAAGGGATGATTAGACTCTGTTTGGTAGAATTTTTTCTCCTAAATTTCCAAGAGGAGAAGACTGCATCTTCATTATGGAAGAAACTTGGTGATATTTATCAGGGCAAGTATCTGGTAAATAAGTTGTTCCCGAGAAAGAAGTTATACTCCTTGAAGATGGAGGAAGGTGCATCTATAGAAAACCATTTGAATTCATTTAACATGATTTTTTCTCAGTTGGTGTTTGTAGGTGTATAGACTAATGAAGAGGATAAGTGTATGCTTTTGTTATGCTCCTTCCTTGACATGTGGGACCATCTAGTGATAGCTATTGGAAGTACAACAACCACTTTCAAGATGGAAGAAATGGTTGATTCATTATTGTTAGAAGAAATGTGAAGTAAATATTCTAAGATGGCCAATGAGGCTCTCATTATTCAAGGAATATCGAAGGAGAAAGGCAAGAAGAAAGACAAAAAGCCTAAATCCAATTATGAAGGGAGATCAAAGTATCCAGGCAAGAATTTTAAGGTGAAATGATGGAATTATGGGTAGACTGGACATATCTAAAAGGATTGCAAATAGGAGAAAAATAACAAGAAGAAGACTTCAGATAATGATTCTTCTCAGAGACATGTAGATGCCTTCATTGCTACCTTGGCGACCCAGGTATCAGATGATGTCTAGATGATTGAATCAAGTGAATATTTTTACATGAAATATCACAGATTGGTTCAAGAAGTATGAAAAGTATGTTGGTGGTAAGGTATATCTGGCAAGTGACTAATCTATTGAAATTATTGGTCGTGGAAGAGTCAAAATTCAATTTATTGATGGAAGAATCAAAGGAATTGATGGCATAATGCACATACCAGATTTGGCTCATAATTTTCTTTTTGTTAGTAAGCTAGATGATGTTGGTGTGAAAGTTTCATTCTTGAGTGGTGGCTGCAAAATGACTAGAGGCTCAATGGTGCTGGCCAAGGGTGCATGCATTAGCACTCTATATAAGCTAGAAACACATGTGGTTCAATGTAACAATGTCTCAACAAAGTAAGAAAAGTTTTCTCATGTAGGGAAGGAGAACGTTGTTCCTCTTGGTACAAACTCTTTGGAGGTGAAAGTCCCAATAGAGAAAACCATGATGTGGCATCATAGACTCAGTCACATAGGAGAAAAGGGATTCAAAGCCTTGAAAAATAAAATATTGGTTGAAGGGCGCGATGACTGTAACCTTGAGTTCAATTTTTAGGAACACTGCATTTATGGAAAGCAACACCGTGTTTCTTTTTACTCTAGTCCTCATAAATCTTTTGGTATATTGGATTATATTCACTCTGATGTATTTGGTTTGGTGAATGTTACTTCATTATCAAAGTCTAAATATTATGTTTCTTTCATAGATGATTATTCAAGAAGGGAATTTGTATATTTTCTAAAAAGTAAATCAAAAGTGTTTAGTTGGTTTAAGGAATTTAAATCCTTGGTAGAAATTATATTGGTAGAAAAATTAAATACTTGAGGATAGATAATGGCAGTGAATTTTGTTCCTGCAGATTTTGAAAGGTATTGCAAAGACCCTGGGATTAAAAGGCATAAAACTACACCTTACAATCCACAATAGAATGGAGTTTATGAAAGGTTAAATAGAATGCTGACAACATGTTACTTGGTAAATCGATCTCTCTCTTTGGGGCTCGTGGAGAAAACACCTATAGAAGCATGGTCTGGTAAGAAGCCCTCTTTAAGACGTATTCAAGTCTTTGGCTATGAGGTGTATGCATATGTGCCTAGTGAAAAAAGATCTAAATTTGGAGAACAAGGATGTTAAATGTATCTTCATTGGCTATGCCATTGGTGTGAAAGGATACAAGCTTTGGAATCCTGTTACTGAGAAGGTAGTATAAAACAAAATTGTAATCTTTCATGAGCTAAAACCTTCTACAGTGGATTTGCAGTCAGAGATGAAAGAGAAGGAAATAGATGTAGTTGAAATTCCTCTAACTCCAGGAAAAGAGGAACTATGAACGCCAAGTGTACCTTAATCTAAGGAGAGCTCAAGCAATTTTGAGAGTTTCAGACAGGAAGAAGAACCATTACCTCAACGTCATCCTGTGAGGAGGTCTACATGTGAAAGACGACAACCTAAAAGGTATGGATATTCTATGTTGGATTCAAGTTGTGCCTATGCTTTGATTACTAGCACTAATGAGCCTATAACTATGAAAGAGGCAATTAAAATGTTCGCTTCAGATTCCTAGTTGGAGGTCATGAATGAAGAAATGACATCATTGAAAAAGAATGAAACCTGGGATTTCATACCTTTTCCTATAGGTCGAAAGCCTATTGGCTGTAAATGGGTATTTCAAAAGAAAATTGGTCTGGATGGTAGTATGGAGAAGTATAAAGCTAGGTTGGTTGCGAAAGGTTATTCCCAAGTAGAGAGAATTGATTATAGAGAAATATTTTGTCCTATAGCTAAGCTAACATCTTTGAGATTTCTATTGTCACTTGCAACCACGTATGAATTAGAGATTGAGAAGATGAATGTGAAGACAATGTTTCTTCATGGAGATTTGGAAGAAGAAATTTATATTTCCCAGCCTGAGCACTTTGTTGAAAGAGGTAAATAAAATATGGTTTGCAAGTTAAAGAAATCTCCGTATGGTTTAAAACAATCGCCTAGAATGTGGTACCAAAATTTTGACATGTTTGTGTTTTCATTGGGATTTGTAAGATAAAAATTAGATCATTGTGTGTATTTTAAATATAAAAATGGTCGGTTGCTTATTATTTCCCTGTATGTGGATGATATGTTATTCTTTGGGAATAGTTAGGGTATGATTTTTGATTTAAAATATTAGTTGTTAGCATAGTTTGAAATGAAAAATTTAGGTGCAACAAGGTATATTCTGGGGATGGAAATCAAAAGGGATAAATATGGTAGAAAAATTCGGCTCAATTAGAGTAAGTATATCAATGCTATCCTTGAGAGGTTTAACATGATAGATTGCAAATAGTTAGTTGTTCTAGTGCTACATGGAAATAAACTCTCTGTTGAGGAGTATCTGAAATATCCTACTGAGATGGAGGACATTACTAGAGTTCCTTATGTGAGTGTGGTTGGTAGTTTAATGTACGCGATGGTTTGTACTAGGCTAGACATTTCCCAAGAAGTGGGAGTACTTAGTCAGTTTATGGCTAATCTAGGGAGGTCCCATTGGCATCCTGTGAAAATAGTTTTTAGATACTTGAAGGTGTTGGAAAAACAAGGACACACAACTGAGAGGGGGGTGAATTAGTTGTGACAGAAACTTAAACTTTTCTAACTTAACTTAACTTAATCTTAGATCTAATGAATAAGAAATTAACCACAAATAATTTAACACATCAGAGAGATAGAGAACACCAATTTTTTTGCGTGGAAACCCTGTTAGGGGAAAAACCATGGTGGATGTTAGTCCACAAGATTATACCCTGTTAAAAGTATAATGAGAAATAATAAGGGGAATGAACATGCATTCAGGCACACTACCTAGAGCTCACTGCTCAAATACAAAAGGGGCTCACTACCCAATAGTACAAAATATGATTAAAATCCAAAGGGTATGAACTGAGAAAATAGCTTTTGCACAAGCCTGATTACAGTTCCAATTAAGCTCAAAAAACCTTCTTCACACTTCACTCAATCTTCTTCACACTCTGCTCTACAATCGAAAGAAATTCACACATAGGAGAAAACTGAGCACCTTTTCCACACACTACAGCGATGAAACAATCACACATATATATCCGCTACATGGGATTTCGTCACAACTTAGTCAACCAAGAAAATAAAACATATTTGTAATGCCGACACAAATTTACAAATAAATTTTTAATGTGAATCCACCAAGGTCAGCCACAACATACTGGAGACCCAAATTAATATCTCCAACACAAAAATACTTTAATTAATTTCACCACAAAGATCCACAACATGCTACCACCAACATGTCAGCTAAGAACAAGAAAAACCGAACATGCGCAAGAAAAGATCTTCAACCACGAGCTCTCTGATTAATGTGGATGTACCACAAAGATAGATAATGATCTAGAGACATCATAAAACACCAAGAAACAATAGAGAAGCATTCAAAACAACTGAGATTAATAGAATCACACAATCTTCATTCAGGAACATTGACAAAGACCACAAAAACATTGTTAGACCATAATACAATAAAAAATTCATAGGGACCTCTGAAACTTCTGGTAGATGATCTAGATACACTTAACAATAAACCCTTTATTCCACATCAGCTAATCTTCAAATTATAGAACAAGACACCTTCATGACTTGCACAGTTCCACTGGGAACCTAGAATACTTTCTTTTACAATTTTTTACAATATCCTCGACATATACAACCTTTAATACGCCAAGTGCTAATAGTGTTGACATCAATGACAACCACATATAACCAACCATATCCACAACATCCAACAATCTCCCCCTTTGGCATTGATGGCAACACATGATGTAGAAAATACCATCAACCCAACACACGGACTTCTTCTTCTCAACTATATTTCTCCCCACAAGGCTCTTCTCCTTAGAAATATTTTTCACAATGCACTTCTCCCCCTTTGACATCAATGGAAAAGGTAATAGTGACCTTTCCAAATACACGCTTTGAACCACATATTTGCACATCCGCCTACTCCCCCTAAGTAGCAACCATGAAAAACATCAATCCAGATTAGAATATAACAATGAAGCTCACATATTGATCCAAATAAATGCATCTTTTAGTTCTTATCAGGAGGGGTAATCACCCCTAGCATTCCTCATAGATACTCAAAAGTATTCTTCAA
The DNA here is from genome assembly GCA_007258455.2 of Sequoia sempervirens. NCBI lineage: Eukaryota > Viridiplantae > Streptophyta > Pinopsida > Cupressales > Cupressaceae > Sequoia > Sequoia sempervirens. Next base: position 109,281,164 of record VDFB02000007.1, read on the forward strand.
CAATGGCTTAGTAATTATATTTGCAATCTGTTCTTTGGTAGGCACATATTCCAATTTGACTTCTTTCTCATTCACTTTCTCCCTTAAGAAATGAAACTTGATTGATATATGTTTAGTCTTAGAATGCAACACCACATTATTTGAAATATTAATTGCACTTGAATTATCACAATATATGGCAATAGGTTCTTCATATAACACCCTGATATCTTTCAACATCTGTTTCATCCATATCACTTAACTACAATTATTGGTAGCAAAAATGTATTCTACTTCAGCAGTAGATAGAGAAATGCAATTCTACTTTTTTCTCAACCAAGACACCAACTTGTTGCAAAGATTGCTACTGTTGGACCAAAATATTGACCTGTTAATGCTCGATACAACCGCTGGATATATACAAGATCAAGATCCACAGGAGGTGGTTAAACCATGTATTGAAGCCCAAGCATCGCGCTAGACTATGCCTACCATAGGAAGAGGAGACCTAGGGTCACACCTTGCAACAATCCCCCCTAGCACAAGTTCAGGGTTCGAACCTGTGAGCTTGGCTTTGATACCAATTGTTGCAAAGACAACTGTCGTTGCACCAAAAGATCGACCTATTAATGCCCGATACAACCGCTAGATTTATACAAGATCAAGATCCATAGGAGGTGGTTAAACCATGTCACAAAGCCTAAGCATCGAGCTAGACTACACCTACCATAGGAAGAGGAGACCAAGGGTCACACCTTGCAACAATTCTTCCCTAGGAAGAAAGCACCACCACTAGTACTTTTTCTGTCATCTACATCTCTAGCTTAATCCACATCAGTATATGCACTCAAAGTGAGATCATCATCCTTTGGATACCAAAGTCCAAATTGAACTGTTCCTTTCAGGTATCTAAAAATTCTCTTCACAACAGTCACATGTGATTCTTTTGGATCAACCTGAAATCTAGCAACCATACATACAACATTCATAATGTCTGGTATAGTCTGAGTTAAATAAATCAATCCACCAATCATTGACCTATATCTAGTTTGATTCACCTTAGGAGAATCATCATTCTATGTCAACTTACATCCGGTCACCATGGGAGTACCAACAGGTTTCGAGTCATCCATTCAAAAATTCTTCAAATGGTCTCTCACATATTTGGACTGAGATATGAAAATTCCCTTGTCTAACTGAGTAACTTGCAATCCCAGAAAGAAATTCATCTCTCCAATCATACTTATTTCAAATTCATCCTTCATCTCATCAACAAACTTCATACATAGATTGTCATCTCCTCCAAAAATGATATCATCAACAAAAAAATTCTATAATTAAGTCTTTATCATGATCTAATTTGAAGTATAAGTTGCTATCAACAATACCTTTAGTGAATCCAATCTTGAGTAAATATTTTTCCAATCTAGCATACCAGGCTCTGGGGGCTTGCTTGAGTCCATATAGAGCTTTCTTTAATCGGAAAGACCATATCTTCCTTGTTAGTTAGCTGAAATCCATCTGGCTGTTCAATGTATACTTCTTCTTCTGGTTTTCCATTTAGAAATGCTGACTTCACATCCATTTGATATAATTTATAGTTTTTGTATGTAGCATAAGCAAGAAATAACCTTATAGCTTCAATTCTAGCAATAAGGGAAAAAGTTTCTTCAAAATTAATACCTTCCATTTGAGAATACCCTTTACATACCAGTCTTGCTTTATTTTGGACCACTTCACCTTGTTCATTCAACTTGTTCCTAAACACCCATTTAGTACCAATCAAATTTTTTTCTTTAGGCCTGAGAACCAATATCCATGAGTCATTCTTTTTAATTTGTGTCAGCTCTTCCTTCATAGCTTCCAACCAGTGTTCATCTTGACAGGCTTCAGTGACATTTTTAGGTTCAATCTTGGAAATTAGACAATATTCTTCTATAATATTTCTTCTAGTTTGCACTCCTTTATTCCTATCTCCTATGATTTGATTTTTAGAATGATTTAGCTTTATATACCTTGGAGTTTTGGGACATTCTTAAACTTCTGACTCTTCTGATCTTTCTTCTACACTTGCACCTGTCTGTTTCTTAACTAACTTGATTTACTAGAAAAAACTGAGGTTACTTTATCGGAACATATGGAATAATCTAAAGTAGATTCTATGTTTGATAATTCTTCCCTTTGCTAGTATTGTCTTCATCTTAATCATAACCACAATATCTGAATGATTTGACAGAGTCCTCATCAACTCTAACATTTTCACTTTCAACCATCTTTCTCAGTCTTTTGTTATAGCACCGACATGCCTTGCTTTTAGTGGAGTAACCTAGGAAAATCCCTTCATTTCTTATTGCATCAAACTTTCCTATATCATCATCTCTCTTGATATAACACTTGCTTCCATAGATCTTGAAATATTTAATAGTAGGCTTGTAACCAGACCATAACTCAAAAGGGGTCTTACCAGAATTACCATTAACATTTACCCAGTTCAAAGTATACACAATAGTGCTTATTGCTTCACTCTAGTACATCTAAGACACATTTTCTTCCATCATCATTATTTTGGTAGCATCCAAAATTGTTCTATTCTTTCTCTCTGCAACTCCATTCTGTTGAGGGGTTCGGGCAGAAGATAACTGTCTTTTAATTCCATGCTCTTCACAAAAAGAGTTAAACTCCATGGAGGTGAACACACCACCTCTGTTAGATCTTAGGAATTTTATTTTCAGACCTTTCTCATTCTCTTCCATAGCCTTAAAACTTTTGAAATTTTCCAATGCTTCACATTTTCTCTTAGGAAAGAAACCCATATCTTTCTAGAGTAATAATCAATAATCAACATAAAGTACCTTTCTCCATGAATACTTCTGACTCTGGAGGGACCACAAAGGTCAGTATGTAGCAATTCCAACAAATTATTTGAATAAAACTAATTTCTCCAGAAAGAGACTCTAGTTTGTTTGCCTATCTGACATTCCTTGCAGATTGTGTTAGTAGGCTTCACTAACTTAGGTAGATCTCTTACTGCTTGAGTGAAACTTATCTTGATAATGTTGTCAAAATTTACATGACATAACCTCCTATGCCACAACCAAATTTTGTCTACTTGAGCAATTAAACAACTCCCACTAGCAGTGTTCAGGTGAAATATATTACCTTTTTTTTGTTTACCTATAGCAATCATATTCCCAGAAATTCTGCGTATCTTGCATCTTCCATTTTTGAATTGAAGATCATAGCCCTTGTCCACCATCTGTACAACACTGAAAAAGTTGTGCTTCAAGACTTCAACATAAAGAACATCATCAGTGTTATCCTTACCACCAAGAAAAATATATCCTCTGCCATGAATCACACCAACATTGTTATCTCCAAATATTACAACCCTACTGTCATACTTTTCTAGACTTACAAATTTGCTTTTATCACTAGTCATATGATGTGAGCATCCAGTATCAATGAACCACTCATATTTTTCTTCAACTCGGGCTGCAAGATCCTTTTCATCTTTAGCATATTCAATAGCCACATGATTATCTTCAATGGTAGCAATGAAAACCCATTCATCTTCATTTCCATTATCTTTATCAGACTCATCACCAGTCACTAATTCTTCAGAAAAGTAACATCTCTTTTGGAATCTAGAATTTTTAGGCTTAGATCTAGGAACTCTTTTAGGATACCTTGATGCAAAATGACCTATTTTATTGCAAGAAAAATATTTAATAGGCAATACATCTTCATACTTACCTTTTCCTCTACCTTCTTATTTTGCAATCAGTGCTTCCAATTCTTCTACCTCTCTTTCTTTATCTTTAATCTATTTCAGTTCTTCATCATACTTGGATACCTTTCTGGAACACTCTCTCGGACTATATCTTTTCCTGTTACTTTTGGATATAGTAGCCTTGAATGTAGATTCAATATTTGGTGTAGATTCACCAAATTCACTTATTTCAAAAGCAACAAGCTTTCCAACCAATGTGTCTCTTGTCATATTTTTAATTGATTTGATCTCTTGAATAGTATGAGCTCTCACTGTGGAAAGTCATGATGCAATGTCATCAGGGGGAGTAATCAGATTTGTAGATATGTGGCTCAAAGTGTGTATTTGGAAAGGTCATTGCTACCTTTGCCATTGATGTCAAAGGGGGAGAAGTGCATTGTGAAAAATATTTCTAAGGAGAAGAGACTTGTGGGGAGAAATCTAGTTGAGAAGAAGAAGTTAGTGTGTTGGGTTGATGGTATTTTTCACATCATGTGTTGCCATCAATGACAACCACATATCAAAAACCATATCCACAACATCCAATAGAAGGGTACTATTGAGTATGGCTTGTTCTATCATGGACACTCTACTAGATTTACGAATTTAGTGAACATTTGTGGATATGTGGATTCCTACTGGGTAGGGGATATTGATAGTAGAAGATCCACTAGTGGATATATCTTCATGTTACATGGTGATGCAGTTAGTTGGATGAGCAAGCAGTAGGTTGTAGTTGCTTTATATACTATTGAGGCAGTATATGGAAGCAACAAACACCTGTAAGGAATTTTTTTGGCTCAAACATTTGTGTTCTGATATTGGGTTTAATGTAGGGAAAATTACTATTTTTTGACATTCAGAGTGCTATTTGTTTGGAAAAAAATACAACTTTCCATGCCAAAATGAAGAACATTGATGTGAAATACCATTTCGTTTGTGATATGGTGGAGGATGAAAGGTTAATCTAGAAAAGGTTAATACTCTGGCGAATGTTGTTGATGCATTGACTAAACCTGTGAGCACAAAAAAGTACAGGCAGTGTGCCAAATTGATGGGCCTTGGGGCTTATAACATTCAGTAATGTCGAGCATTGAAGGTGCTAGTAAGTTCTTTGTCAAGTGGGAGAATGTTGAGAAATTATGTCTCAAACTTATTGGAATGTTAAGATGTTCGCACTTCAGGATTTTTGATTACTAAATTCATGGTAAAAGCCTTAGAAGTTTTTTAGGTAATTGGGCATCATCCTTCAGGCTTATCACTTATTGAATGTAGTTGCAAAGTAGAAGAGTGTTGGTAATTTGGCTTTGAAGTTTCATTGTAAGTTTTATTGGCAGAGTCTGCAGTATCGGGTATTGAGAAACCCTGAGGCCCAACCCATTAATGGAGTTCATGTTTTAAGTTTGCATAGGTGGTAAAGGCTTCATTGATGAGATAGTCAGATATTGGGGATAGTCTCTTTGTTGTCTCCTTGATATACCGTTGAGCAGTTAAATGTGTTTAATTAGAGTGACCAAATAAATTTGGCGGGACTTTGAATCTTATCCCCACACAACTCGGTAGGGTTGGGATTTTTCATCAGTGGGAGTTGGAAACTTTTCCGGGACATGTATTATGGTCTCTTAAAAAATGCAATGGCATTGATCAATGTAGCCCGCTACCCCGCAGTGCCATGGTGGGACTTGGTCAATATCTAGCGGGGGTGCGGGGATTGGTTTGATAATGGTGACATGGCAGTGGGGGCCACATGGGGCGGTATATGCCTCATCGGAGTAACACTTCAATATTGGTGGGAGACGATATGAGGTCCCCCCAATATGGCGATGAGTATGACCCCCCAACCTGTGAATGATGACTAGGTGGGACCCGACCATGCCGAGTTGGAAAGCAATGATTTGGTTGTGATAGTTGAGAGTTGTTTGATCAAGTAACTTGGAAAGGGATGCAAACATTGAAGTGACTTGGTGAATTCGAAGAGAGCATGAATAGAGTCTCTTTGATGATTCGATATGACAGACAGTTAGACTATTTGCTACTATTTCTTGGGGAATCCAAATCGAACAGTTCCTTGGTTGATGTGAAATGTAGAAAAAAAGGTGAATACAAAGAGGTGTGGTCATTGTGATGTTCTGTAATGCAGTAATAACTGTGTTGTTAGATCAGTGAATGAGGTTGATCAGGTAAATTGTTGCCGTAATTGACAGTGTGAGTTAACATCTGGAAGCATAGTTTGTAACTTTGTATGTAATCATTATTTACTATAATACAAAGAGATTTTGCTTGGTGTGTGGGTTTTTCTCCCGTAAGGGTTTTCCCATGTAAATTTGGTGTTCATTTTGTGATTGTGTTAAATTTTTCTATTCTATTATTTTATTAATGTGCATCTTAATGAACTGTAACTTGAGATTGAATGACATATTTGCATTTCTCTTCTAAGAATTGGCATTAGGAAGGTGTTTCTGCACTCAAGTTTCCTTACAAAATATTCTTACTATCTTAAATAGATAAAGTATTAAACTATACAATTCATAATCACAAGCACACAAAATAAACACTAGATTTACATGGAAAAACCTAGAAATTAAAAACCACAATGAGCAAGTTGCTTGAAATTATTTTCTGAATCCAACCTCACAAACGAAAATAAGATTTACAACAATTTTTATGGGCTACAACCCAAAGGAAGCTACAACTCCTTGCAACATATTTTTTTGTCTTTAACCAAAGGAAGCTACAAATCCCTACAAACTTCAACACTTAAAAAACGAGGCTATAACCTTTGTACAAAAAGCTTGACAAAAACTACCACTTAATCACCACCGCAACAACATTCTTCACACTGACATATATATCCAACACCTCTACTCGCCAACCTCTACTATTTTTAACTCACTTATACACACACATACTTTCATACACCTCCTCGCATAATTACTCTCACTCATACACTTTTCAATAAACTTGATCTTTCATTTTATATCCTTTGCTAGCTTTAAAAATTTTCTCCTTAGTTGGCCAAGATGAAACATGTATGATGAAACATGCAATGGACACAACATGTTGGCCCCTAGACACCCATAGTTAGAGAAAATAAATGTAGTTCAAATCAAGAGATAATCCGGACCTATTTTACCTCATTACACATTTGCATACTGATGCACACTTCCAAACACTTGGTGCAATCAACTCAACATGCTAGGTCAACCCAACAAACACTTAACCTTCCATGTATTAGCTCCAGACTGAAAGTAGTATCAAAGGGACCAAATAACATCATGCAAATGACTTTAAAAACATTATATGACATGTAAGAAAAAAATCATATACTCCTTTCACAAATTTATCCTACTTCATGCTTGCACAAACAAACAAATACTAAACTCAACATCACTTGCAAACTTTGAATACACAGAATTGAAATAGAACATTGAAAACTAGGATTATTCTACTACTTAACACTTGAAACTTAAAATGAGAAATCATTCTGATAATTTTAACTTATCCTTTAAAATGAAGGAACACATCTTCAATTGCAGAGAAATGTAGAGCATTCCCTTGAACCTTTCTAACTGCCACAACATTGTATAACTTTTCTTCACTCTATTAGCTTTGGAATCTTTTATGGTAACTTCTATGTTCTAAAATTAGGAAAATACATACTTTAGAATTGTTTGTATCTAACTTTCAAACCACAATTCCATATCTTCAAATGTGGAGGAATGTGGAGCATTCTCCTGAGCTTCTTCAATACAACTTCATGAGCCTTTGACTGCATGAAACCTTACATATTTTATTTCATCAATTATTTACATCAAGGGACAAAGAATACAAAATTCAAACTACCATAGATAGCAATTATAAATATTTTCACAATTTCTTCATATCAACATACACTTCAACATTCATCACCATGTCCTTCACCTCACTACACTTCTAATCACCAATTTGTTTACATCACATTCAAACTTCTTCAATGAAAAGTTTTTGAAATCAATGAAAACACATAAACCCTATTCACATCAATAACAACACATGTAACAATCTCCCCCTTTAGCATTGATGGAAACACTAACCTGATATGCAATTTTTCCCCCTTTGACATTAGGGGAAAAGGGCTAGTGGTCTTTGTCCTGAAACAACATACAAAATCCCTATCTACACAAACATTATCATCCTTCTTAGCCCCTATCTACCTACTCCCCCTAAGAGGTAGCCCCATCAATCCAGAAAAAATATTTCTTGAACTACTATCCTAGACAGATGCACCATCTATGCATCCATTTAGAAGGAGGGGAAAAAACCCTAACTTATGTTTGAGATATTCAAGTATGTCCTTAGATAGTTCCTTTATAAATATGTCTACAACCTAATCGTTTCTAGGTACATATTTTAGTTTTACCTCTTGATTTGTAGCCTTCTCTCTTCAAAAGTGATACTTGATAGATATGTACTTGGTTCTAGAATGCATCACTGAATTCTTTAAAATATTAATGACACTTGTATTGTCACATAGAATAGGAATGGGCTCATCATACACTACCTTGATATCCTTCAATGTTTTCTTCATCCACAACACTTAAGTGCAATAAGAAGCTACAACTATACTCTTCTTTTGTTGTTGACAAGGACATTGAAGGCTTCTTCTTACTAAACCATGAGACCAATCTATCTTCCAAAAAGAAAGCTCCACCATTGGTACTTCTCCTATCATCAACATAGCTAGCCCAATCTAAATTAGTACATCCACTTAAGGAAAATTCATCACCTTTTTGATACCACAATCCATAATACAAAGTTCTCTTCAAATATCTAAAAATCCTCTTGAAGTTTCCTTCACACAAGTTTCTCTTAGATCAGCTTGAAACCTTAAAACCAAGTAGACAACTTGCATAATGTCAGGCCTAGATGTTGTTAAGTATAGTAGAACCCTAATCATAGACCTATAGATAGTCTGATTAGCTTGAGGTGACTCATCATCTTTGATCAAATGACATCATGTTATCATAGGAGTACTCACTGGTTTGTAATCTTCCATACTAGACTTCTTCAACATCTCCTTGACATACTTTTCTTGAGAGATAAAGATGCCATCATGTGATTGAGAAATTTGGAGTTGAGGAAAGAATGATAGCTCACCTATCATAAATTTTAAATTCCTTTTGCATCTCTTCTACAAAATTCTTACATATTTCATCATTGGAACCAAAAATTATATCATCAACATAGACAACAACTATTATAATTTATTCATCCTCAATTTTGATGTAAAGATTTCTACCTGCTGTACCTTTCTTGAATCCCTACTAGAGCCTTGCATACAAAACCCTAGGGGCTTGTTTGAGATCATATAACACCTTCTTAAGTCTACATACCATGTTTGGGTCTTCTGATAATTGAAATCCATCAAGATTCTCTATTTAAACTTCTTCTTCTAAGTCACCATTCAAGAAAGAAGATTTAACATCCATTTGATATACCTTGAAGTCCTTGTGAATTGGAAATGAAAGAATCATTTTGATTTCTTCCATTTTTTCTACTAGAGAAAATTTCTCCTCAAATTCAATTACTTCCACTTGTGAATACTCTTTGAATACAAACCTTTCTTTGTTTCTTACCACCTCTCCATCTTTTTTCAATTTATTTTTGAATACCCATTTTATCCCTATCACATTTTTGTCTACAATCCTTGGCATCAATTCCCAACTATGATTCTTCGAGCTATCTAATTTAGTTCTTCTTCCATTACTTGAATCCATCCTTCATACTTGCTAGCATCAATAAAAGTCTCAGGTTCTATTCTCAATGGTAAAGAAATGTTTACCTGTTCATTTTCCCTTAAAAAGTTTCTTCTAGTTTTCACACCTTCATTATTATCTCCAATTATTTGATCTTTTGAGTGATTCTTTTGAATATATTTGGTAGGAGTCTTGGTGATCTTCTCTTTTGTTTCGTCCTTTTATTCAATTTTTTCTTCTTATTCTAAGTAGGTAAGATCATCTAACCAACAATCTTCTTTCTCATGTGTGATTTGATGTGATTCTTCGTCAACCCTAAGAATTACACTTTCAACTATCTTCCTCAATATTTTACTATAGCACTTGTAAGCTTTGATCCTAGTCGAGTATCCAAGAAATATTCCTTCATTTGATAATGAGTCAAATTTTCCCAAACCTTCTTCATCTTTTTTGATGTAGCATCTACTTCCAAAAATTCTAAAGTACTTGATAGTTGTTGGTCTTCCATACCATAGCTCATAAGGATTCTTGGTATTTTTCACTCTTAGTTGTCATCTATTAATAATATAGACAATATTATGGCCTGATTCTTTGCAATATGCATCAAGCAACTTGGCTTCATTCAACATGGTTGTTAGCAAGTCAAAGGGAGAAAAAAGAGCATACCAGTAGAAGACTGTAGTACTGGTAGAGATATTAGCCACTATGAAGGAGTCACATCCCTTCTAGGGAACATATACATATATTCCATATGTAATAGATAGAAGTATAAGAGATGTATGTAATAGAAAGTAATGATAATATAATTTAATTTCAAAGTAGATATTAGACCTGCCCTTTTGTATCTAATATAATATAATATAGATATTAGGAGTTATAAGGAAAACACGTGTTATTGATTTATGAACATTTTGTTTTGTTAGTATGATATTGTATGTCATGTATGCCTTATAGATTCCTACCACCCATTCTTATTTCTCTTATTATATCCTCTAGGGTATAAAATGACCACATAAGGAATAATGGGGTACAAATCTCTGGACTATACTACCCCCATTTCTCTTGCCAACATTCATTCCATTGTTGAGACCTTGGAAAGAACTGTAAAGAAATTAGAAGCATAGAAGAGGTAGAATAGTTGGTAGAAAATAATATATTGTCAAATCCTAAGGGATGTCTTTGTGAGAGGAGGTAGGGAATTAGGGGATGATGAATGGAAAGGGGGGATGATATCAATGATCTTTGAAAAGATGTGATTTTTCAAAGAATCCTTTCAGAATCTTGATATAGGAGCAAAAATAGAAGTACATACCAAGGACACATATGGGAATAGGAAAATCCAAAAGGAAGAAAGAGACAACTGAAATAATTAAAATATGAATAGAAAGGAATGCAAAAGAAAGAAAACTAAAATCAAACCCAAGAAAGGGAAGATAGGTACTACTGGCAATTGACAGCTCAACGGTTATATTATAACTGATTTTGGTTTTGTTTCTAGGGCGGCTTTGGGTGCAAGTTTTGAAGTGTAACAAATGTTGTGGCTATTGTGTAATGAGTGGAATCAATGGAAAGATGCTCCGAGACTTGGTGGTTTTGATCATAGTTTTGATTTGGCACATAGCGGTCCAATTGACCAGTGACGTGTAATTTCTGGCCCGATGCTTGTTTGCTCCTTCGTTTCTATAAGAAGGATTTCAAGGCCGAAAAGTGGTTGGCAAGTCAGATATTTTTGAAGGTCGAGTCTAGGTATAGTTGCAGAGCAAATTGTAAGAACTTTTTTGAATGTTAAGGAAATTTAGGTTTGGGGTTATCTTGTAATGGGTTTTAAACTTATGAAGATTGGATGTTTCGTAACAGTACTAGCATTTAAGCTATGATGTTATGTCTCAAGCTCAAGTCTCTCCTCTGTACAAACATATCATAATTTTGAATAGAATAATCAAGGATTATGATGTTCATCTCATTGCTCTGATGTGTGTGTTTTCCGTTTTGGCTTTAATTCAAAGAATTAATTAAAATGCTTGGATGGAATCATGGATGGGTATGTTTGTAAAGGGATTTAGTAAGAAGTATTGGGCTGGGACAAGAATTGACATTATTGTAATGCAATACTGTTAAGGATAATGAGTGCTAAGTATTTAAATTTGTTGTTGAATCATGAATGTTTGTGAATTTGACTCCCCAATGGTATATGGCACTGATCTAAATTGTATGAGTTTGTGAAACCTTGCGTCTATATGTCTTTGCTTAGGGCTTTCCGCCAAATTGCAAATAAAATGACTATCATAAGTTACAGAATAATGTTGTAGTCATCTCATGCTCCAAGTAGTTGATATTATTGGTGAAGGGCCAATTCATTTTAGTGGTATCCTATTTTGTTGAGCTATTTGTGGGATTATCTGTGAATTGTTAATGATTGTTTATGAATTTGGTGCAGAGATTGTAAACACATTATAGGGACCACCCTACTAGGTCTTGTAGAGCCCGAAGTGTAGGAGGTTATTATTAAAATCCTCATTAGTTGGTCCAGGTCCTTCGAGCTGCCCTTGATTGGAATTGGAAATTCCATAGGTAGATTAGGAGACAAACCTAGTTTACTAGAAAAAATACCAACAAAATGGCGACTCTGTTGGGGACATTAGCTTGAATGTTTCTTGTCAATGGGTCGATTATCCATTTTGCATAGAGTCTATCATAGTATTTCTATGATTTGAAGGTTGAGCCCTGGGCGTTGTGTTTCTTTATCCAATTAAGTGTGTTTGTTCAAAAGTTGCATATACATCATGCAATGTGTCTTGTGTATTGTCAGTATGATAAGTTCTGAGGATCTTTTAAGGTATTATCATGTGTTTTTGAATAGTGGATATTCCCAAGATAATTGGGTGGTGACTTTGATAGTCTCTGCACCAGTGTGTACTTTATTTGAAGTTTTATACAAGTTGAAAGATCTTTGAACAAGCATAGAGAGATGAAAAGTACCAGGTCATTCATGAAGAACCACCCAGAATCCAGGTTGGAAGGTGAACTTCCTAAAACAAAGAAGAGAGACTGGATAAAGAAGAAACCAGAAACCAGCAATGTCACTCCCGCGTCCTAGAATCCTATACATCAAGGTATAAGTAAGCCTCTACATCCTATCTGTGAGAATTTTGAGCGTGTGTCTAGACACTCTAAATCAGATAGCTGTGGATTTTTTGATGCATTGTTTAATACACCTGTTCAAGAGGATGTAACATGTCATAATAAAGGGCCTGTTAATGTCCAATATATTAAGAGAAGAAGTAGGAGTAGAATTCGAGGCCATCACAAAGAATGCACTAGTGATGTGCCTCCTCCTACTGATGATGATGGACCCCCTTTATTATTTAGACAAGAGGGAATAGATTTGATAGATTTAAGTGAGACATCAAGTTCTGATATAACTTTGCTTGACCCCGAAGATGTTTTTGGGGATATTAGTTCTTTGAAACAAGAAATCCAAAAGCAGGCTGAGCTTAGGATAAAGAAGGACAAAGAGAAGGAAGCATAATTGGTGAGTGCTATTATTGAAAGGGATAGGTTAATTAGACAGTTGGCAACTATGAAACTCTTGAACCAAAGTAGACTGAACCCAGAAGAAAATGGTCATGTTGTACAACAAATTGTTGATAAGGAAGTGAAGCCAATGTCCAAAATGGGTCTGGAGGGTCAAGCTAAGGTCCAACCAAAGCCAACAGATCCAAAACCCGTGAGCCCTATTATGTCACAATCAGACAATCCAAATCTTAAACCTGTTGCAGACAAGGGAAAACAAAATGCTGAAGGGATCAAGATAAATGAAAGGATGGTTTCCCACTAGCCTAAAAAAGATCCCCTCCCACATGTATCATTACAAGTAGAGACTGCCTTAGAAAAGGCTAGAAGGGAAGGGGAAGCTTTAGCAGAAGAATTAGAAAGGACTGAAATGGAGGCTGTAAATGCAGAAAAGAGAAGGAAAATAAGTTTCCTAAAAATGACAAGTCTGGATGAAGTTGCACAAGCCACAACTTCATCAGGTCATCAGGAGATTTCCAAAAATGATCCTAAACCTATTCAGGAGAATATCACAAATAATTCTGACCCAAAGGTTCAGGCAACCCAATTTGTTAATTCACATCAAGGTGGTTCTAAACCTCAGAATAGAGTTGTGGGTTATAACCCTCAAAAATTTGATGGATTATTCCAAAGGAGACCTATACAATTGGAAAGATATAGGAAACTATTTTTTGATGGTATTCCCGGGTACCCAAACCCTATCCCTGATGAGTTAAAGGAAAAGATGAACAAATTTGCTGGGAATAATGCCTTTTCAACAAAGGAGCATTTGAAAGGTTTCATGGATATGTTAAATGATTATGAGGTAGAACATGAAGATGTAATGATGAAATTGTTTTTCCAATCTTTGATAGAAGATGCAAGGGATTGGTACAGGGGTTTACCGAATGCCAGTATTGGTTCATGGGAGGAGTTTGAAAAATTCTTTAAAGAAGAATATGGTGACAAGACAAATGCTAGTTTTATGTTGAATGAGTTCAATACTATAAAAAGATCAGATAATGAGTCTGCAACAGAGTTTAACCTTAGATTTTAAAAGGCAATGTATAAGTTGTTTCAAGTGATGAAGCTTGATGAGAATGTTTGTTTAACTACTTATTTCAATGCTTTTGATGCTAAAATGGCATATCTTCTCTGAGACAAGGACCCTCAAACCATGAGGGATGCTTTTAGAGCAGCTATTAATATTGAAAGCAATAGGAGAGCTTCTGGAAAGTATGGTAGGAGGGAAGAACCTACTCTTTTGAAGAATCCTAGAGATAAAACTGAGAAAGTCTCTATTGTAGCCATTAAAGATGATGAGAAGTGGGATAAGGTCCTTAGCACTTTGAAGGATATCAAATATACTATTGCTAAGCAAGAGAAGGGTCTTGGAGGTGATAAGAAACAGTATAATAGAAATGAAAAACCTCCTAGATTGCAAAATTATCCCTACAATACAAATTGGAAGGATGGAAAACCAATACTACTTGTCCAGAAGCCTAAAACTGATCAACAGATACCAGATCCTTTGCATAAGCATTCTATAAATATGGCACAAGACAGACCATGGTGTATGGTGTGTGAACACCCACATGATCATAATTATTGTGGTGTTGCTTAGTTGATTGCTGTTGAAGGAAAATAAGAGAATGTTCATCAACAGACTCCTGATTTCGAGCAAGATGATGTAGGTTGTTGTATGGCCCAGTCATATATTGATGAGGTTGAGTTTTCTTCTAATGAGGAGTTACAAGAGGTTGATGTGAATAGTCAACGACAAAAAAGTGAATGATACCATCAACAAGTTTTTTCTGATGAAGAAGGTGAGTGTGGCCACCATGCCTGCAACATGGAACAGGATGAGGATCTAGTATCCTTAAGAAGACCATTAGCAGATGAGATTTCCCAGTTAACTAAAGTGATGGCTGCTCAGATGAGAAGTACATTATAGTTAAGAAATAGGACTATGGGCGGTGAGCAGGGAAAACCTACTAGCCTTTTCATTAAGGAACAAAAGGGCAAGAGCAAGGATGCTAAAGAAGATAGCAAAAACGATGCTGTCAAAATCTAGGATGTTAAGAATGACAAGATATGGGAAAAAAGGACTGAGATCCAAAAGCCCAGTGAAGGTGCTACTCCTCTATTGATAAAAACCAAAGTGATTGCCAAATCTGCTGAGTCAATTCCAGAGGAAAAGCAAAGGAAACTTGAAGGAAAACAAAAGTTGGAGAAGAAAGAAACTAATGATGGTATGATTCCTAACCTATCAAAATACACACCTATGGATATTTTTCAAGTGCTGTCTCAAGTTAAAGTTACTGTACCCTGGCTCGAGATGATGAGAATAGAGGAGCATAGAGAAAATATAATAGCCTTGATTACTGGAATTCCTAGCAGTAAAGTTGAACAAGGGAATTGTAAAGAAACCATGGAAAAAGAAGAAATAAAAGTGAAAGAGTTGGAGGGAATTGTAACTCAAATTCCCCCTGTGTACCTAGAGAATTCTATCAATATGTGCTTGGAGAACATCGCCCCTTTTTTCTTGAGTATTGATATAAATGGGAGAACTCTGAGGAATTGCATGATAGACTCAGGAGCATCAAATAATGTTATGCCAGTAAAGATTATGGAAGCAATGGGCTTGACAATTGATACTACTCAAGGTAAATGTTATGCATTGGATTCAAGAGAGGTGCCTAATATTGGGACCATCAAGGCCTTTCCTTATGTACTGACCCACTATCCTGATAAGGTTCTGGCCATGACTGTTTTAGTTGCAGACATTCCCCCTCATTTTGGAATGCTATTATCAAGAAATTGGAGTGCATCAATGGGAGGCAACATACAATGTGATTTTTCATTTGCTACTTTCTGCATTGATGGAAAAGATGTCAAGATTGAAAGAGAATCAAAGGTGCCTCATATGATTGAGCATGGTTTGATCGAAGATTTGACATGTTTTATTGACTATGGCATAAATGAGTTCAGGGCCGAAGAATCCCTTAGTAATTGTGATAAGCCTATTGCACCAATTGATGCAGAAGTTGAAAATTTGTCAGAATCTAATGATGTGTGGACTATTTTTTTGATGGTGCTAATTCAAAGGAGGGATCTGGTGCAGGTGTGTTGTTGAGGTCACTAGGTGGAAAAAATTTCAAATTTTCTTTCACCTTGTTATTTGAATGCACTAACAATGTAGCCAAATATGAAGCATTGTTGTTAGGGTTAAGATTGGCTCAAAAACATGGGATCAAGAAGCTCAAAGTGATTGGAGATTGTAAGCTTGTGATTTCCCATGTCAGGTCCCTATATGTGTCAAAGAATAAAAGGTTGAAACAGTATAGAAATGCTATTTGGGATGAATTGGAAAGTTTTGATGCTTTTGAGATAAATTGGATGGAGAGAGGTCACAATAAGGTGGCAGATTTGTTAGCAAATATTGTACTGAGGCCGGATGACATGACTTATGCTAGAATTTCAAAGGTTGAAGTGCAAACCAGACCATCTGTTCCTGATGATATTAAGCACTGGCAGGTTTTTGATAGTGATGATGATATATTAAGATTTTTAAATTGTGTGGATGAGTATGAAAATCAGGAAACAGATTTTGGAGCTTTTGTTGAAAATACTGATGGTAAAGATACTGTGTTTGGAAATGAAGTTATTCAGTTAAAAAATAAAAAAAATCCTAAGGGTTTAGTTGTTCTTGAGAGAGAGTTTGACAACTAGGATAGGACTAAGGCTACTTGTGCTGCTTCCCATCCTGATGACTTGGAGGAAATAAACCTAGGGACAGATGCATTACCAAAAAAGGTGTATATTGGAAAGAAATTGTCACCAAGGGTGAGAAAGATGCTGGTTGATTTGTTAAGAAAGTTCAGACATGTGTTTTCTTGGTCTTATGATGATCTTAAGGCTTATAGGCAGGATTTGTTTCAACATGAGATTCCTTTGAGTAGTGATGCCAAGCCTTTTAGGAAAAAGCAGAGACCTATTAATCCAACCTTGGCTCCAAAAATGCAAGAACTTACTAAGTTAAGAGATGCTGGAATCATCAAACCAATTAGACATTCATCTTGGGTATCTAATCTGGTGCTTGTGAGAAAAAAGAATGGAGATATTAGATTATGTGTGGATTTCAAAAATTTGAATGTGTCTTCATTAAAGGATAATTATCCATTGCCGAATATGGAGGCCATGTTGCAAAGAGTGACAGGCTGTGTGTTAATGTCCATGATGGATGGGTTTTCTGGTTATAACCAAGTCATGGTTAAGGAATCTGAACAATTTAAGACAACTTTCACTACACCTTGGGGGACTTATGTATATCTGAGAATGCCTTTTGGTCTAACAAATGTAGGGGCTACTTTTCAGAGAGTCATGGATGTGGCATTCTTAGATTTCATTAATTTGTTCCTGGTGATTTATCAGGATGATTTAACGACATATTCCAAGAAGGAAGATGATCATTGTGAGAATCTTGAGAAAATATTCATTAGGGCATTGGAATATGGTATTTCCCTAAATCCCAGGAAGTACACTTTTGGAGTAAGGGAAGGAAAGTTGTTAGGACATATTGTCTCTAAGAATGGAGTTAAAATTGATCCAGAGAGGGTAATGGCAATAGATAAGGTTTTGCAACCCCGAAATGTCAAGGGAATCCAATCTTTCTTTGGGAAAATAATTTTTTTAAGAAGATTCATTACAAATTTTGCTAAAGTGGTTCACCCTATTTCTAAGATGCTGAAGTAAGGGGCCAAGTTCGAATGGGAAGAAGCATCAGTACGAGCTTTCCATGATATCAAGCAAGCTATTAAGGAAGCACCTGTGTTGAGGACCCCTGATTTTTCCAAACCTTCGCAAATTTTCTCATTTGCTTCTTTCCACACAATTGCAGCTGTATTATTACAAAAGAATACTGAAGGTTTTGAACAACCCATATCCTTTTTCAGAAAATCCTTGCAGGCTGCAGAACTCAAGTATGACATAAATGAAAAACAGGCATATGCATTAGTAAAAGCAGTCAAAGCTTTAGGACCTATTTGATGGGAGCTACCATAATTGCTTATGTGCCCAGTGCTATTGTGAAGGAAATTTTTACACAACAAGAAGTGTCAGGAAGAAGATGTAGATGGATTAATAGGATCCAAGAATTCAACATTGAAATTAAAATTACCAAGTTAGTGAGGGGACAAGGGTTGGCCAAACTTATGACCCAAAGTAATCTTGAAGAAAATCAGATAAATTTGCTTGAAGAAGGAGAGACCATACATATGTGACATGGAACATTCTGATTGGTACAAGGGTGTGATCCATTACTTGCAAAAGATGAAATGTCCTAATGATTTGAATGAGAATGAAAAGAGGACATTGAAGTTACATGCTATCAAGTATGTTATCATAACAGGAAAACTGTATTGGAGAAATGGAGAGGGTGTTATGCTAAAATGTGTAGACCAGGAGCAAGCAAAGGAACTTTTGAATGAAATGTATAGTGGAGTTTGTGGAGGGAATTATATGGCCAAAACTATTGCACACAAAATAATGCGGACTGGGTTCTGGTGGCCTACTATTTTCAAGGATGCACATCAATTAGTGAAGACATGTGATGCTTGTCAGCGTTTCTCTGGTAAGTTAAATCTCTCTGGTAACTTACCTTTAAAACCAGTTGTAGTTCAATCTCCATTCCAACAATGGGGTATTGATTTTGTAGGAGAGATAGCATGCAAATCAAGTGGGGGCCATTCATGGATATTGGTGGCAACTGATTACTTTACCAAGTGGGTGGAAGCGATTCCAACAAAGAAAGCAACTAGTAAGGTGGTAATTGATTTCTTAATAAATAATATAGTGACTAGATTTGGATGTCCTGAAAGGATTGTGTCAGACAATGCAATGTGTTTTAGGTCTAAGGAATATATGGAATTTTGTGAAAAATATGGCATCCAAGTCTCTTATTCATCACCTTACCACCCACAAGGAAATGGACAAGCGAAATCAAGCAATAAAAGCTTGATGAAGATTATCAAGAGGATCTTAGATCAAAATAAGAAGGCATGGGATTCTAAATTAAAATTAGCAGTCTGGGCAGACAGGGTGACTGTGAAGAAGGCAATAGGATGTGCCCAATTTGATTTAGTCTATGGGTTAAATGCAAGGTTTCCCCATAATAACCTCATGGAAATGTATAGATTTTTCTAGATGTATGATAATGAGATAGAAGACGAAATGCAACTGAGAGTGGAAGCTCTCATAGAGTTGGATGAAACTAGGAGGGAAGCTCAAATAAGAAAGGCCAAATTACAGTTGCAGGTAAAAAATTTGTATGACAAGAGGACAATTGCAAGAACTTTCCAGAATGGAGATATGGTTTTGATGTGGAACGCCAGGTTGGAAGACAAGGGGAAACATGGTAAATTTGATGCAATTTGGCTAGGTCCATTCTTGATAATTGACAAGTGGGGGGAGGATTCATATTTCCTTCAAGAAATGATAGGTGATATTCTTGAATTTCCAGTTCATGGACAATTCTTGAAATTATACTTCAATTGAGGTATTGTTTTCCATGAATAGTAGGTTTAGGTTTGTATATAGGTTTGTATATTGGTTTGTTGTTGGTTTCTTTTTGTGGGATTATCTTTTCTGGATAATCCTTTTGGTTGTCTCTGCAACTGGCCCGCTCTACCTGAGATTCTGTTATTCTCACTTCATTCCAGTGGAATGAACATCCCCAACTGGAGCCACTGATGGAGCCTCAAATTTAAGTCCTTGGTTTCCTTTTATTATTGGTTTGTCTTGATTATTCGGAGGGTACCTGGGGGTGGAATTTTGCTTTGCTTTCATGAAACCTTGGTGTTCTATCTTTGGGTTTGGTCTTTTTTGTCGTTACCTTTTTGGGATGGGTTTTTAAAAAACAACTTATGTCCCATTGAATCGTCTAGGCCTGGCCCCTTTTAATAAAAATGCTAAATATTTCGCTGGCCCCTTTTTATCTACTAAGGTCTGGGTCAGTCCGTGCCCTTTGCTTTTAAAACAACATTGAGTCATTGAATGTCGTTGCCCTAGGTGGTGTCCCCTTCCCCTTATTTTATTCTAAGTAACTTTAATGTTTTGCAGGGGTTATTTTGATGACCGTCGATTTCCCTGTGGTTGATCCTGGCTGTTCCCCGCGATCTTGCGATGACACCACCGCTGGTTGTTTGGTGATTGTGATATCACGGGTGGGCACCACGTGTCCCAGGTTGCCGATGCTAAAAAGAGTGAATAAAGTGTTTAATATGTGCATCAGACTTTAGTGCATTATAGAACGGGTTACTAAACCACATGTGAGATGCACGTGTTTATAATCACTGATGATGTTTTAACCTTGGTGAAAAAGTTGCTCGATAGATAGGTATTAATGTTGTTCCCGGTTAGGTATGATCGTGATCACCAATGAAGGGAATCAACGGTTTCCCGCCATCGCGTGATCGTAAACTGAAGGGAGTTTAATGATCACGATATTGCAGGCGGGCGCCACGTGTATTCTTTTGGCGCTGCGTATTATGGTGGGCCCTTGTTAATGATGTGGAGGTGTTGTCAGCTTCTTTTTGAAGATGACCATTTGATGATCTGACAGAAACATGAGATCGATGACGAAGATTTAAAATTGCATCAAATACAATTGAAGCCGTTGGCGCAACATGCAAGTAAGCTTTAATGGCGGACGAGACGTCTATGGGCCATTTTTCATAAATTCTAAGTATTAAATTTTAGGCTATCTTCACCACAAGGGAATTCAAGTGTTTTCGAAGCGGTCTAGAGCCAGAGATAGGGTTTTTTCAGAGCAATTACAACAGGGTTTGATTTTCTGCAAGGTGTGAAATTCTGGCGTGAAATTTCATGAGTTAATTTCTTTATCATTGTTTCTATTTGAATGTAATTCTTGTGGAGGGCTGTGTTGTGTTGGTTAGGTGTCTTCTTGATTAAGGTTATAGGGTTACTGGTTATTTTGAATTGTGGGAAATTGCAAAATTCTACTGTAATTTCATTTTGGGTAGCCCTAGTTTGTGCACAAATTTGATATTAGGAGAAGCCTTGGTTGTTTGAAATGGCGCCACTAAAGCAACATTTTGGCCTTATTGATTATTTGCAAAGGAATCTATATGATGATTTTCTTGACCAATTCCCTTTGTCAACAAACTACAAGAAGAGGGGTTTGATCTTAATGAAGGGGAGAGCCTTAGGTGAGGGATTAAGATATAAAACCTATAATATTGCAGATGCTAGGGTACTAATGACAGGCTTGGAAATGTTTAGGAGATGGTATGTGAAGCGAAATGCGTCTCATCCTTTTTCAAAGGGTTGGAGATATGATATGGGAAAACTTGTGGTACTGAATGTATTTCGTGATGTTTACCTACTCAAGGCAGTGGCTGCACGATATGATCTTGTCACAAGGGTTATCAGGGATAATGATGGTAGGGTTTTACTGAATATAAATGTAGATGAGATTCGGAAGGTCTTCGATTTAAATGAATATAGTTCATTCTTGGTCCGAATAGACCTTGAGGAAATGAAGCAGGAGTATGCCAAGTCACAACCTCTTTTCAGATCAAAATTGCTTCCTCCTCATCTAGCCAGAGCGGGTAGTTCAACAATTCACATCAACCCAACTGACCGAGAACCTTTCAAGTTGAATTGTTTTGCTGATAATTTATTGGCAACTTTTTATTCACTTTGCCAAATTTTAGGTTTTAGCCCTAATACCATGCTGCCCATTGCTTATATGTTCATGGGGGCTCAAATTTAGCATCCTAACTTTTCTATAGTGTACGAGTATGCTTCTTTCCTTGCTAAAAGGATACATGAGGGTTTGTTGAAGTTACATGAAGGGGAAACTGGTACTTCTTTCTTTTGGTACTCCTTATTGATGTATATGTTCTTGTATAAGAATGCTGAATTCTTATAAGAGAAAATGGAGTTGAGGTAGGAGGTGAATGGAGAAAAGTCATCGGTGCAAGCTTGGAGTGCAGACTTGTCTTACAATAAGGGAGGTGCCAGCTTTGTGCAGTTTGATAACTGCTTTGCTTCCAGGCGTAGAGCTAGATTGATGGTGAATGTGCCAAGGATTCCTGAAGATTTGCACAATTTCCTCTGACCCAAAGTAAGGAGGCCTGATTTGAAGGTGTGTCATAATTGGGGTGACATTATTCTATACCCTGTAAGCACTGTCCTTAGGGTTTATGGTTTCCAGGGAGCTCCTCATATTCTCCTGTATAATGTACCATCAAGGATGGGATTTGCAGAGGTCATGTGGCAACTAGGTTGCATTCATGAAGATAATTTGACTGGAAGAGGAAAAGGGACTTTGTTCCTTGATTATACTGTTGTTTCAAACTTTGTATTTTCCAAAGGAGGATGGGTTCACTTCGATAGATATTTTGATGATTACCATTCGAAGAGTGGATCTAGGAGGCAGCATGACCCTGAGGGATTCTTTGCCGTATTCAGGCAAAGAATTAAGGGTGGCAGGTTTGCTCATATTTTCAATTTTCTTGAGGATTTGATTAGAAATGAGTTTGATTTGAACCAGCAGGAATTAAATAAAGAGAATTGGATTGCTTATGAGAAAATGCTGGCCATGGTACATAAATTGGATCCAAAATATGATCCACTGATGGAGTTCACTCCATTTCACAAAAGAATTGATTTCTTGATGAATAATTTCAAAGAAATTATGAGTACCCTGAGAACCAAGAAAGTCAATTTGGAAATGGACTCGAGAAGTCAAGGACTGGAGGAAAGGAAGACTTATCAGCCACCAGTGGACAGGCCTCTATACAGGAGGAAGAGAGATGATAGCAGTGATGAAGAGGTAGAAAATAAAAAGGGAAAACAAATAATGAAAACATCATCACAACCGGGTCATGGGATCAGGAAACCTGGAGGGATAATGATTGTTGATCTAGATTCACCACCTAGAAATGACCCTGTAGAACTACCATCAGAGCCAAGCCTTAAGAGGCGAAAAGTTGAGGACTCACAAGAGGCTCTGGAGGATGAAATAATCATAACTGACCAGGACATGCAGATTGGTATCCCATCCCCTCCTAGATCAGCACAATTGGTGCTAACTGATATGGATATAAAGGGGGAGTGTGTACAGGACGCTAGGATGGTGGCCTGCAGGGCATTCCTGGATGATGATGCCTTTGTGAAAACTCCTATATTCTTGCAGTTAATTTGGAGGATGAAATTCGAAGAATATAAGGATAAATGCAAGAGAAGAAGGGGATCAAGACCTGATAGATTTGACTAGGAGAATAATGATGAAGTCAAAGCCGAGTTAATGGAGCAATTCAAGAACATCACTCCTGATGAAGGGAGGAAACTTGTAACTCAGGCTGGTGTCTTACTTCTCCCTGAGTGGGACATAGCTGATGCTGTAGCATTCAATGCTATTATGCAGTCCAAACATCCTATGCCAAATAGTGAAGAAGAAGTCAAGGCAACCCTACAAGACTCTGCCTTTAGTGAGGGATATGAGACTTTGGCCATATGGGCATTGGCACCTCAGGGTAGAAAACCAAATGTGGCTGATATTAGCCCAAATCTAAGGGGCGGGCTCATTATCAAGAGAGCTTCTAAAACCTCTATTGGCACTCTAAAATTTTGCAAATTTGAGATGCCTCTTTCAAAAATTTTCCTTTGCACTTTCAGAAGTGCACCTGATGAACTTGCCTGAATGATCTAGTTTGGAGGATCACATTTTGGAGCCCGTTGATTTTCATGTAAAATGCCTTTGAAGACACACTCATGTGTCCTATGTGAACATGCATGTCAGTTTTTAGCTTCTCATGATGAGTTTTTTCAGGGTTTCAAAAGGCGAAGCTGGAGGGTTTTGTCACTTTTTGCTATTTGCAAGCGTTCAGTTTTGTAAAATGGCCTCTCGTTTGAGCTTGAATTCTGCAACCGGATGACTTTCAAGAGAAAATGAATGTTGTTCTGCATTCTCCATACCAAAATGAGCTCACATGTCAGTTTTCAGAGCCTCACAAGTTGATTTGCTATTTTTAGCAGATCAAAACCAAATGGAATTTCTTCAGTTTTGCACTGAAACCTTTCTGTGAGGCTAACTTTGAGTGTCAATAACTTTTGATGGGTGATGTTTCAAGCTAATCCCTTCTGCACACATGTTCCATGTACCCAAATGTGCTTATGTTTCAAATGGAAAGTCTTCTAGAGTTGATTTGGTATTTTTTGTGACAAGGTGACCTCTTGAGTTTTAACTGGTTCAGAACAGTTGATTGTCGCAGAAAGTTCAAGTGGGCGAATTTTCCAGTTAATAAATTTTTCTTTGTGATTGATTCCTCTGATATGTCCTTTGCATTGCAATCTCAGGTCAGATGTCTACATGATTGTAAGTTTTCGTGAATCTAGGAGGCTGTTTGACTGGTTTTCAAAGCCGATTCCAGAGCCAACTTGGCCAGTTTTCACCATTTTTCAATTGTGCCTGAAGGTGAGTTTTAATGGAAACCCATTTTGTGTTTTCACTCCGGAAACACTCTGAAGCTACTGCAGGTCAATTTGAGTGAAAAAGTTGTTTGAAAACGAAATTTTTTTAGCCGGGCCACATGGGGCCCGACATGCTTTACTCAATTTGAAGTTGTGAGATATCATGAAAAATTTGGAGTTTATGTTATTATCTTTTGAATAACATATTTCCTAAGCAAAGATTGTCCTGTTTCTCCAATAGAGTCACTATCCAGCTTGTGACTTGATAATAAGTGATCAAGTATCTATACAAAATGAAGAGGCTTCTAGATAGTTGGAAGCAACAACTTGAGTTGCCATGAGATTGGTCACAACACTATGCAATCTAGCTTTGTTATTTGAACAAGCTACACAATGTTGAAAAGGGACAGTGGGGAACGCTTTGTCATATCAAGAGGACACACTTATCTTAAGTTTTCAATTGAAGGAATTACTGTGTATGTAAATTATTTGGTAAAACAAAATCTCCAAATAAATGAGGTCTCAGGGAATGCTTTGGTGCAAACTTGGTGGCAAGGAACTACAAATAGGAACTGTCTAAATACAAAAAGAATGACTAAGGAACAAAAAGTGAATCAGTTGCAAAGTAAAGAGAATGTTGTTAAAAGCACAGTATTCAAACTAGCCATAAGCATCTTTTGGCTGTGGAAATAAATTGAAAATGAACCTAAATTCTATGAGCTACCAAGAAATTGAAAAGGAGGACAAGAGGGCTCGAGCTTTAGATCAAAAGAAGAGGCATTGCTTTAAAAGGAGTGACTAGCATGTCAGGACATTGGATGGAAGAATTCATAAAGGGTAGTAGAATACATAAAGCTTGTGACTCTTTGATGATAATATAAAACTCTCAGTGAACGCCATATCTGAAAGAGAAAAGGAAAAAGAAAGTGTTGAATAACCTTTAAAGTTTCATAGGGGCAGTGCATGTTTCAGGTAAATGTGTTGAAAATCTTTAAAAGTTTTAAATCAAATGTAACTAATGAATGCGCGGCCTGCTACACAGGGCATTCAAAACACACCTATTGAAAAGGCTTTTACAAATCTCCAAGCAAATGCATGGTGCGCTTGGAGCAGGGCATGAATATCAATCAAAGCAGAAAGAATGGTTGAAGCTCACGTTGAGAGATGGGGATGTGCATTTGAAAGGTTAATAAAATGACTTGTGAGTGTAACCACAAGGAATGCCAATATGCAACGTATGCACAATGTAGATGTGCTGGCAGGACTTGGGTAAGTGTCAAGCAAATACAACTGACAAAGTATGTCACACCCAACCCAAGCATATTTGGTAAAAAGACTTTATAAACTTTAAAGGCACACAAGAAATGGTGAAGCGGCTGCTTTGATGGTTGCGGTGGAAGCCCAAAATGTATTTGTTGAAAATACTTTAGTAGCTTTTAAGCAAATGACCAGTGGAGAATATGGGATGCTAAATAGAGCATAGTCCACACACCAGTTGAATAGGGTCGATGGCAATATGTAGTATGAATGCTCGATTGAGGGCATGGAAGTCCATCAAAGCATAAAGGAATTAAAGGGATTAAATGAATTAGATTCCCAAAGAAACTCCATTGCAAGCCACAGGTTAACACCTGAAACATGAAATGCACAAAGTGTGGAATGTGAAAAGGGATTTCAAAATTCTTTAAAGAAAATATGAATGCCACGCATCCTTGGAGGAGATCGATTGGCATCCACAGTGAAGACCAAAACAAAAAGTTTTTAGAAATTTTAAAACAGATTGAAAGTATAGAATGGGGCAGTCACTGAAGGAAAAGAAGAGGCCAAATGGTGACAGATCTATCAAGGCATTGTTGAATGCAATGAGTGCTAGAGAATCCACGCACTAGCAGATAAAGGACAAGGGAGTTCTAGTAGCAGCCAAGCACGGTGACCATGGATGTAGGGTAACACAAAGTGAATGTGTTTAAAAATGTTTTAGAACTTTTAAGGAACTAGTGTGTAAGAAACAGTGAACACACTGAGATGCATTTGAAGAAATTTCAGAAAAACCTTCTTTCTGCCATTACAAGCTCGAGCTAGTTGCAAAGAGGAATGAACACGCACGAGAATGATGAATGGATTAGGGTACCAACGAGCTAGAAATGAGATCAACGGTCAGGAAAACAGATGCAAATGCAGCCTCATCTCCACCATTCCCCGCCATTTCACGATCTAAAGATGCACGACCTTTATTTCTTGTGGGATTGCGGGCTTCTAACGCGTGGCGGATGTGGGCCCGGGTGAAGCTCGAGCACGGGGAAAATAAGTGGCTGATGGTTTTCATTTAAATTACTTTCATTTTAGAAAATGGCTTCCAAGTGAATAAAGTAAAACAAATATGCCCGACAAAATGTGGAATTTAAATTTTTAAGAAATGGGCCTTCTTGAATATTTAAATGTGAAGTGAGCTGGATAAATAAATAATGTGGGCTTGTGGATATTTTAAGGGGACATGCAGAAAATGTTTCATTGCTTGGACAAATAAAATGGGAATTCACAGGTAAAATAGACTTTGGCTTGGTGAAATGTTTTTCTTTAAAAGAGGTCATTACCATTTTAAATGGTAAAGTGAAGATGCACAGGAATAATGTGAAGAGTAGTAAAAGGTCTTTGCTGGAGTAGAATAAATATTTTACTCAATAAGTGAAATGTATTCACTAAATTACAAATGGGTGAAATTTTTTCAACTTGTGCAGCAAAGGAAATGAGGGAAAAACTGAATTTTCACAGGAGAAAAAGTTGAAGTATTTTCCAGCTGTAGGTGAATTTGAAGATTCCATCACGTGGGCATTTTTTCTGTTGAAGAGAAACTAATAGCAAAGGTAGATAAAGAGGAAAATTTAGTTACAAAGAGATGATAGATGTTTTGAGCAGCTTGTTGATCGACGGTGGATTGAGTTTCCGGATGGCATCTACAGATCAGACTGATCTTAGGCTACTTTTTTTTTCTCTTTTATTCTTTTCTTCTCTCATTGTAAAGAGGGGAGGCTGGGATTCCAATTTCTGAAAGCTCTGCAAGTTAGGCAGAAGCTCTGGGTAGAATTGTATAGCTGGGAGAAATGTAATTGAGTCATTAAATCCAAAAGTGTCTAGTATGAATTGTGTTCTTATGTTTATATTTAGCTGATAATTGTCTCCATTTATGAGATGTATTACTCTTTTTGATTCAATAATAAGATTATTCGAGTATTTTCATGCACATTTTCTGCATTAGAGTGATATATGTTGTTGCCTTCTGTTATGAGAATAATGTAATTTCTTTAATGAAGCACAAGGTGCATTTATTATTGCCTTTTGTTCATAGGATAGTGTAATTGCTTCAACATATGTGACACAAATACTATGTTTCAGATGGATTTATAAGAAGGGTTATCAGATAAAGCTTCAGTGATCTAGTTGTCATAATGTGATAACATTTGTAAGGATCTTACTAACATTTTCAACACTGTAGGATGAATGTTGGTTATAGGACTCCATAGCCGATTTTTTGGCACTGGTCAAGTATATACTTCTGTTGTTTTCAGCTGGGTCCCCAATCTTCAAAATTCAAAACCATTTTAAATCCCTGTGTTATAGTTTTGTGGTTATCTCATGCTCCAAGTAGTTGATATTACTGATGAACAACCAATTCTATTCAGTATTATCTTATTACGTTGAGTCATTAAATGAGATTATCTGTTGAGCAATATTTTGTTATGTATGTGTTTCAATTTGTTGATATTGCTAAAGGGATCACCCTCCCGGGTCTTGCAGAGCCCAAAGTGTAGGAGGTTATTTTAAAGTCCTCATCGGTTGGTCCAGGTCCTTCGAGCTACCCTTGATTGGAATTGGCAATTCCATATGTAGATTAGGAGACAAACCTGGTTTACAAAAAAAACACCAACAACCTCAACAACAGAAGACACAAGCCTGACACTGAATGTGGCGAAATTGGCTCAGAAAATAGCTGAAAGAGAGGAAGTTGAAAGGAAAAGCTTGATGGAAAAGTACAATGCAATAATTGGGGAGTATAGTAGAATGCAGCAGAAAAATATTGAGCTACAATCTGAAGTAGATAGATTAAGATATGGGCAGGTGGGAGAATCCTCCAATGCCCCTGCTATCTGAGCATTACCTACTACTTCGGGGTCATTGTCCCCTATTATCCCAATCATTTCTACTCCTAGATCCCCAATTCAGATACATGCTGATAGCCCTGCACCAAGGCCAATTGAAGAGGAAGTTGAGTACTCTGTAGATCCTTCCAAAAGGCAGATGATGGATAAAATCATAGAATTACAGGTTGCCCTAAGGGAAAGTGAGGATGGTGCTATAGCTAAACACAATGAGGTGGTTGACACCATTTTGAGGCATTTAAATGAGAAGGTTGATTCTAGGTTGCCAGCTGTACATTCTCTATATTCTTTATTCCTAGGTGGAATACAAAACATTAACAAAGATCAGGAAGTGGTTCTACCTTTGATTGAGAAGTGGATCCCTTGGGCCATTGATTTAGATGTTATGTTTAAGGCTTCCAGATTTGATGCAAGTAACAGGCCCTAATCATTAAAGCCTACTCAAATGTTTGTGAAATCATTGAAGGGATTCCAGGCCCTGCTTGATGATTTGAGTAGGAAAATTAGAGAACTTGTAAAGAGTTTTGATGATTGGAATGACACTTTTCTGCCAAATATAATAGATGCACAGGGAAATATTAAGACATTGCAGCAATGGAAAGATAGGGAAGAAGAGATTATTAATGCACAAATCAAATTGATTTGTGATGACTCAGACCATGACTTGTTGGTGAGTAGCATGGATAAAATAATTAATACCAGCATGTTCTTAGATTCATTTGAGAGGGAGGCCAATCGGGTTGTAGTAAAATTCACACCTTACAATACCAAGGTGATGGAGGTGATGAATTTTAATTGGCCAATGGATGAGGAATATCAGAATTGGGTGGACAAGTACTTAATCGAAGAGGAGTGAAAAGGTGTCTATTACTGGCAACTGACAGCTCAACGGTTATATTATCACTGATTTTGGTTTTGTTTCCAAGGCAGCTTTGGGCACAGGTTTTGAAGTGTAACAAATGTTGTGGCTATTGTGTAATGAGTGGAATCAACAGAAAGATGCTCCGGGACTTGGTGGTTTTGATCATAGTTTTGATTTGGCACATAGCGGTCCAATTGACCGGTGACATGTGTAATTTCTATTCCGATGCTTGTTTTCTCCTTCGTTTCTATAAGAAGGATTTCAAGGCCGGAAAAGTGGTTGGCAAGTCAGATATTTTTGAAGGTCGAGTCTAGGTATAGTTGTAGAGCAAATTGTAAGAACTTTTTTGAATGTTAAGGAAATTTAGGTTTGGGGTTATCTTGTAATGGGTTTTAAACTTATGAAGATTGGATGTTTCGTAACAGTACTAGCATTTAAGCTATGATGTTATGTCTCGAGCTCAAGTCTCTCCTCTGTACAAACATATCATAATTTTGAATAGAATAATCAAGGATTATGATGTTCATCTCATTGCTCTGATGTGTGTGTTTTCCGTTTTGGCTTTAATTCAAAGAATTAATTAAAATGCTTGGATGGAATCATGGATGGGTATGTTTGTAAAGGGATTTAGTAAGAAGTATTGGGCTAGGATAGGAATTGAAATTATTGTAATGCAATATTGTCAGGGATAATGAGTGCTAAGTATTTAAATCTATTGTTGAATTGTGAATGTTTGTGAATTTGACTCCCCACTGGTATATGGCACTGATCTAAATTGTATGAGTTTGTGAAACCTTGCGTCTGTATGTCTTTGCTTAGGGCTTGCCGCCAAATTGCAAATAAAATGACTATCATAAGTTACAGAATAATGTTGTAGTCATCTCATGCTCCAAGTAGTTGATATTACTGGTGAAGGGCCAATTCATTTTAGTGTTATCCTATTCTGTTGAGCTATTTGTGGGATTATCTGTGAATTGTTAATGATTGTTTATGAATTTGGTGCAGAGATCGTAAACACATTATAGGGACCACACTCCTGGGTCTTGCAAAGCTCGAAGTGTAGGGGGTTATTATTAAAATCCTTGTCAGTTGGTCTAGGTCCTCCGAGCTGCCCTTGATTGGAATTGGCAATTCCATAGGTAGATTAGGAGACAAACCTGGTTTACTAGAAAAAAACACAAATAGGTACCACAAAAGGGAGATGGAAAGAAGAGAGAAAAAAAAGTGGGAAAAATGGTAGATGAAATCTTATAGAAATTAGTGGAGAGCACCGAGAAGGGTGCTATTGAGCATGCCAATGTGGGTGTAGCCAAGGATAGGAGAGAAAGAGGGAGAGACCCAAAAGCCAAAGATACCATAAGATGTCAAAATGGAAAAGTAGTAGAACATAATCCTAAGGATTTTTTAACCAAAAAAAAGACAATTTAAATCACTAATGAAAAGATTAAATTACAAATAAAATGGTACAAAGAACAAACATCCCCCCAGACTAGGAGTCACCCCTCTAGCCACATATAACAAAGATAGAAATAGACAAAGAAAGAGAAGAAGAAAAAAATCTTGAATTTTGGACAACATATATATGTGAATTGGGAAATCCTAGAAAGTAATAACCAATCTATTGTGTGGAGAACCATGGAATAACATAGCAACTATGAAAGAATAAAGAGTGACACTAAATCCAATTCCGCATTCAATGATTTGAGAAGCAGTACTGCAAGCCTGAAAGAAAGTTCATCAGAAGAGGATATGGCCAAAATGAATTAAATGCTAATATTTGAGAGGGACACTAGCAATGCCATTGAGCATATATTCTCATTAGAAACTATATGGAAAAATTAGAATGAACAAAGAGATAGTACACAACTATTTGATTTCATCAACTCCTTAATTTTAGGCGCATAAGACAACTGAGAGTGGGGCTAAATCAGTTGTACATTAAAAAATTCAATCCCTCATTAAATTTCAAAATCTTATCAATATTGAAACCCTCATTATGCATTAGAAAAATGTAAACATGTGAAACAAAAGTGCAGTAAGAATCATACACAATAGAACAACAAATTTATGTTGAAAACCCTAGTCAACAAAAAACCACAGCGATGATTAACTCACATATATATGAATAGCAACACCAAATACAATAGGATCATTGCCAGAAGGGATCACTTCCCAAAAGAGAAGAATGACTCACTACTAATGGCTCACTGCCAAGCACTCACTTCCTAGAAGAAAGAAGAATAGAAGAATACTATTATAGAGAGATTCACTATCGAGCAATAGGAAAATCGACCACTACAACTATACACCATCCGTAACCTTTGGCTCATTTCCTCCAAGAACTTCAGGAAAACTAAAAATGTAGACACCTTCTACTCACTATATCTGGTAGCAAAAAGCATTTAGGATCACACTCATATCACCACATTTGATCACATTCACATATTTTGTACACCACATAGATCTACACACATCTCCAAAAATTAACCTTGTATATATTTATCCTCCATAAGCTAGAAAACCTTCTCTATGTCAACCATAATGAAACATATGTACCTTAAACATGAAACTAACAAATAGGTCAACACCATGTTAGAGTTATAATACATTAGCTAATAATTAATTAATCTTTAATTGATTATTAGTCTAATTTATTCTCACACACTTTAGCTAAACTTAGGAATGCTTTATTAGTTGAGTTAATATTAGATCATTATGTCACATCTCATGTGATGTTGACACTTGTCATGATCTATTTTCTTTCTCATTTAGGGATTTTCTCTTATAAGTATTCAAACCTCATTGTAATTACTCTCGGATATTGCTTCACAGAGAATATTTGAAGCTTTCATATCTTCTTGAAAGCTTCTTCTATAACTTTTTCTTGTTGAAGAATATTGCACATATTTGTTTGTAGATCTCTTGCGTGGAAGGTGTATTTTTTTGTGGTTTGATCCTGTGGCTTGTGGTTTTGTGCTTGTTTCACAATTTTAACATGGTATTAGAGCATGGATTCAAAAAATCCCTTCTCGATTTATGTGGTTTTTTTCTTCAACAACAGTTGTAGGGTTCAGATCTGAATCCCCTTTGCTCTTTTTTGAAAATTTTGGAGGTGGGCATTTTTTGGAGATTTTTGGTGCAAAAAGGACCTCGCATTTCGATCCAGAGCTATCGAGAAAGTCAAATTTTGCATTTGTTTCGCCTAATTTTGATTCCTGATGCTAGATCTACGAGTTTTTGAAGCAGTTGCTTTGTTTCTAGATCCGAAGGGAAACTGCAATTTTGGTGCATTTTGAGCCAAAACATACATCACCATTGCGTTTAGAAGGCCCAAAAACCTTAAGATCATCTGTCAAATCATCAAATTTGATGAAGTTGACTTTTGAGGCAAATATTTTTTGCTTCTAAGGCCGTACAACCCCTGTGCACGCCATTTGAGAAAAATAAAAATTTGCAAAAATCAAAAGGTCTGCGTATTGTTTTATGAATTTTGGTTTTTTGAAATTTATTAAAAAAATACATTAAGAAAAAAGGGGGCGATAATTTTTTAATTTTTTATGAGGGATATAAAGTTTGGGGGGCATGTTTTTTTAAAGGAGGCGACAGTGGGTACAAGGTACCCGCAGGATACCTACGTTAGCAGGCCTTGCGGGCCCCTTAAAATTCCCATTGTTGGGTTCTTCGTCGGTGGTGGCCTTTTTTCCTACTGCCCAACAATGTGTTTTTCCCATCCAGGGCCGCTCTTTTTGAACCGGCGGCATTTTTCTCCAACTCCCGGCGACATCCCCAGTTTTCGGTGGTCGACTTGCTTTTCCCGTCGGCAACAACATTTTTCCCGGTGACATCATCTTCCTCTACTAGCGCCAAGAGAATATTCCAGGAGTATTCTACTGATGCCAGCATGACATCATCTCGACATTAGTGGTACAGATGTACCCTATGGCCCCTTTGTGCCCTAAAAGGGGTGTTTTTTTCTTTTGGCCATAACTTTGGCATACAATATCATTTTTCAAAAAATGAGATATCATCGGAAAGTTGATTCTATCAACTTTCTAGTGGTGTGGGTTTCATCACTTTTTTCTACTTCTAGTGCATTCTATAGTTAGTTGAAGTCAAAGGAGTTATTTTCAGTCCCGAGCTCATAAATTTTGACCAGTTTCTCCATTTTTCATGATCTTAGTGGCGTTGGAACCGTCTTTCAGAGCTCTTCAGTTCCATCCATGCAATTTTTCTAGATTGTTCTCCAGGTATATTTTATTTAGATTTTTGTGTTTTCACACTCTTGTGAATTACTTGGACGTTTTAGCTCTTGGAAAATTTTTGTTTGCGTGGGATGCTTTGTTTCTGGCTATTCTTCATGTATTTCCAGTCTTGTGTCTTTTTGTGACATTTTAAGCTTCAATTATAAGCACTTATGATTTTGTAAACGCACTGAAATAAAGTGCCACAGTAGGTGTATATGTATTATGGGATCTTGCACATCACTTTGTACCTTATTGTACTCGCACTATGATATAAAGTTCCATGGAGGTTGATGTTTTCCTTTGTTTGCCTTCATATGTTACTCATGTGTATGTGACTTTTGTTTTCAGATCCTTTATATCTGCTTGTACTTTCATGACTGCACCTTCAGATGTTCTTGGTTCCTCTTCATGCACTACTTTCAGGCATTTAGTTTCAGTGTACCTGTCATGCTTCCCCCTTTTCAGCATTATGGGGAGGTTTCTACTGTTGGTGTTACTGCTTCTTTGGTTTCACGTCAGAGTGAGATATCTATACAATATTTGTTCCTATGTACTAGGAAGATGCAATGGCTGGTTACCCATGCATTTCAGTGAGATGGAGGACTTACCATATGAAAACTCTTGCATTCCTATTTCAAGAGGCAACCTTCCATTTTATCATGATCAGTTCTTCAGAATTTTGGTACCTTTTCCATCTGTATCTTTGAGTTCCAGGTGTTTTCCTTTGTTTTCCATCTGATTCGAGTAGTGTCATTGGGGGAACTCATACAAATTCTTGCCTTCTTGATCCTGATCATTAGATGTTTCAGCGGAGGATATTCTTTTGGAATTACAACAGTCATTCTTCGACAGTGTTTGTAGCTTCTTCATGATTCTGTGGTGTTCTCTTTGTTCCTCTCTTTTGGGACAACCTTATCTTTTTTGGAGGCTTCTTCAGCCCTTCACTTGGCTTTCATCTCTTTTTGGAGTAGAGTTTTTCCCATGAGGTTTTCTCTATTTCTCCACATTATAGAGATCTTCTGTTTGTACTTGGGTACCTTATTTTGGCCTTGTTTGCTAGGACCCATCTTGCATTCTTTTTAGGGTTTTTAGCTACTCCCTAAGTTCATCTTAAGGGGGGTGTTAGAGTTATCATACATTAGCTAATAATTAATTAATCTTTAATTAATTATTAGTCTAATTTATTCTCATACAATTTAGCTAAACTTAGGAATGCTTTATTAGTTGAGTTAATATTAGATCATTATGTCACATCTCATGTGATGTTGACACTTGTCATGATATGATCTCTTTCTCATTTAGGGTTTTGCTCTTATAAGCATTCAACCCTCATTTTAATTACTCTTTGATATTACTTCACGGAGAATATCTAAAGCTTTCATATATTCTTGAAAGCTTCTTCTATAACTTTTTCTTGTTGAAGAATATTGCACATATTTATTTGCAAATCTCTTGCATGGAAGGTGTCTTTGTTTGTTGTTTGATCCCATGGCTTGTAGTTTTGTGCTTGTTTCACAATTCTAACACACCAAACACTTTCAAGGTGGAAAGAAGTGAAGGTAGACCATAGAAAGGGTTAAATAGAACCCAAATCTACATCGATGTGCTTCACAATGCTTTAGAAAACAACAAAAAACCTTTGCAATTAGTACTAGCACTTAGGTTAGCCAAAATTGCACTAACACTAACAAGTGACCACATACACACCTCTCCAAGTCTTAAAAAAACATGCAGAACAAAAAGAAACACTTTACAACATCTACATAACATCCCAGAATATTCCAACATCATCAGAATATTTTGCAACACTTGCACAACCACCTATAACTAAGAACACCATCATCCTGTGCAACCAACAATAGTGCCACAGACATACAAATCACTAACCAACCTTGTACAACACTTTAACACACAAAAATACAAGGGAAGGTAGATATAAATAATATTAGCATGTTCCCAAATTTTCAAGACAAGAAACCATAACACGAAGAAATGTGGAGAAATTCCATTTCTCCTAGATAACCTTCTACATAGTTCAACATAATATTAAACACAACTTCCACTACCGCACGATCCAGAACTTGAAACTTTGGATATAACACCTTTGAACACCTCTGATCATCATATCGAAACTGCACAAGCATATCTTCAACCATGAAGAAATTCAAAGCACAACACTGAACACACCTCTGTCACACTACACACTCTCTTATTAAAATTTTCTCAAATTCATTTGGAAACCAAGTGAAGCAACTGCATTAACAACACCATAAACACCTACTCAACATATCTACATCTATAACACTTCCTCAATACCACAACCACTTATCAACATGACCACACTAGAGATTGCAACAATCTCCCCATCTGCAATACCAACAATCTCCCCATCTATATTACCTACTCAACACCACACTAGAGGTTGACATCAGTAACAACACTAAAGGAAACTCAGTGCAACACACTCACAACTAAAATCAATGAAAACACTACAACAATCTTCTAACCATATTGGAGGTTGACATCAATGTGGTATCAAGCCACAACACATCCACACTAGGGATTGACACACTAGTAGAATTTAGCAAATACATGTCTAGGCGACTAAAATTTTTAGTCACAATAACTAAAATGACTAAATTCTACTCATTTTTTGCAACTTAGCTATAAATGAGTAAATAAATGACTAATTTGGTCATTGAATAAAAATTTATTTAGTCACATAAATAAAAGTGACTAAATATTTAGTTATCAAATCCAAATTAGACAATTTAAAAATAAAATAATTCAACCAATTATTGGTGTTATGTATTCATGCCCGTGATGTATTGGCATGATTATTCATGTTCATTATAGATTCATTTGTCTCGCTTGAACTTGCTTCATTTGTTCATTTAGACCTCACTTCATTCATGAGCTTGACATGAGGCATTTTGATTAGTTATAACAACTACTTGCATGGGCGATAAGGATTCAGAGAGGACTTGGAGACTTTTGAAAAGGTGGGCAAGGGCAAGGAATTCAAAGTTTTCTACAATGAATTTGAATTTGTCTAGTCCCTATGTAGTGAAATAATATTTAGGGACACCCTTTGCAACAAATTCAGAGGTAATTCGAAACCCTCAATATATTAAACACAAATTCAAAATGCTCATTACAATCTACTACTCTTAATAATGTTCTACTGCTCTTAATAATGTTGTTTCACAATCTTTCCATTGTTTTGCTTCATAATGTGTTCAAGTTAAATATAATATAATTTGGGTGTCAGTGCCAAAATAGAATTTCCTCAAACAATTTTGATACATTTTCACTACAAGTGGAAACTATCCTTGTGAAAAGTAAACATGTCCTAGATTTACCCACACATCAGGCATCTGAAAAAATATGTTTCCTGTAGAAACTTACCTGGGTAAATATTTCCTTCGTAATATCAAATTGACCCGTTTTAGCTAGCACAATGGCTTCCCAATTTGCAACATAAACATTTCCTGGTCTCTGTGCCAAAACTTTACAATGGCTGCCCCATTTGCAGCATAAAAAATTTCATTGCAAGCGCAAACTATCCTTGTGCAAAGTAAAAATGTGCTAGATTTACCCACACATTAGGCATCTAAACAAAGATGTTTCCTGTAGCAGCTTCTTGTATCTGTGTAAAAATTTCCTTTGCAATATCAAATTGACCCCTTTTAGCTAGCACAATGGTTGCCCCATTTGCAACATAAACATTTCCTGTTCTCTGTGCCAACGCTTAAGTGGCCCCTTTTATGACATTAAGATCCTCTTGAGTTATTATTATAGTCCTATTTTCCAAGAGAAAAATCCCCAAGGCCCATGGGAAATGAATGATGAGCATTTGAGTTTCAACTTGGTTTCATTTCGAAAAGGGGACATTACATAGTAGAAGATTTATTTAACGACCATATAATTTTATCCACCTATTTGGGACTATAAAATAAAAATAGATGAATTAATCTATTTTCAATTATAGGTTCTTTTAATCTAGAATTTGATAGAAAGATAAAGCATAATACATTGAAGGACACATAAAATGTTCTAAAATAAAGACTAAAATAGGTTACCCATAAAAAATAAGAATGAGGAAAAATGAAAAGATAACATATAGATGATTCATTTCAGGTTTTTGATAAGATCTCATTTAACTATGTCAAATGGATTTGGAAGGGACAAAGCATATTTGATTTACTAAAATTTTGAGGTATCTTATCCATCGTCATTGTATGCATCATCTTCTCTTGGAATCTGTTTCTATAATGTACTAAGTATAAAATTGATTGGGGATGCACTTAAGGTGGATAAAAACTCATCAAATGCTTTATGTATGCTTGGAAACATGGAATTGAAAACGAATGATTGGCTTAAAGAAAAAGAAACAATTAAAGTAGCACACCAACTTGTTTTGGCTGATGAAGAAAAATGAAAAGCTGATGAAAGATGAAGGATTCAGATGGAAAGGAGAAAGCAAGAGGAAGAACTTCGGTGGGTGATGCAACAAGAGGAGAAATTTGAATGTGTGAAGGAATTATGGAAGAGTAAGTGTAAGGAAAAGGATGATGACAATGATGAGGGTGGTCAATCTGAGAAGAAATAAAAGAAGGAAAAGAAGAAAAAGAAGGATAAGGACCACAAGGCTTATGATTCCTATATGGAGGAACCTAATGTTGGCATGGAAGATGAGGAAAATTATATGAGTGATAAGGCACAATATGATGCAGAAAATGCCCAAGATCTTCTTGCAACTATAGGTCTAAAAGAATTTGATGATGGAAAGACAAATTCTCTAGTTTCAACAAAATCATGAAGGAGAAATGCATACTCTGATTCTGAAGATGATGAACCATTGTAGAAACAGAGTCTGAGAGAAGATGATCCTTATGATGATGATGTCTAGGCTTCCTAAGATTTAACCAAACCTAGCTCCTATTTTCCAAGAGAAAAATCCCCAACGCCCATGGGAAATGAATGATGAGTATTTGGGTTTCAACAAATTCCAAGAGAAGATGATGCATACAATGATGATGGATAGGCCACCTCAAAATTTTAGTCAATAAAATATGCTTTGTCCCTTCCAAATCTATTTGACATAGTTAAATGAGATCTTATCAAAAACCTCAAAGTAATCATCTGTATGTTATCTTTTCATTTTTCCTCTTTCTTGTTTTTTATGGGCAACCTATTTTAGTTTGTTGAAACTCAAATGCTCATCATTCATTTCCCATGGGCCTTGGGGATTTTTATTTTAGAAAATAGGAGCTAGGTTTGGTTAAAGATCAGGAAGCCTAGAAATAATCATCATATGGATCATCTTCTCTCAAACTCTATTTTGCAATGGTTCATCATCTTCAAATTCAAAGTATGCATGTCTCCTTCATGATTTTCTTGAAACTGGAGAATTTGTCTCACCATCATCAGAGTCTTCTAGACCTACAACTGCAAGAAGATATTGGGAATTTTCTACATCATCTTGTGCCTTATCGCTCATATAATTTTCCTCATCTTCCATGGTAACATCAACTTCCTCCATATAAGAATCATAAGCCTTATGGTCCTTATCCTTCTTCTTTTTCTTCTTTTCCTTCTTTTGGTTCTTCTCAGACTGATCAGCCTCATCATCGTCATCATCCCTATCCTTATGCTTACTCTTCCATAATTATTTCACATGTTCAAATTGTTCATCTTGTTGCATCACCCGCAAAATTTATTCCTCTGGCTTTATCCTTTCCATTTGAATCCTTTGTTCTTCATCAACTTTTCATTTTGCTTCATCAACCAAGACAAGTTGGCGTGCTACTTTAATTATTTCTTTTTCTTTAAGCCAATCATCTATTTTCAATTCCATGTTTCCATGCATAAATAAAGCATTTGATGAGTTTTTATCCACCTTAAGTGCATCCCTAATCAATTCTAGGCTTAGCTGGATCTCATTCCGAGCCTAAGACATGGCTACAAGACATAGATATGTATCCACATAATTAGGAAACTTGTACAATTTTAGCCCATATAAAAGATTTTATTTTCTAGTATCATGTAGTTCAAAAAACCTAACAAGATTAAATAGTGTTGTGACTTTATCCCATGGTAACTCAAGTGAAAAACCACCTTCTTCTAGTCAATGGAATAATTCCATATCCTTAAAGTGCACAAAAAACTGTAGAATTGGCACTAGGGCTTTTATTTATGAATTCAACCCAAATGCCATTTCCTAATGTCTCCATAAAAGTTTGTTAAGCGAAATCTAGTTCATCACGCTCAAAATGAAGAACCCAAATGTAGTTTAACAATTCAATGAGTACTTCTTCTTTTCTCTTCTTCAGAAGAGACTTTGTTGTCTTAAGAGAATCTAAGGCTGCACTGGGGTCTGTCGATATTAATAACTCACCCATCTTGATAAATGCATGAGGATCACATGGATCCATGCGAGTTTCCTTTCTTAAAATTTCCAAATCCTTCTCTGCCTACCCTTGCTGAGCATATATATGGCCTACAAATTTTAAGCTCTCATAGTTCTCAGGGTGGACCTCCAGAACCTTTTCAAAATTTGAGAGAGAACTCTTAAGATATCCCAACTTCAATTGAACCTGTCCACAAAATCCTGTGGCCTATGGCTTTCCTTGACTGATGCCATGTAGTAGTAGCTAGTGGTGTCATAATCACCTTTACTATGATAAGATCATGCAAGATTATAATATGAATGAGATTTCATGAGAGGGTGGTTAGTTGAAACAAGAGTTGTCTCAGCCAACTGTTCCACAAGAAAATGCTTCCTTGTGAAGAAAAAATGGTTTGCTAAATGATTCAATGCCATTGCAAAGTATGGGTATAATTCAAAGGCTCTATGCATGTTTTACATTCCTTCATGAACACTACCTTTTTCACTTACTGTGAGAATCCTACAATTAAAAAATGCACAAAATTGACCACAGATTTTTCCCCATTTCAAATAGCAAAATTGCCAAAAAATGCATTTAAATCCTACAAAAAAATGCAAATAAAATCATGTTGATTTTCATGCCAAAAAAAAACCATGAGACCATAGATTTTTTATTACTATTATGCTTTAATATATTTTTTCCAAGCATCCATAAATTGTTTGAAATCACCTTTTTAGGCTTTTAGCCATAGTAGCAAGACAACAAACTGTTTGATAAAATACTTTGGTAGACATGTATGAAAAATGTGGTAGCATAGACAAGGAAATCAACTTTGGAAAAAATGCCTCAAAGAAATGTGATCTCATGGTGATGGAATGCCATAATGAATGCAATGACAATTGATTTTTTATGGATTGTCATGGCATTCCATCACCATGAGACCACATTTCTTTGAGGCATTTTTTCAACTAGTTCATTGCCTTGTCTATGCTATTGCTTACTATTATGCTTTGATAGATTTTTTCCAAGCATCCGTAGCTTGTTCAAAAGCACTTTTTTTAGGATTTTAGCCATAACAACAAGGTAGTGAACTGTTTGATAAAACGCTTTGGTAGACAATATGTATGAAAAATGTGGTAGCATAGACAAGGGAATGAACTCTTTGAAAAAATGCTTCAAACAAATGTGGTCTCATGGAATGCCATGACAAGAAAATGCAATTGGTTGCTGCTCCTAGTTATTAGTTTGGAAATGTGAAGTAATTACATAACTGCTCACGTTGACTTTGTAAAATCTATATTGTAAATGAAATTTTGTCATCTATTAGCATCTAGTTATTAGCTATG
Organism: Sequoia sempervirens; assembly: GCA_007258455.2. Lineage (NCBI taxonomy): Eukaryota > Viridiplantae > Streptophyta > Pinopsida > Cupressales > Cupressaceae > Sequoia > Sequoia sempervirens. The sequence continues at coordinate 109,322,699 of VDFB02000007.1, forward strand.
CAATGTGAAGTAATGCTTTGAGTTTGAAAGATGTGTAATGCAATGTAATCAGCAATGTAGATGATTATAAACAAATAATTGATACCAATTCATAATATACCCCTATATTCCAACCTAAAATACATAAAAAATCCAATCATACATAATATTATCAACAAATAATTGAGACCATAATTTGAGCACCAGATTAAATCTTCTTGTCCATTGATTTCTTCAAATAGATATTACAATATAACATAAGTCTCCTCATATATGTTTCTATAAATACCTATGATGATAATATCAAAACTCGGTCTTGGTTTCTCTTTTATAAGAGAAGCAACAAGCTTCAGACTATTAAAAAATATGGCATATTTTCAAAATTCATGCTTCTTTGTATAAACTAAACTAAAAATTAGTTTTTATTAAAACATAAAACAAAGAAAGTAGATAAATAATGAAGTCTGTAGCACTCGTGACACCATAGTCTATTAATCTCCATAAGGAACCCATGATCACTAAAGATTTGTTCAAGGTCCTTTCTCCATATTAGTGTATCTGAATGTGCAGTTCTTCCATTGTGACAACCCCAAGGCCTACTGTTTGAGGGGAGGGACCAAATATTTCTACACACACTCATACACTGTATAATCATGTGGCCATTTGTATTCTTGAATTTTCAATATATTTGCAATGTGAATCTTGCATCAGTTGTCTAGTAACGCCTTGCCATCCATGATAAACTTAGAATATCTAACATCTAATGCTATTACTCCATCCATGATTAATTCAAACCTGTCAAGACTCAACTCACCATCCTTTTGTATGAGAGTGATGCACTATGGAACAATCTAGCTAAATTCACTCTTCCATTCATTGAGTTCCTTCAAGTGGTCATCATCTTTCAATATTTTTGGCACAAGCCACTGATTTAGAGTATGAAATGAATCTATTCTTGTTCTGATCTTTTGGTCCTCTCCTTTCATATATTGGAATTCATCTATAACTATTTTTTCCATTTTCTCTGTAGGTTTTAATGCTGTAGGATCCTCAATACTCCTCTGTAAGATTCTGCACAAGGTTACCAATGTGTGGTGTATGGTCTACCAGTTCTTAAAAAGGGGATCTAGTATGGATTAATGTGTTTTCATTTGATCAATTTCCTATGTCAATGAGTTGTAGAAATCATACAAACTTTCTATATTATCCATAATTAGCTTTATCTTATGCTCAAGGACCTTCTCTAAAACATTACAAATTTTCTTATTCAATCCTTCCTTACCCTCATTGTTGGATTTCTGTAACTCTTCAATCTCCTATCTAAGAATGCTCACTTGTTTAGTAGAAGCACTTTCTATATCAATTGGTGGAGGAGGAGGACACTATTATAACTTTATTTCCTTGTTCTGTGAAGGGCCTACTTCTTTCATTTGTCCCTTCAACTTCACATTTTCCATGAACAATTTATTGGCTTTATCATTTAAAAACTTTTGTTCCTTTTTGTACTCTTCCAATCTAGCTTTCATCTCCTTAGCTACAGCTCAAGTGAACATAGCTGAATGTATTATCATGTTTGTAGCTTCTAGAGGAGATGTATCCTTTAATGTTTTTAGCATGGATTTCCCTTTCATTTCCTACACTACATCTAGTAACCTTGGTTTTTGTGTACTCTTTTGTTTGGCCTAGAATGCCAAGGTTTCAATGTTAGGGTTATACCCTGTGCCACTTACCCTTTTATTTGAGTTGAACTCAACAATCAACATTGGGTCCTCCTGTGTTCTCACTTGATCAAGTAAAAAAATTTTCTTTAATTCCATACCAGGGACAATAAGTATATTACTTTTCAAAACCATCTCTTTAGCCTCTTGTGGGCTGACATCAATATTATCAATCCTTAATTCATTAAAATTTGGAGATACTATCTAGTCATGCTGGGATTCCTCAGCTTCCATATTACTTTTTTCAACCCTTGCTTCAAACTCTCTCATTTTCATCTTAATCCAAAATTCTTTAATTTCATGGGTTTTGATAAATTCATCATCTTCTAAGAACTTGCAAGTTGCAACTACCCTTCCATCCTCATGCATTTCTCTTTCTCCTTGTACCTCAATATCATCTCTAGCTTCAGGCCCGTGGTCTTCAATTTCAAGAATAGGTTGGTCCACTTCAACATCATCCTTGAAATGTCTTAACACATTAACTGCTTCTTTTGTATCTCCAACCTCCTCACTTATTTCATAGGAAACAAGTGGGTCTATCTCGTGTGTCTTTTTTTAGAAGGTGGTTGTTTAGGAGGTGATCCTGGAGAAGCATGACATACTAGAATAGTATATGGAGCTGGTTTTGTAATTACAATACCACTCAGCCTTTTGGGACACAATTTGGCAAGTCTCCCCGTATCTGCTGTAGTCTTAAATAATTCATGAAATTTACCAATTACATATCAATCCTCTTGACAGGATCTGCTTGCTCTACGAAATACCCCAAGAAATCACTATGCTTCATCTTTCTTTCTTCCTCAAGCCTTTTCATAACTTCCCATCTTCTCTTCCTCTCATATACATCTTGAGGAGTGAAACAATTTCCGATTACATCTTATTCATAATCAATTTGGTGAGTAACCATAACCTTGGTAAGGATGGTGTGTCTTACAAAATTCATGTGACCCTCAGGGTCAAAAGCTCTTTCCTTTCTAGACTATAAAGAGTACCTTGTTTTTAGATAATTTTGCAGCTCTTCAAGTGTATCAGATCCCATTGATAGTTCCCAACATGTTGTCAAATTGGGTAGAAATGTACCCTTCCTTTGTTTATTCATGACATCCTTTTCCATCCATAGAATATGCCACATGAACTCTAAAAAGGCTAATCGAAGGGGGGAAAAACTTTTGTAGTATATGTGGTTCCTGTGGGCATCCATAAATCCTAATTATTGTGGTATCTAGTATAAAAAACCAATCACCGAAGTTATGAGTATGGCCTTGCTTAGGTTTCAAAGCCAAAAATCTTAACAATTGTAGCACAAGTGTGTGTAGTCTTGGTGGTTGGTGGCCAAGAACTCTCATAATTTTGTACACAAATTCATCATGGAATATCACATAATTTGAATTCTTATTAGTTGCACTAACAAAAAATTTCCCTTCGTGTCAATTTGACCCAAACACATCCTTTTGGTCCATCTATCTTTATTCTGGTATAATATCAGGTGGCACAACAAATAATATTTCCTGAATGTTATGGGGGTTTTATTTTCCCCGACTTGTAGAAATCCTTCATGCAATGCTTTCTCAAGATATGAGGAAAAATCATATTCAATGTTCATCTCATGGTTTTGGATCCTCATAGCCATCATCATGAAAATAATTGGCATTCACTCTTCTGTATCTATCCCAAGTACTTGAAATAGAATTATAAATCTGAGACATCAAATGGTTCAGTAGTAGAAGTCGATATAGGAATCACCCTGTTGTTCACACCCCTTTTCATGTAAATGGGGACTTCATCACTTCTATGGGTTCTCCTCAATCTAGTACATTATTCTTTGCAAATCAATTTTAGTCAGGGCTTGTTTGTTTAGGTCAAAAAATTCAATGATGGCCACTTTAGTTAACACAACTAATGGTGAACCATTTGGAAATATCATAGACCTAGTAGCAGGATGATAACTATGAGCCAATACTTTGATGAACTCTACATCTATAAATTTTTTTGGGACAATTAACTTGGCCAAATCTAATGCCCATGGATTTGACACCAAAATATTGCCCTCCCTTTTTTCATAAAAGTACCAGAATAGTTCCCACCCAGAGATAGGGATAATGGAATCTCTACAACCGTGAGACACATCATTAAATTTTTTCTTAAATCCTCTCATAATCGATTCAGGGAGTATATCTATGAGAGACTGTTGTAAGGACCTCTTTTTAACCTTAGATCCTTCCTTTTTAGTTTTAGGTTCTTTCTTCTTGGTCAACATGATGTCCTTTTTAGTTTCAAGTTCTTTCTTCTTGGCTAGAATGATGTCCTTTTTAGTTTCAGGTTCTTTCTTCTTGGGAAACATGATTTTTAACTATCTTACTTCTCCTATACACCTGAAATGCAGAATTCCAAACAATCTTGTACTCATAAAACTTAATTCATAGTTTAACTATCTTACTTCTATACATTTGAAATGTAGAATTTTAAACAATCTTGTACTCATAAAACTTAATTCGCAAGAGTTTTATGCACTTACCCGAGTTATGACGGTTGCAGAGCTTAATCTCCTCAAACTCCCAACTCCTCGCATGATATTTTTTGCAAATGAGTGCAGAGAATGTCGAATTCTTGGTTTAATTGCTTATGAGCTCAGTCATGTAAACATTAATATCAACCGTATGCCAAATATTTTTCTCATAGTTCGAGTTTGAACATGCACCATTGATTTTACAAGATCAGATGGTTGATGTCATTCATGCATTTAATACTACTTTATCTCGACACTTTCTATAACTACCATGGGATAAAGGGGTATAAACTGCTATACCAAATGCTTCTTTACATTTCACCGTGGGGTAGTAAGATCCTTACCTCTATACTATAAGCTTGACTTGTTTAACCCGTGGTACTGTGGTTTGCATTAATAGTCACATATGGATTACTACCATATCGCATGCTTCGTCACATCCTTCCATGGTATAGCGGTTCATACCATCCTACTGCATGCCTTTATGATCGTCCTCATGGGATGGTGGGTTATTCCCCACTATACCACACCATTCATTTTTCCTTCTCATGGTATGATGGTTTATGATGTATTTAAATTCTCTCATACCACCCAACTGTGTCCTTGACAGGGTATGTGTAGGATCATGATGGGCCAAAAAGTGGCAATATGATGGGTATGTGGCTGACGACTTTTTTTTTACCCAAAATTGATGAAACCAAAAGGGTTTTTAAAGGAGATTCTCAGCTTTCCACCAATATAAATTATGCTTTACTTTGAATTTAATAAGTAATTATTATTCATTTTCTATTCAAATTATGACTAAAGTCTTGATTGATAGGTTGATTGAAAAAAATATAGCTTTCAAATGGTATCACATTTTTTGAATCCAAAACATGCATCACATTCTATGCTTCACATACTATAGGATTAAAAAGAAAAATGAATTTCGTGAAGTTTTGACCAAGTTAAGGTGGTCGAGACATGAAGTTTTTATATTTTTAAAAGTTGTAATAAAAATTCATAATTAATTATTTACTTGGAAAAAAATTACAAAAAAATATGCATCACATTGGGACATGAGTCCTATAATTATATCTAAAATATTATAAAAAAATATTATCATTTTATTGTGGTTAGGGTGGTCAGACAGACACCTACTTCTTATTTTTTCCTTGAAGTTTAAGTACTACTACATTGAAATTTCAAATTTTCACCAAATATATATATATATTTTAAACAAACCTAGTAGTTTAGAAACTACATTCAATTTTATGTAAAATTCTATTCTTACATATTTTTGAAATAATATAGATAACTTATTCAAATTTTTACATCAAGTTGCCTAACTTTGATTTTTCTAAATTTTTTTCCACTTAAGGGCCTATTTTTTCCATGATGATCCTGCACATAACCCTCATCATAATACTTCCATGATATGGAGGTAAATATATTCATGTTGTTTGTTACACACCGCCATCCCATCAAGGGTTCATATTACTATTGAGGGATCGTGGTAACAAACTGTTAAGGGATTTGGAATGTTTTTAGCTAGACATGTTTTTGCTTAAGTATATATGATGGATTTTGGCTTTATATAGGTCTTTCACAGTTAGTCAAACCTAAAAAAAATATATGTTCAGTAAAAAATAAAAAGGAATATAAGGGTCAACGCTCAGGTCATGGAGCTCAAGGTTAATTGTGATGATAGAACTAGGAAAAATTTTAAAGTTCTAACACACCTCATGATGAAATAAACTATTTTTCCTTCATCCTGCTTGTGTTATGTTTTTATGAGTTCTTCTCTTGTGAATATATCCCTAAGGAAAATTTGTCTGATACCCTTATTTGTAAACATCTTCTTGGTTTTTTGACTACAAATTCTTTTTAATTTGTAAACTGAATTATATTTTAAGTTTCCATTTGTAGTTATTAGTGGATTGGAAAGTCAATAGTTATCAACTTATGAAATCAATAAAGTTTTAATGATTCAAGTTTTTGATTTATACATTATTGTTTATTTGGACTTCAGGAAATGAAGACAAGGACTGTAAGGTGCAAATTGGATGTTAGTGATTATAATGCTGAAATTCTAGTGACAAAATATGAGCATGCATGGACTGAAAAAATGGCCAAGAATAATGAATATTTTTGGAGTCTTGGTTTAAAAAGGCAAGTTGTAAATCCACTAAGTAGTATATTATTTGTTTAATAGTGTTTAATGAAATTTTATAGGCAAGAGCTTTATGTATATAAGAAATAATATGATTTCTTTTTTGTTTTATAGGAAACAAAAAGAGTGCAAAGAAAATGTGGAGAGAAAACAAAAGGAAAGAAAAGATGCAGTGCCCCCATCTCGTAGAAGCCAACACTTTTGTGATTCATCAAATACAATTGGTGAAAATGATAGTTGTGATGATGTGTAGCCTAGTATAGCACATGGTGATGTGCAACTTAATATAACACATGGTGTTGTGAAGCCTGATATAGCACATGGTGATGTGCAATGTTGTGATAATCTCTTAGGACTAAGTCTAAGAGAGATTATTGAAAAAAATCAGGGAAAAGGAATAATAGGTTTGCAAATGCTTTTTTTTTAATATTAAATGATGCATTTAATGATGTGGTTCATTTGTGGAGACCAATACTGATCTACCTAATCATGCAACACCTGATGTGGCCAAGGAGCATGAAGTTCTGGTTAATGAAAGTCATGAAGAGAGAACACTTAAATCTGTTGTGCCTTAGAGTGCACCTATTACATCTAGAAATTTTGATGGAACTAGTGGATCAACTCGAAATACTGGTAGTGGTAATTTTATAGAAGATGTGGATGCTTTTGTCAAAAGACAAAGATTGAGTCAATATTTGTATAGATCTATAGATAGGAATGCAAATGAAAGAAAATTATAAGGCAAGAAGCCATTCTTTCTTGAGGTATCGAGAGATGATGAATCCATTGGGCCAAATGTTGTAAAGTGGGCCACTGAGTTGGGTGTAAAATGTAGGGCCCATTTTGATATTTGCAAATAAATTTTGTAGAGAAAGATCCATGAGCTATGGAAAATGTTATAAAAGAATGGAAAATGATTTTGAGACTACTGGTGGACAAATCTCTAGAAAATATTACAAGTAAAGGATGAGAATTTTGATGAACAATTATAGATATAATTGTAGAAAAACAATCATGTTGGAGAAGAGAGGTTCAACTCCAGTCTATCTCCTAAAGAGTGGGAGGCATTGAGAGAAAGTATGCATTCTGAAGAATATTTGGAAAAGAGTAACAGAGTCAAGAGAGAAATAGATAATGTGAGGGCTGGATATACATTTGGCCAAGGCGGGTTGCACGCCAAAATGGACAAATTTGCAGTGTGTATGAATTTTGGTTTAGTTTACATTATGTTATTTATTTCATTTTTTTATTGAAGTGACTATATGTTGAAATTGACATTGTATTTTAGGTGGAAAATAGTAATAGAGAAGCAAGTGCAAAAGATATTGTCAATTATATGGCAACACTAGATGCTAGTAAATCTAAGAGTAGGATGAAGTTGAAATCTAGTTTGTCAACAGAGATTTCATAGCCATTTTTTTAATGCCTAGTAGGAGCCTCTATAGATCATGTCAACTCAAATGAACTAGGGTACCAAAAGGTAATGAATTGCATATTCAGTCTCAGTTAGTAGGTTACACAGTTGGTTGAATCCGTTAACCCTATAGTTTCTGCATGGAATGAGCATAAATCTATGGATTCAAATGAGGTAAGAGGCTCTATTGATCTCATTTCTTCTTGTCTGGAAGTTATATATACAAATGCCTCTTAATATGTAGATTATTGAAATATGAGCGTAGGAGAATCCAACCCAGTTTCTTTATTGTTGGAGTGATCCGGAAAATGTTCTTTTGGATAAATTTATAGCTTGTATTCTTTACTTGACTAATGAATGCTTTGTATATTTTTTTGCATTATGGTAAACCACATATAGATCAATTTTATCAAAGCAAAAATAAAACAAAAATAGTGATGAAGTGGACAAGAATGTGTAGCCCAATCATCTTAGTTGTCTTGAAGTTGAGGTAATTAATATAATAGTTGTCAGTTATCTGTCCCAATGTTTTGTCATTCTTCATGCTTAAAATATTCTTTTGAACAAAAAATTATAGCTTTTGCATTCTTTAATTGATTTATATTAATTTTTGCATGATGATTAAACCACATGATGCAGAGCAACTATATGAAAGAAGGACAAAAAGAAAAAGACCTTGTCAATAGAACTCTCTGCAAAGCTCTACAACTTAATGTCTGCAATGACATTGATAGTGGTTATGATGATGAACTCAACGAGCAAGGACATGATATTCATAGTGGTAGTCATGCTGAACTCGAGGTGAGTGCTATGAAACCACATGCAAGTAAGTACTATTCAAGTACTATTCAAGTAAGTAATGATTGTTATTATGTAAATAAGGGTATTCATTACCTATTTGATGGAAGCTGGTTAGAATAGTAGTGAAGTGTAATTAGCTAGTATACATAGATTATGGAAATAAGGGAGAACATATAACTTACAAATGGAAGCTTAGATCTTAGTTGTAATAGAGTTTTTTATAAAAGCACATGCAAAAATTGATTTTTTCCAAGACATAAGACATTACATACAACTGTCAAAAACATTATAATGTGTGTGTTTTTTTTTTGCAGACATTTATTGATAAACTCCAAGAAGGGGATAAAGTTGAGGTGTTGGATCCGTATGATGGTGCTACTGTAGGAATTGGGCAGATTCACTCACTATCTTTTGTACATGGAGTCAAATTGAAAGGAACAAGAGATGAAAATGTAAGTATTTTATAGGTCTCATGTAACATACCCCTTCCTCATCTAGACAAAGTAGATGGAGCTATCCATCTGAAAGAGAAAGAAGGTACCTTCACATGGTGGCCACTAAAATATTTAAAAAAAATCATAGAGTGTTAGCCATAAGTGCAGAAGAGAAAAATAAGGGTTTGTAGCAACAGAGTGCGGAGAGTGAAGTTGCAGAAAGAGAATGTACTAACCTTGAATAATTTGAACCCAAACAAAAATCAGAAAATCTAATTTAGGTGTACATTTTGTGAGTAGAACAAATAATGTTCTTTCTTACTGCACCTGTAATGTAGAACCCCTTGATTATGTTTTTATCTTCTTGTTTGGGTTCCACTCATTCAAAATGGTGCATTATAGAAGAGGGGATATGTTTTTGTGTAAGCAGTAGATGTAGAGAACAGGGGTGCAAAAAAAGAAGTAAATACATAGTAGATAAAGAGGTGTAGAGAAGAGGAAAAGTTGTAGAGAGTGGAACATACATGTATGTGCAGTTACAAATAAGTTGCAACATAGAATTTTCACCAAAATTGTAATATATTGCATAAGAAAAAAATAGGAATTTGTGAAAGATTTTTGACCCAATGGACTCTCTAACTCTTATAGGGTTTTTCACCTAAAAGGAGAGAGGTTAGATCCAAAAATGCTTATGTAACACTCAAATCAGGATGCATGCAATGTGATATGATGTAAATGAACTTAACTAAATACAATTGAATGATTAAGATGACCTAAAATGAATGCAAAAGTACAATTTAAGCTATGTTTGAGAACACATTGTGTATTGCTAAAATGAACTAAATGGATGAAATATGCTGAACAGAAGTAAACCAGATTGAAAGTGTGCATCTGAAAGTTGGATGAGGATTGGAAATTAATGCTGGAATGCTGATGCTATTTTTCAGGCCTAGAGGGACTCATTTTCCATTCTGGGTGAATCAGTCCCAGTTCTGCCAAACTGTATTGGAACCCGTTTCTGACAAAAGGCTACTCAAAAATGTAGAAAGCTCAAAATTGACCCTAGAGTGGGACTCATTCACCACCCATGGTGAATGAGTCCACTTTTGAATTTTTGGATTTTCAAAAGTGGATTTTGAAGCTTTCGATCTACACTTTGATGCCCTATAGGTGTCTGCTTCTGAAACTCTGATTTATGGGTTTAAAAATGGATTTTTGTTGATATTTTGACTTGATGAATGAGGAGAATACTTTAACAATCTTTCAAATTGATCTTTAATGATTTACAAGCTTCCATGAGACTAAATCTACAAACATACAAGACAAGAGAGAGAAAGATGTTGAATGTTAGGGCATGGGGGTTTTCCTTGGTCAAACCCCTTTTAGGTAATTAAACCAAAATGATGAAATAATGAGATGAAACATGTAACAATGGAGTTGATTACCTTGCCATGAATATTGATCTCGGATTTCTGTAGCAATGGAGGAAGATTCAACCCTTGAATGTCCTTAGGAACTTTCTTAATGTTTTGCAATGATAAAGCCCTAAGTTGCTTGACTTGAAATGAAAGATTGGTGGATGAATGAATGATAAGAGATGAGAGAGATTAGGAGATATGAAATGAGGAGAAAAACACATATTTATACACACTTGTGCCTTAGTAACCCGTTGATACCTCATCATAGGCCGACATCAAGTAAATTTGAATAAAAACCCGAAAGAAAATTTAAAATATTTTGAAATTGGAGCCAAGAGGGACTCATTCGCCACCCATGGGGAGTGGGTCCCACCTTGGACTTGAAAGTGGGTGTCAGAAATTAAGTCATGTTTAATGTTGTTTGTTGGGTTTACATTCAAAAATACACTTAATTAAGCCTTATAAGGGAATAAAGGGGTCAAATAAAGCATAAGAAAGGTGTAAATAGTGAAGATATGCCTAGAAAAGCATGAAAGGTTGTTACAAGAGTTTACAACACTTTAAAATAGGACTTGATGATAAATAAAAAGGAATATTTAAATGGATTATAATAAAAAAGGTCTAGAAGAGTATGGAAATGTTTTACAACACTTCACAACACCTTCACAAGACATCATTAAATGCATTTTATTCAATTTGCAAGGGTCCAAGACCTAGTGTGGATACATAAAATGCCTCACAACACCTAAATCAAGGCCTCATTAAGTCAATTTATCATGAAATATTCCCATGTCAAGCAAAGGGTCCTTTTTTCTATGACACATAATTGTAACTTGATTTTCTTAGTCACAACACTGAGAAACACACTTTGTAATATTACATTTTTCAAAGAAAGGACACATTTTGTCTTGTATCTACTATAAGAACATGTTTTCTCAATAAAATTTTACTATTTTTCCTTCTTAATAGCCATTTCATTATATGCAAATGAATGATTGATTATGTTTTTATGTATTTTTATATGTTTAAACCTCAATTAAAGCATTGTCTCATTTCTAGCACTTATAGGTAGAAATCAGTGAACAAAAATAATTAAATAAACTACCAATTGACTAAATATACTACCAACTGATAGAAATAAGTGAATAAATATGACTAAATATAATTCTTCTTCATTCTTATATCAGTCCTCATTCTTTGCATGCATATGGTATATTGTCCCGGTGATTGTATTATGGAATATTTGGTGGGAAAGAAATATGAGAATATTCAGAAAATCAAAATCTCCAATAGAGATAACTCTAGTAAAAATAGAAAAAGCCATATCAAAAGGGGTTAACTCATGTGTCTAGAGAGATAAATTTATTAACTCATTATTTACAAATTGCAATAGTTTCATTTTGAAAAATTGGAATGACATCAAGTTGCCATTTGATGGCAGCATATTCAAAAATTGCACTCCAAAAGTTGATAGAGCATTAGTTAGATGGAACCCAAATCTAAAGGATTTTGTTAAATTAAACTTTGATGGGGCATATAAAGCTAACTTAGGGTCTTTAGGAGTAGGTGTTTGCATCAGAAACTCATCAGGGTTAGTATTGGCAACCTCATTTTATCCTCTTCAACATGGCACAAACAACAGTGCAAAAGCTCAAGCTTTGTTATTGGGTTTGGAATTAGCGATCCAATTAGGATTCTCAAATCTACATATAGAAGGGGATTAATTGATAATCATCAATGCATTGAGGGAAAGGGGAATTCATAATTGGAATTTAAATTATGTACTGCATAGAGCAAGGGAATTATTAGACAAGTTCGAAGCCTCAATAATTTCTCATACTTACAGAGAAGGAAACAGGGTAGAACATTTTTTAGTAGGGTTAGGAAGTGATAATATTGAGATTAGGGTAATCAATGATACCAGTGCTTTAAATGCCTTCCCTAATCTACTTGAATTAGTAGAGAAAGATGCAAAAGGGCAGGGAAAACCATCTCAATGTTCGTAACAAAGAATGAAGGCTGGTCGACAAGTTTTACCACATCATGCTTTTATCATATAATTTTGTTGAAGCATGATTTAAATGCATGCACTAATTGTTGTTATCATTGAAAGTGCAGGGCTCTCAATTCGCAACAATAAGCACATGTTTAAGCTGTCATAACATGGCTTAATTGGGATCTCTTGACAATTTTCAAAGTACAAAGTTACATATGTAATACTTTTTGCAGCGTAATTGGGTGACCTGTAAAGTACATGGCTAAATTTGTCTTAGTTTTAGCAATGCTGCTCATTGAAATTTTAGCCAAGATTGTGGTGCAGGAGCACCTAGGCTAACCTCCATTTTGTTTGTTATCAATTTTGGCTTGTACCTGACCTTAGCCAAGTTAGGGTGATGGTGTGTTTGTTTTGGACCTTAGTAGGTCTTGCTTGTGTGTGGTGAGTTAGTCACTAGGACTAAAGTCACCTTAGTTTAATCATTGTTGTTAATTTTGTTTTAAGTAGCTTTAAATAGCTTATGTTGGAATGTAAACTAGTAAATGTGTTCTAAACACATCTTAGTTGTTAGAAGATGCCAAGAGGTAGTTAGGGGAGTTGATGGTTTAGAATCAAGGAGATTGAGGTCCTAAGATTTAGGATGATGGCAAAGTTGCAAGAATGTTGCAAAGTTGCATGACAACATTTGTTAGGTTGCATGCAACTTAGTTGTCTTGGATTCCCTAAAATTTAGGAGTGTGGGATCAATCAATATCCCTTGAAACATGGAAAAGGCATCTATGTAAGTGTGGTGGCTTGTAGACAAGCAGTTAGTTGTGGTTGTAATCAAGTTTTTGTTTGTGTGAATAGAGGAAAGTCTGCAATTTCTGTTGACACCGTGTGATTTGAAGAAACATTGATATTTAGTGTATTGTATATATTGATTTGGCTATAGATTTGCGTTTGCAGGGTAATTTCAACCATTTTCCATTCTGTGATTGGATTAACTTAAGCTAAATTAGTATTGTAATTCCATAGTTTAGAGTCTAGAGGGTTGTAGTTTCTATTTTTGAGCAGTCAGTCTTTGAATGGCTCCCCCATAAAATCTAACCACAGGATCTTCCTGAGATTGGATGGAAATGACATGGGATCCAATCATCTATACATATTTAACAGTAGGAAGTATTGGGAGTCGAGCATTTGCTTTCAAAACCAAACCCTAGGTGAGTTCTTACTACCTGGTTAGAGGTTTGGCAACCAAAGATTGAATAGAACAAGCAGGGGAAGGAGGTATTGTACATAACAAGTATAGTTCCAGGTGGGGTATAACCTTACCTAAGAATGCTAGAAGGATTGAGGCTTGATCGATCTATTTGTGTGAGAAAATGGCAAGAGATCAATAAAACCCTAAGAATTAGGCGTATTAGCCCTATTTTACCCTAGTTTGTAGAAATCCATTGTACGGAAGAGCCAGGGGTCTGAAACCCTATGAATATTTTAAAGGACCAAAAAGGGTATCTAGAAGTGAAGTTCATTTTCTAGGTTGTTTGGGAAGTTTGGGCAAGAAAAGCAAAAAGGTGACTGGTAAGGGCTACAAGCAATTAGGCCTCCTTAAAGAAAAATCTTGAAATAGGTAAGACAACAAGTTGAAGGTCCTCAAAGATGGATCTAAATGGATGTAAAATGAATGGTTTCAGTGTCTCTAACACCCCTGCAAGCAGTTCAGTGTTTTGTGAGATGATGGCACTTAGAATCTTCTAGGTGTTGGGAAGAAGTTTGCGAGTTCACATGGTGTTGGTCTTCTAGGGTGAAGCACAAGAGGAAAACTCTTGGAGAAGAGTTGGAGCAGGACTTGGTTAATCATCCAAACCTAACAAGAACCTATTGGTATCAGGTTCTAGGAAGAAGATAGTGAAAAGGTCTTCTAGTAGATTGTGTAAGCAAGCCTTGGAACACCATTCACATCATATTAGTATCAGAGCCACGTTTGATCAAGGCTTGTGATTGATGTTGCAACCCACTAAGTCAGTAGGAGAGAACACACCAGAGGAAGAAAGAACCATGGTGACTAATGCTGAGTTAGCTAAGGAGGTAGAAGAGCAAGAGGAGGATAACCGGTTGCTAAGAGAAAGGTTGTCTCGAATGGAGAAGCTCTTGGATGAAGTCCAAGAAATAGCAGACAAAGTAAAGGATAAGATAGAACTGAAGGAAGAACATGAAGCAAAGGAAAAAGAAGAGGACTTGGAGGAGGAAGCTCCAAAACCTGACCCTGTCCTTGCTGAAGAACCCTTCTTGAAGGCACTGCAAGCCTTAAGTGGCAAAGCTTTGGAAGGAGTGCCACTATTTAGTGGACAAATGGACCTTGATTCAGTTGTGGACTGGATTAAGAGTATATAAAATCACTTTGAATGTGATGGTATAACAGAGGCCCAAAAAGTAAAGCGGCCAAGTCAAGGTTGAGAGGTGCAGCTCACACATGGTGGAAATTTGTACAAGCTGAAAAAGAAAAAGAAGGCAAGGGTCCCATAGTCACATGGAGAGGCATGGTAACTAAAATAAGGCAGACCTATCTACTTGATGACTATGAAGTCCAGTTGCATAGGAGGAGACATAATCTTAGGCAAAAAGATATGGATGTTCAAACATACACTGAGGAGTTCCAAAAGTTGTGCCTTAGATCAAAGGTGGTTGAAGATGAAAGCATCAAGCTAGCAAGGTATTTGAATGGGCTTAAGTGGTCTATCCAAGAAGACATGAGCCTAGTGAACTTCAAAACCATCCGCCAATGCTATCAAATGACCTTAAAGATAGAAGAGAAAGGAAAAAAGAAGCAGGAGCAAACCTCCAAAAGTAGAGGTAAAGGAAAAGACAGTAGAGGACAAAGAGGTGGCTATGGTGGAAGGAGTTCAGAACCAAGGGCTCAAGGAGAAGTCAGATACTCTGATCAGCAAGAAGGAAGCTCTAGTAGAGGTGGTAGAGGAAGAGGCTCCAGCTCCAGAGGAAGAAGTGGTGGACAAGGAAGAGGTAACTATTTTACCAACATGAAATGTTACCATTGCAATCAAATGGGACACCCAACCTATAGGTGTCTAGAGAAAGGTGGTACCTCTCATGGAAGTGACAAGAGGACTAACCTGGTTCATGATGAGGCAACTGTAGTAGATAAACATCATGAAGTACCATTAAACTCAGAGGAAGGTGAGAACCTCATGATGAGGAGAACTTTGATCAAGGAGCCGGTTAAAGAAGAACCAAGCCAAAAGAGGTCCCTATTTAGGATAAAGTGTAAGATGATGGGAAAAGTGTGTAGAGTCATCATTGACTCAGGGTCTACTAACAATATTGTGTCAGAGGAGACAGTCAGCAAGTTGAAGTTAACAAGGATACCCCACACCAATCCTTACAAGGTCACATGGCTCAATAAAGGTCAACATGTCTTGGTGAATGAACAAGCATGGGTGGAGTTCTCAATTGGTAGGTACAAGGACAAAGTCTTGTGTGTTGTATTACCTATGGATGCATATCACTTGCTCCTAGGTAGACCATGGAAATTTGATCGCCAAGTTGTGCATGATGGAGCAAAGAACTCCTATACTTTCAAGAAAGATAAGGTAACCTTTAGAATTCAGTCTTTGCTAGAAGATGCAGAGGTGTAGATAGCAGGTCCTAAGCTGCTCATGGTTGGTGAAAAAGAGTTCCTAGAAGCTTTGGAAGAAGGAGAAGGAGTTGGCTATGCAGTGATGTTAAGGCCAAGAGAGGTAAGCAATGAGAAAGAAGCTGAAAAACCAGAGTTACCTAAGGAAATATAGAAAAAGTTGCAGACCTATAAAGACATTGTAAGTAGTGGACAACCAGCAACATTACCCCCTAAAAGAGCCATAAGTCATAGGATAGACTTGATACCAGGGGCTACCCTACCCAATAAGGCAGCCTACAAGATGACTCCTCAACAAAATGAGGAAATAGCTAGGAAAATTCAAGAACTCCTAGACCAAGGTCTCATTAGGAAAAGTATTAGTCCATGTGCAGTACCCACTATCTTAGCACATAAAAAGGGAGGAGAATGGAGGCTTTGTACTTATTCCAGGGCCATAAATAAGATAACCATCAGGTATAGGTTCCCTATCCCTAGGATTGAAGATCTCATGGATTGTCTAGGCGAAGCTAGGTACTATACCAAGATAGACCTCAAAAGTGGTTATCACCAAATCAGAATACATGAGGGAGATGAGTGGAAAATAGCCTTCAAAACCAATGAGGGTCTTTATGAGTGGCTGGTCATGCCATTTGGATTGTCTAATGCCCCCTCCACATTCATGAGACTCATGAATGAGATCCTCAAAGACTACATTGGAAAATTTGTAGTGGTGTATCTTGATGATATAATGATCTTTAGCAAAACAAGAGAGGAGCACCTCAAATAGATAGAGTTGGTTTTCAAGAAGCTGTAGGAGGAGAAGTTGATGATCAATTTGGAAAAGTGTGAGTTCATCAAAACAGAGCTGGTGTACCTTGGATTTGTGCTATCACATGGCAACTTGAAGATGGACAACAACAAAGTTGAAGCCATCCTCAATTTTCCTACTCCAAAGATAGCAACAGAGGTAAGAAGCTTTCATGGTCTTGCTCAGTACTATAGGAAGTTCATAAGACAGTTTAGTGCTATTTGTGCTCCTATGTTGGATACCATTAAAGGAGGAATGAAGACTAAGTTTGTGTGGAATGAGCAAGATAACAAAAGTTTTGAGTTGTTGAAAGAAAAGATAGCTACCCAACCTGTTTTGGTGTTAGCAAGCTTTGAGAAGCTCTTCATTATAGAGTGTGATGCAATCAATGTGGCTATTGGAGCTGTTCTCAATCAAGAGGGCAGACTGGTGGCTTTTCATTCAGAGAAGTTAAGTGAAGCCAAGAAGAAGTATTCTTCTTATGACCTTGAAATGTATGCATTGGTCCAGGCTCTAAGGAAGTGGAGGCACTACTTGCTTCCCAAGGAATTCATAGTGTATTCAGACAACCAAGCACCTTCCTGAATTCCAAGAGAAGTTGAGTCACAGACACATGAAATGGGTGGAGTGCAAGCTTACACCTTCAATATCAAGCACAAGAAAGGAGTACTCAACAAGGTGGCAGATGCCTTGAGTAGAAGAGTCCTCACCATTTTCCTGAATTCACAATGAGAAGTTGAGTCACAAGACACATGATGGGTGGAGTACCTGCAAGCTTACACCTTCAATATCAAGCACAAGAAAGGAGTACTCAACAAGGTATGCCTTGAGTAGAAGAGTCCTCACCATTCAAGAGATTCAGCATGGGAATAGATCATTTCAAGGATCTATATGCAGATGATGAAGATTTTTCAGACATTTATAAGGTATGTGCTGAATACAAGAATCACTCTCATAGTAAATATGCTGAATATACTCTGCAAAGTGATCTTTTGTTTAAAGGAAATCAGCTATGTGTCCCTAGAGGCTCCATTAGGGAGAACTTGATACAAGAAAAGCATAATGGTGCATTGAGTGGTCACTTTGGGATCACCAAGACTCAAGAACTTGTTCAAAGGTTTTACTATTGGCCAAGGAAGAACCTAGATGTTAGGAGGTATGTGGAGAGTTGTATGGTGTGTCAAAAGGCCAAGGGTACTTCTTCAAATGTAGGCCTATACCAACCACTGCCTATCCCTACTAGGCCATGGGAATGCTTGAGTATGGATTTTGTAGTTGGGTTACCCAAGACAAGGCAAGGCATGGACAATGTTTATGTGGTTGTGGACAGATTCAACAAGATGGCTCACTTTGTGCCATGTAAAACAACCAATGATGCCAGTCAAATAGCTTCTCTCTTCTTCAAAGAGATAGTAAGGATACATGGATTACCAATCAGCATTGTATCAGACCGAGACACCAAGTTCATGAGCCATTTTTGGAAGACACTTTGGCAGAGATTGGGCACTAATTTATCCTTTGGATCTACATACCATCCCCAAACTGATGGTCAGACCGAAGTTGTAAATAAAACACTTGGAAATCTATTAAGATGCTTGAACAAGGAGTATGGTCAACAATGGGATCAGTTGATTGGGCAAGCTAAATATGCCTACAATGACACTGTAAACAGATCAACAGGGAAGAGTCCCTTTGAAATTGTCTATGCATTACATCCTAGAGGTGTCTATGAGCTGAGAGACTTAAAGGATGGAGTCAAGGGAAGTGGATATGCTGATGATTTTTCCTATGCAATGTAGGAGATTCATGATACAGTCAGAAAGACATTGGCAGACAATACCATGAAACATAAGACTAAGGTGGATGAGCATAGGAAAGAAGTTCAGTTCAATGTTGGAGACTTGGTGATGGTGCATTTAAACAAGTCTAGACTACAAAAAGGAGTCCCTCACAAGTTGCAGATGAAGAGGATAGGTCCCTATCCAATCCTAGCAAAATATGGAAACAATGCTTTCAAGGTGTAGCTACTGGATGACAGTGGACTATCCCCTGTTTTCAATGTTGCAGATCTGGTTCATTACAAAGGACCACCACCAGACATGGATCAGAACCTCCATGAAGTTATCCAAGATGTGGAAGAACTTAAATTTCCCTCTGCTACAGTCAAACAAGTTGATAGTGTATTGGATACTAGGGTCTACAAGAGGACTAGGACCAAAGAATACAAAGAAAATCTGATTAAAAGGCATGGTCAACTTGATGCTGATGCAGTGTGGATCAAGGAATCAGAGTTCAAGAAGTTGGGCATTGATCTCAACTTTCTCAATCCAAGGGTGGATTGAAATCTTTTGTTTTGGGGAGGATGGTGCAGGAGCACCTAGGCTAACCTCCATTTTGTTTGTTATCAATTTTGGCTTGTACCTGACCTTAGCCAAGTCAGGGTGATGGTGTGTTTGTTTTGGACCTTAGTAGGTCTTGCTTGTGTGTGGTGAGTTAGTAACTAGGACTAAAGTCACCTTAGTTTAATCATTGTTGTTAATTTTGTTTTAAGTAGCTTTAAATAGCTTATGTTGGAATGTAAACCAGTAAATGTGTTCTAAACACATCTTAGTTGTTAGAAGATTCCAAGAGGAAGTTAGGGGAGTTGATGGTTCAGAATCAAGGAGATTGAGGTCCTAAGATTTAGGATGATGGCAAAGTTGCATGACAACATTTGTTAGGTTGCATGCAACTTAGTTGTCTTGGATTACCTAAAAGTTAGGAGTGTGGGATCGATCAATATCCCTTGAAACATGGAAAATGCATCTATGTAAGTGTGGTGGCTTTTAGACAAGCAGTTAGTTGTGGTTGTAATCAAGTTTTTGTTTGTGTGAATAGAGGAAAGTCTGCAATTTTTGTTGACACCATGTGATTTGAAGAAACAGTGATATTTAGTGTATTGTATATATTGATTTGGCTGTAGATTTGTGTTTGCAGGGTAGTTTCAAGCATTTTCCATTCTGTGATTGGATTAACTTAAGCTAAATTATATTGTAATTCCATAGTTTAGAGTCTAGAGGGTTGTAGTTTTTTTTTTTGAGCAGTCAGTCTTTGAATGGCTCCCCCATAAAATCTAACCACAGAATCTTCCTAAGATTGGATGGAAATGATAGGGGAGAAAATCATCTATACATATTTAGTAGTAGGAAGTATTGGGAGTCGAGCATTTTCTTTCAAAACCAAACCCTAGGCGAGTTCTTACTACCCGGTTAGAGGTTTGGCAGTCAAAGATTGAATAGAACAGGCGGGGGAAGGAGGTACTATACGGAACAAGTATAGTTCCAGGTGGGGTATAACCTTACCTAAGAATGCTAGAAGGATTGAGGCTTGATTGATCCATTTGTGTGAGAAAATGGCAAGAGATCAATAAAACCCTAAGAATTAGGCATATTAGCCCTATTTTACCCTAATTTGTAGGAACCCACTGTACGAAAGAGCTAGGGGTCTGAAACCCTGTGAATATTTTAAAGGATCAAAAATGGTATCTAGAAGTGAAGTTCATTTTCTAGGTTGTTTGGGAAGTTTGGGCAAGAAAAGCAAAAAGGTGACTGGTAAGGGCTACAAGCAATTAGGCCTCCTTAAAGCAAAATCTTGAAATCGGTAAGACAACAAGTTGAAGGTCCTGAAAGATGGATCTAAATGGATGTAAAATGAATGGTTTCAGTGTCTCTAACACCCCTACAAGCAGTTCAGTGTTTTGTGAGATGATGGCACTTAGAATCTTCTAGGTGTTGGGAAGAAGTTTGCAAGTTCACATAGTGTTGGTCTTCTAGGGTGAAGCACAAGAGGAAAAATCTTGGAGAAGAGTTGGAGCAGGACTTGGTTAATCATCCAAACCTAACAAGAACCTATGGTATTAGGTTCCAGGAAGAAGATAGTGAAAAGGTCTTCTAGTAGATTGTGCAAGCAAGCCTTGGAACACCATTCACATCAGATTGGTTATCAAGTGCCGCTCTGTTTAACGACATATCATTTTAATGATTATAGTCTAGCTTATTAACTTGTGTCGATGTTGACATGAGTACAAAGCTGGCTAGCTAATCCATGCGAAAGTAGGAAAGGAAGCAGTTGGTTTTATTATCGAGATATTTCAAGTATCTTCACATACAATTTGGAGAATTTGAATGTGGAAATTTGAATATGAATTTTATCTGGATTTTCAAGGACGACACACTTGGGATGTCTTGATAACTTTTCAA
The DNA here is from genome assembly GCA_007258455.2 of Sequoia sempervirens. NCBI lineage: Eukaryota > Viridiplantae > Streptophyta > Pinopsida > Cupressales > Cupressaceae > Sequoia > Sequoia sempervirens. The sequence continues at coordinate 109,343,779 of VDFB02000007.1, forward strand.
AGTACAAAGTTACATATGTAATAGTTTTTGCAGCAAAAATTGGGCATCATGTAAAGTACATGGCCGAATTTGTCTTAGCTTTAGCAATGCTACTATCGTAATTTTACCCAAGATTGGTTATCAAGTTCTGCTCTGTTTATCGAAATATCATTCTAATGATTACATAATAGCTTGTTAACTTGTGTCGATGCTGACATGAGTACAAGTTGGCTAGCTAATCCATGCGAAAATATGAACACAAGCAACTAGTTTTATTATCGAGATATTGCAAGCGTGTTTTCCCTTAAGATGCTGGTTCTAAGAAATTGTGTAAAATTGTCTTTAAACAGGGCTTCTGATCATTCATTTGGTTCATACTAGCATTATGCTACTTCTAGAGTGCATGGTTTTTTGCTAATTCATAGGGTCTTCCATAGCATTGTGTGGTAAATGATATTTGCAGGGTTATGGAGCTTAAGGAGTTTCAAGTGAAAAATTATAGAGTTTCGGTCTTAGTGAAACCGTAGGAAGATCCTTTTTCATCAAGCATCGAAAAGGAGGAACTACATAAAGTTTTCAAGGTTAAATGTAAGTCTATTTTTTAATTTCATTACAACCATCATTGGTTAGGATGTGTTGCATACAAAGCTTCAAAGGATAATATTTTTTGCAAATCTATTGTTCATTTTCTTATCAAACATTATGGATTTGGTGCAAAACTACAATGTTTTAAAATCCACAGCTACTAAATTTGTTGTTCGAAGGTATTTGGAAAATGATGCATTACTTACAAGTGTGCAACAGTATGATTTCACCAAAGGTGATGGGCTAGTAGGAGGTTTATTTCCCAAGAATCTAATTTTGTATAAAAAGAGGTATACATAAGTTTTTCAAGGAATGCTTCTGTCAACAATGCATGATACCTCATCTCACCTCTACCAAGTTCTAAACAAATATTGATCGCTACCTTTACCATGGAAGATATAGATCAAATCAAGAGGAAGTTTCATGCAATTTCCTTTTTGAGGAATCATACATGTGTGCATGATTTGCAATTATCAATCCCTCTAGAAGTTGCTAAAGGAAATTTTTTCTATCATTATGTTCCTAATATTAATGTAATAGTTCCTTCACAGGACTATGATTACAAGCAAAAAAGAAATTGGATGAAAGTTCAGTGAATGGCCTTTGATGGGAAGGAAACAAATCAGCTTCTTACTAATTTTTGGCTCATCCTCTATTTAGTTCCTGCTGGCTAATTATACAATTAGATATTTTGGCTACTATGTGTATCAGGATGTTGTATTTTAAGCATCGAATGTCTTGAGGGTCTATTTTTTGGAAAGGTATTGGGATATTTTTATTAACTATGTAATGGGATATGTAACAGGTGTAGTCAATGGTTCTGAAAAATGTATGGGGATTTTTCTTATTAACTATGTAAAAGGATATGCAATGGGTGTTATCAATGTAATTTGGAAGGGTCAAAGGGTTAGTTTTTTTGGTATGTACTAGGGTTTGTCATTTCTCATTGTCAAGTGGGCTTGTCATCTGTAAATGCAAAAGTGTTATATTTCAGGGTTGAGATAGTAAGTTGTAGGCTCCTTATGTACTTTCTCAAGCTATAACCAGAGGTTTTCTTCTCTTGGTTCTTTCCTACTAGTATGCTCACCTGAACTAGGATTTTGTAATATCTATTATAATATAATATAAATATATAGTGGCTTGCCACTTTTGTTTTAAAAAAATAATATAATGATTATGTAATTAATAAACAATGTATCAAAATATCTACCAGTTGACAGAAATTAGTGAACAAAAACAATTAAATAAACTACCAAATTGATCAAAATGATGACTAAATAAACTACCAATGGAAAAAAATCAGTGATAAAAATGACTAAATAAGTGACTAGTTAACATCAATCAATGACTAGATTAATGAAAAAATATACTAGTGAATAAAAAATGACTGAATAAGTGACTAGTTTAAAAAAATCAATGACTAAATTAACGACTAAATTACACATTGCTAAACCAATCAAATTAATGACTACATTAATGACCAAATTGATCAATTAGATGACTAAATTAGTGAGCAATTCAATCACTCAGATGACTAAATCAACGAACAAATCAATCAATCAGGCGACTAAATTAACGACCAAATTGATCAACTGAATGACTAAAAATGGTTTAGTCATCAATTCGGTCACGTTGTAAATGACTAGAAATTAACTACTACTATTCACACGACCATGTTCGGTCATTTATAAGCAGTTTTAAGTAGTTTTTTCAGTCACATATTGTTGTTTCCATACTAGTGACATAAATGACAACACCAAAAATCTCCAAAAATCTCCACACACTATGGGTTGACATCAATGACAAAACTAATGAAAACTCTATAAAATCTCCAACAATCTCCCCCTTTATCATTGATGGCAACATCAGCTCTAGAAAAACATTAATTAGGAGAGGCAACTCTGCAACTTGAACACTCAAAAAACTTTCCCCCTAACTCTAGTCGCTCCCCTTGACTATGAAATTCCTTACACTTCTACCAATTTCTCAGAATTCACTCTCTCTTTCCTTTTCCTTTATTTTTCTCCCCCTTACTTGAGGAGTTCTTCAGACTTCAATCTTTCTCCATTTTTCCAAACTTTATCTCTCCCCCTTTGACATCAATGGAAAAGAGTAACATCTGCATACTTCACTTTAGGAATCACCAGCAAGAAAATATCTCTCACACTTACTTTGACTCTCTTTCCACTACTCTCTCTCCCTTAGGGGCACATGATATGCTCCACCTAACTACACCAATTAAAACACACTACCTGCTCCCCTTGAGAGGTAGCCTTCATTAGTCCAAAAAAAAGAATAATTCTTGAATAGCCCACCTAGACAAATGCACCAACTTATGCATCTAGTGGAAAGGAGGGGAAATAACCCCTAACTTCTACCAGATACCCAAATGTGTCTTTTAGAAGAGTCTTTGTGAAAATATTTTCAACCTGATCCTTTGTAGGCACATACTCTAGCTTCACCTCATTCTCTGCAACTTTCTCTCTTAGAAAGTGACACCAAATAGAGATATGATTTGTCCTTGAATGCATTATCAAGTTTTTTAAAATATTGATAGCACTTGTATTATAACACAAGATATAAATAGTTTCATCATATGACACCCTAATATCTTTCAATGTCTAATTCATCCACAACATCTATGTGAAACATGATACTGTTGCAATATATTTTGCATTTGCAGTGGATAATGGCACTGAATCCCGCTTCTTATTCAACCAAGAAACCAGCCTACTTCCAAGAAATAAAGTACCTCCACTTGTACTTCTTCTATCATCTACACAACCTATCCAATCTGCATCTATATATGCACTCAAAGAGAAATTAATACCCTTGGGATACCATAGACCAAAATCTAGAGTGCCCTTCAAGTATTTGAATATCCTTTTAACTGTTGCCACATGTGATTGATGCAGTAAAGGTAGGAGGGTCCAATGAAGGACTATATAGCCTTCCAGCATAATCCAATAACTCCATGGTCATACATATATGCAATGAAAGATAATAGCTAATCAACAGAAAGATAAAAGATATTTATGAACACATGACACAAGATATATCCTGGGAAAACCCTAATAGGGAAAAAACCAGCCTTCAAAGCTCATATGTTATAACTTCAAATCAAATTACACATGACTCAAGGGCCTTAAAAATTCTAGGCCATAGCCCAGGGATTACAAAAATTTTATACGTCAACATTCTTCCATGATATGATTCTGCTAATTCTCAACTTTCTGCTCTGCAAATTCTTCTACTCTGCCTTCTTCTCTATTCTACTACTTTTCTGGATCAAAACACATCTTCATTTTTCTTCATTACTTCATGTTATCGATCCTTTCCTTGTAGCAATCCTCTATCTTCCATTTATACCCTCAACAATCCTTCTAATCATTATCAAGTTGTCCTAATTGCAACAACTAGTTATGAAACATGTAGACACAACTAGGTTAGGCCTAAACAATAGGAATTGCTCTGCTGATACATATAACTTCATGCGGATCTCCATGAAGGTAGGCTAGGTCCTATAATTCATTGAATAATGTTCCTTTGGGCTCCACAAGTCACATATTTGATCCATAATTTGGTTAGACTTTACTCAGCATTGTCGACTCCTCATTGTGAACTTAGGTAATCTTCTAATAACGATATCTCTTTAGGAACAAACCCAAATGATCTGAATTTCTTATATTTCATAGCTCATGGTTTCTAGTAACTAATTCCAGCTCCACAACCTCTAAAAATTAAATACAGTAAAATGTGGTAATCTCCAAGGTCACTCTCTCTGGTACTCTGCAACTGAATGTTCACTGTCTCAACTGATTTGAATGCTTTTGGATGCTCTTGCATTAGACTCTCAGGGTTATTTGAAAAGTGAGACTCTTCATTGTGGTTTGTATTGTTTCAACATCGGTGGTCGTTCAAGTCCACCCCACAAAACTGCCTCAAGTGTGATATGGATTCAATGCTCTACTTGCAAGCCTTGCACTGCCTCAAAGATTGACAGTCTAAGCAAGTTGCCTCAAGTTCTTCATCTTGTCAAGGTCTAGGTTCACCGATCTACTTGCAAGCCTTTCACTACCTCAATGATCAGTGGTCTGAGCAAGTCTTCTCTGCAAGTTGCCTCAAGTTCTTCATCTTGTCAAGGTCTATGTTTGATGATCTACTTGTAAGCCTTGCACTGCCTCAATGATCGATGGTCTGATCAAGTATTCTCCACAAGTTTCCTCAAGTTCAATGTATGCTTCAATAAAATAAGATTCAATCAATAAATACATGCATCCTCCAAAACAATCAATTACTTCCTGATACAATACTGAATTCTCTCCGCAACACTGACTAATCTTTGATTCCAGATATAATTTCTTCTACACTCATCAAGTTATTATAGTTTCTTTTCCCCATATACTTTCCTTATACTTTTCTCTGCTTCCTTATCCAAATTCACTTCAATCCAGTGTACAAACCTTCTCTTTTAGTAGAATATTTATGACTTCTCCTTTCTCTACAATATAGACTTCCTTTTCCTTGTATGCTTCACACCAGCTCATACAAACTTTCTCTTGCACTTCTCTCTTAGGTGGTTTTATACAAACTTGCTCTGGTTTCTCAGATGTTTTGTCTACAACACAATTCTCCTTAAGATCAATGCTTCACCTTCTTCTGATTTCTCTATTAAATCTAATGACTCAAAAGGTTCTTATTCCTCTGCATAAAATATCTCTATATTATTTACTACTCCTTCATTAGCTTCCTCGGAAGTGGATTCTTGATGACTTTAATGCTTGATTCTTTTCTCCTCCAAACTTGAAAATAGGTTCTTCTAAATGGTCTTCTATGAAATCCTCTTTCATCTCTTCTATATCGTTTACTGTGATAAGAATTGTGACTCTTGTCATCTCTCCCTTTGTAGTTTGAATAACTGTCCTTGTTCTGCTCTACATAAGGTCTTCTTTCTCTATACCCTAATCCATCTTTTCCTTAAACATATGAATACTTCCATCTATACAAAATTTTGAACATACAAGTAACATGTTTCCATTTTGCTCCATCAATCCATCCGTAATCCATCTGCATATAATCTGTCATAGGATTTCTTCTTCTCATTTTGTTCCAGCACATATTTTCAGAATGATTCTTTAATCCACAAAAATTACAAGGGTTTAGATCCCAACATAATTCCTTTTCATGTCCATGCCTTTTACAATGTGAAAAATACATACTTTTTCCTCCCTAATTTGACTTGTTTGAACTTGTAACAACATCCTTACCTCTGTCATATCCAAGGCCTTCACTTCTTGATCTTATTATCGGTTCAATAGGCTCTGCAATTCCTTACTGATGCTTTCCCAATCCTTTTCCTTCAAATCTCATTCTCTGCATCATTTTGAAACCAATACCATCACCAACAGTTGTAGGCTTAGTTACATTGTTATCTTCAATCTCACTTCCTAAAGAAGCTTTTGCAACATCACACAAGTCATTAGTATCACAAGAAACATCACAAAGTTCAGGCTTAGATATTAGATTCTCATTCTCCTTCTTGCATGCTACAAGTGACTGCTCCAACTGATTAACATGTTCCTTGAATTCAAATATTTCATTCTTTTACAAACTGTTCTCCTTGTTCATCTCTTTCAAACTTTCCTCCAGATCTCTGTTCCTCTTTTCCACCTTTACAAACAACTTGAATCCTTCTTCCATTTCTGTAAATCTCTTTTCAAAATCTTCAAACAACTTCAGCTATGCTTCTAATCGTTCATTCCTTCCTTTTACATTTTTCAATTCTTCTTCAATAACATAATATTTATCTTCTTCTAGTTCCTTCATCCTTTTCATCAATTCTGAATTACACTTCTTGATTTCACACAATTCTTCTTCCAGAGTATCCCTTTCGTATATGAGGGTTTAATTTTCTTTCTTCATCCTCTTTCCAAATTTTGCCATTGAAACAAATCAAATGAAAAACTAAATTTGAAAAGCTTACCTGAATCTTTCTCACCTTAATCTTTCTTCTATGATGAAACTTAATACTTCTAGGGTTTCATACTTCTCTAACACTTTCTATCCTCTCAAAAGGTACACAATCATCCCAGTAGATTCATAACCAGCCAATAGATTTGCAACTAGATCTGATACCATTTGATGCAGTCAAGGTAGGAGGATCCAGTGAAGGATTGTCTAGCCTTGCAGCCTAATCCATTAAATCCATGGTCATATAGATATGCAACAACAACTAACAACTAATAAATAGAAAGATAAAGGATATTTATGAACACATGACACAAGATATATCCTGGGAAAACCCTAATAGGGAAAAACCCAACCTTTAAAGCTCATATATTATAACTTCAAATAAAATTACACATGCCTCAAGGGCCTTAAAGATTGTAGGCCACAGCCCAGGGATTACAAAAGATTTATACATCAACATTCTCCCATGATATGATTATGCTAATTCTCAATTTTCTGCTCTACAACTTCTACTCTCTACTCTGGCTTCTCTATTTTGCTACTTTTTTGGATCAAAAAACTTCTTTATTTTGCTTCATGACTTCATTTTATCAATCACTACCTTGTAACAATCCTCTATCTTCCATTTATACCCTCCACAAGCCTTCTAATCATTATCAAGTCGGCCTAATTGCAATGGCTAGTTATGAAATGTGTAGACACAGATAGGTCGAGCGTCAACACTAGGCATTGCTTTGTTGATACATATAACTTCGTGTGGATCTCTATGAGGGTCTTTCAGGTCCTATAATTCATTGACTATTGTTCCTTTAGGCTCCACAAGTCACATATTTTCTTCGCAAGCCGGTTAGACTTTATTGAACATTGTTGGCTCCTTGCTGTGAACACATGTAATCTTTTGATAATGATATCTCTTCAGGAACAAACCCAAATGATATGAATTTCTGGTATGTCATAGCTCATGGTGTCTAGTAACTAATTCTAGCTCCACAACCTCTAATAATTAAATGCGGTAAAATGGGGTAATCTCCAAGGTCTCTCTCTCTGGTACTCTGCAACTGAATGTTCACTATCCCAACTAATTTGAATGCTTCTGGATGCTCCTGCATCAGTGATTCTCTGAGATTTTCTTGAAATATTTCCACAATGCAAACTACATGCATGATATCTGGTCTAGTAGTAGTAATATATAGCAGTCCACTAACCATTGATCTATACTTTCTCTGATCTATCTTAGGAGCTTCATAATTTTTTCTTTCCTTACAACCACTAGCTATGGGAGTACATACTAGTTTAGAATGTTCCATTCCAAACTTATTCAACATTTCCTTAACATACTTTGACTATGAAATGATTTTTTTTTTTTGATTGACTAATTTGTAGCCCAAGAAAGAAATTCATCTCCCCAAACATTGACATCTCAAACTCTTTCTACATCTCTTTTGAAAACTTCTTGCACATGCCTTCAATTCCTCCAAAGATTATTGTAAAATAGGGTAAAATCAAGGTAAAAGGAATGAATCAATAGTACCAACCACGAAATACATAAAACTCAAACCCTAAAGACCCTAGTTTAACAATGAAGCACAAATGAACATAGAAACATAAACTAACAAAGCAATGATACCAAAATCCCTATGCCATGGTTGAATCAACTTCATTCCTATTTTCCATTTTGCTATATATACTTTCTTGCCTTCATATTTTGAGTTTGCAACAATAAGCCTAGTGACATTGATAGAAAAATATCAAATATAATGGTTCTTTTTGTAGTCTTGAAATGAAAGTGATAGGTCTATTTTATAGAAAACCAAATTTGAATGAAGGGACAATATCAAATGATGAATTTCAATGGATGATATTGCTTTTAGAAGCAAGGAAATAGGTGAACAATAGGGGAAATGGGGATGCTTTATGGCCTAGGTCATAGAACACCACACTTCTCCAATTTTCACTCAAATATGTCCTAGGATCCCAAATTGGATTGACTATCGACCCCAAAGGTGAGTCAATTGTCAACAAGGAATACCTAGGAGGGGATTCTTTAAGCTTTGAGGGGTTCACCACCAAAAAAAAGCTTGGAAAAGACACTTTAACATTCAGCTCGCAAAACCAAGCAATGGAGGCCAAATAATGAATGAAAATGATGAAATTAAGCAACAAAAAGTTAGGGAATGTGTACTTGGGAAGCCTGGAAATGTAATGAGGATTATGGAAATGCAAAAATGCTGTCAAAATGTGCTAGGGAGGACTAAGACACCCTTATTGTTGACTTAGTCCCACTACTATCTTTTGGGGTAGATGTAGAATCTTCAGATGTTGGAACAAAATCTCAAAGAATCTCTGCAAAATTCCCTTGGGAGGACTAAGACACCCTTTCTGCCGAATTAGTCCCATATTGAATTTCTAAAATCTCCAAAAGAGATCTTGACGCTCAATCTTTGCACTTCTTTCTTCTCGGGTCTCAGGTTCTGAAACTTCCAAATCTGACCTGTAGGTGAGTTTCCATGAAGATGACAACTTTGTAATGCAACTTTGCAACTTTTCACTTCAAATGATCTCCAAGTATTCAACCTATATCTGCAATGACAAACATGCAAGAGAGGAAAATCTTGATGATTGTTAGTAAATGGGGGTTTTTGTTGGTCAAACCCCTAGTTGGTAATTAAACCTTGGAATGAAATATAATAATGAAGGGAAATGATGAATGAACAAAATGCTATGTTGCAACTCACCAAACCCTTGTTATGGAATTTGCAAACTTGTGTGAAATGGCTAGCTTGAATGTAGAGCTTGAAATGCTTAAATGCTTAATAGATCTAGACTTGAATATCTTGCTTATGTTAAATAGGCATAGGAAAACTGAGAGGGGGGGGGTGAATCATTCGTCACACAAATCTATACTTAAAAATCTTATCGCTCATCAATTCTTTAACCACACTATTTTGTTATTAAATATGAGCATTAAATACAAATAACAAAAATCAAATCAACACAATGAACACCAGATTTTTACATGGAAAAACAAATAAGGGAAAAACCATGGTGAGGGTTAATTCACAATATAAAGATTATAAAAAGGCTCACTTCCCAAAAGAGGACTCACTGTCCAAGTACAAAGGCTCATTGCCTACAAAAAAGACTCACTATCCAATAGGGAGGCTCACTGCCTACAAATGTAAAAGAGAATAAAATATCCACCGCAACAATTAAAGCACATTCATAGGATTACAAAAACCCTTGTATCACTATCTTTAACAAAACTCGCACACAAACTTCTGATCTTATGATTTGTGGCTTTCTTTCATCACTTTGCATCACATTGTCATACAAATCTTCACAATTTAACTTGCTTTTATACCATTCTCAACCTTAGAAAAATTTACCAAGGCTAGCCACAAAAAAATGTTTAATAAATTCAAATTAGGTCAGAAACTCAAAATTCCCATGGTGGAAAGGAATAAGAGTGGACCAATAAAATTATTTTCTTGAACCATCTACATGCTTCCTTAATTGAATTTTATTCTTAGAATGAAGTGTAAACACCAAGTCGGCCAAACCTAATGAAAACAAAAATAAAAATTGATGCAAACACTTCCCAAAAAGAAGATGACACACAGATGCCACAACACGCTTCATTAAGCACAAGATAACATTTCAGAACCTTCTAGATACATCTGCAGCAAAAAAAATAGACTTCAATCAGTGAATTCCTTTCACTAGTCAGCCTGGACTATGCAAGCTCATACATGAACACTAAACCATGAATCCATTATTACCAAACTCCAAACCTCCTCGCCAAAGCATAGGAAAGAACTTCACAAGACATATCCCAGATTTGCATGATCTAAAACAAAACAACGGAGGATTGCGAAGCAAAAACATTTCTCCCAGTCCAAAAAAGATCAAAACTTTCCAGACAGTCCACATATTGGTGAAATAAACTTCCATGTACCATCTCACCAGAAGCTAAAACTCAGGATATGTTACCATTAAAACCTTTTTAATAATACTTCAGATCTGCACAAGCATAGGATCAACATAGGAGAAACGTAGAGCACATACCAGAGCACATTCTGAACACACTCAACACTTTGAATTCTCTTCTTTATTTAATTTTCTCGAAAGACTTGGAAACTCACCAATACTACACAACTACAACATCATAAAGATAGCTCCATGTACTCACTAGATCTCAGAAGTATCTCAACTATACATTTACAAACATCAACATACTGAACTGTGTTGACATCAATGACAACACCACCAAACTAGCTAATATTTCTAACAATCTCCCCTTTTGTCATTGATGGAAACACATAAAATTTTCTCCCCCTTTGGCATGAATGAAAAAGAATGAAAACTCTAATTACTCCCCCTTAGGAGTACACCCATATTACAACAATGAAACTACTTCTACTCCCCCTGCGGAGTAGACCCAACAATCAGTCTAGATAAATGAAGAATCTATGAATTCACTGGACTGATGCAACTTCATGTGCACCTAGTTAGGAGGTCCAAGGACCCCCAAAATCTCCCTAAGATGATAAAAATCATCCTTGGAAAGAGCCTTGGTAAAGATGTCTACAATTTGTTCCTTTGTTGTCACATTCCAATTTGACCTCGTTCTCCAATACTTTTTCTCTCAGAAAATGATACTTGATAGATATGTGCTTCATTCTTGAATGTATAACTGGGTTCTTCAAACTTTTTATTGCATTTGTATTGTCATAAAAGATAGAGACAGGTTCATTACATATTACACCAATATCTTTCATAGTTTGTTTCATCCAGAAAACTTGTGTGCAACAGGATGCTGAAACAATATATTCTGCCTTTGCAGTAGATAAAGAAACCGAGTCTTTCTTCTTACTCAACCATGAAACCAATATCCCACCAAGAAAGAAATCACCACCATTGGTACTCTTCCGGTCATCTACACATCCAACCCAATCAACATCTGTATAAGCACTCAGGTTAAAATCATTACTCTTAGGATACTATCATCCATAATCCGATGTGCCCTTAAGATATCTAAATATCCTTTTTATAGCCATAAGATGTGATTCTCTAGGATCTACTTGAAATATAGCAATTAAACACACTGCATGCATAATATCTAGTTTGGTAGCGGTGAGATACAACAATCCGCCAATCATGGATCTGTATTTTCTCTGATCAGTCTTAGTAGATTCATCATCCTTGCTCAACTTACATCCAATTATCATAGGAGTACATACCAGTTTAGAATCTTCCATCCTAGATTTTCAACAATTCTTTTACATACTTAGACTATGAGATTAATATCCTTTTATCGATTTGATTCACTTGTAGACCAAGGAAGAAATTCAATTCACTAGTCATAGACATCTCAAATTCTTTCTGCATTTCTTTAGCAAACTTTTTACACATGTCATCATTTCCACGAAAAATGATATCATCAACATAAACAACTACAATCAACATCTTATTACCTTGTACTTTGAAGTAGAGATTACTATCAGTAGAACCTTTGCTGAATCCTTGCTTTGTCATATATCTATCCAGTCTTGCATACCAAGCTTTGGGAGCTTACTTCAATCCATACAATGCTTTCTTTAGTTTACAAACCATATCTGGTTTGTCATACAACTGAAACCCTTCAGTTTGCTCCATGTACAATTCTTCCTCCAACTCACCATTCAAAAAAGCTGACTTAACATCCATCTGATATACCTTAAAGTCCTTGTGGGTAGAGAATGCTAGAAAAATTTTGATAGCTTCCATTCTGGCCACAGGGGAAAAAGTCTCTTCAAAATCTATACCTTCAACTTGTGAATATCCTTTGCACACTAGTCTAGCCTTATTCCTTAGTACACTCCATTTTCATTCAGTTTGTTTCTGAACAACCATTTAGAGCCAGTCACATTTTTGTTCTCAGGTCTAGGGACTATTTCCCATGTCTGATTCTTTTCTATCTGCTATAGTTCCTCTTTCATAGCTCTCATCCAACTTTCATCTTCACATGATTCTTTTATAGATTTAGGTTCTATTTTAGAAAGTAAGCACAAATTTACCTTAGCTGTAACTCTACTTCTTGTCTTCACTCCTTCAATCTTGTCTCCAATTACCTGATCTTACAGGTGATTCTTCTATACATATTTAGGAGTCCTAGCAGTAGGTTCCAGTTCATCCTCTTCTTCTTCTTCTTCCACTTGTTCCTCTTCTTCTTCTTCCTTCTTATTTTCTTTAGGTATATGTCTGCAGATAGGATCATCAGGTTCAACTTCACTTATATCAATAGGTCTTTGTATGTCTTCATCAACTTTCACATTAGCACTTTCAATGATTTTTCTCAATCTTTTGTTGAAGCATCTATATGCCTTGCTAGTAGTAGAGTATCCAAGAAATATTCCTTCATCACATCTAGCATCAAACTTTCCAATATTTTCATCATCTCTTTTAATATGGCATCTGCTTCCAAATACCTTAAAATATTCCACATTAGGAGTCTTATCAGTCCATAACTCAAAAGGTGTCTTTGTGTTGTTGTGTCTAATCTAAACTCTATTAAGAACATAAACAACAGTATGCATTGCCTCTCTCCAATAAACATCTAGTACATTAGACTCTTTCATCATAGTTCTAGTGGCTTCCTAAACTATCCCATTTTTCCTTTCAACAACTCCATTCTATTGAGGGGTTCTCGGAGCAGAAAATTGTCAGTTTATGCCATGCTTCTCACAAAATTCATTAAATTCACCACCTTGATTAGATCTCAAACATTTTATTTTTAGATTTGCTTCATTTTCCACTCTCGCTTTGAATACCTTAAACCTATCTAGGGCCTGATTCTTTTCTCTAAGAAAAGCAACCCAAGTCATTCAAGTATAATTATCAATTAGCAACATAAATTACCTCAATCCATTCAGGCTTCCAGTCTTGGTAGGACCACAAAGATCGGTGTGAATTAACTCCATTATTTTTGTTGTAGAATTTTCTTTTCCCTTAAAGCTACATCTTGTCTACTTCCCCAATTGACAACTTTTGCACATAGCATTAGCAGGTCTTGTGATTCTAGGCAGTCCTCAAATGATCTCTTTAGCACTAATCTTGACTAGGTTATCAAAGTTCAAATGTCCCATTCTCTGGTGCCATAGGCAACTTTTACTAATTTGAGATACAAGGAAATGACCATCAAATCCCTTCAATTGATAGATGCTTCCATGAGTTCTTCTTTCGGCTGTAATCATATCCCCCTTTTCGGATCCTTTTCTGATTTCACAGGTATTGTTCTGAAACACAAGTTTAAAAAAATTGTTGCACATTTGACCAACACTGAAAAGATTGTCTCAAACCCTTCACATAATATACATCATCAATATTGTGCACTCCATCAAAACTGATTGAACCTTCACCACAGATCTTAGCTCTTGAATCATCATCGAACATGACTAAACCACCATCATATTTCTCAAGTTTAGTGAACTTACTCTTATCTCTCGTCATGTGATTAGAACGTTCACTATCAATTACCCAGTAGTCTTCATCCTGTCTTGCATGAAAAGTGGTAACCAAAGTACCTTCCTTCATATTCTTCTTAACCTCTGAATCCATCTTACTTACACATTTTATAGAGTTAGTGGATACTGATTTATTTTCAAAAGCTAAGAATAAATATTCACTATCATCAACCTCATTATTAGATTCATCATCAGAAATACCCGCCTCTTCCTTAACATAGTACAACTTCTTATACCATTTATCCTTCCTATCCTTATCCTTATAATCCTTGTTCTTCTTGTGTGTACCCCTATTCAGACATCTTGAAGCATAATGACCAATGTTACCACAACTAAAGCATTGAAAGGGTAACATAACTTTATATTTTCCAGTGCCTTTCTTCAATTTCCTGGTGAAGTTTTCTTCCAACTCTTCATCATCACTATTCGGTTCTTCAATCTTCAAAGCCTTGAATGTTGTTTATGTCTTATCTTCTATCTTTTCATCTTTCCAGAACTTTCTTATCGCAAATGCTTGCAAGGTGCCAAACAAATCTTCTAGAGTGTGCTTCTTAGGATGATTCATTTTTTCAATAAAAAAGATCTTTTCGCTATAACATTCCGATAATGTGATTAGGATATTCTCGATTATATCTTCATTTGCTAGTTTTCCTCCTTGATTCTTAACATCATTTGTTGCCAGTTCAACTCTTTGAAAGAAACTTGTAAATTATTCATCATCTTCCATCTTCAGGTTCACAAATCTACGCTTTGCTGCCAACCTCTTTGTCAATTTCACTTTTTTGTTTCCTTCATACATGTCTTCCAACTTCTTCTAGACCTCATATGCAGTATCTAGAGAATTAACCTTGACTCGCTCAGTTTTAGATAAACCACTACAAATCGCATACTTCGCCTTCTCATTTTCTTCATAAGAAGAGATCTCATCTTTTGAATTAACACCATTGGATGAAAGTGTCTAGTTATTCTCAACATCCTTTTAGGTCTTAAAACCAAGAGAGATAATGTATCCTCTCATCTATCCCTTCAATTCATTGTAGTCAGTTCCATCAAACATAGGGATCGCGAATTTGTGCACCATCAGATCTTCCTTAAGCGGTTAAGCTCTACATAAGGAACGAAAAACTCTAATAACAATTGTTAAACAGGTGCAGGACAACTAAGAGGGGGGTGAATCAGTTTCCACACAAATCTACACTTAAAAACTTTATCACTCATCAATTCTTTAACCAAAATATTATGTTATTATATATGAGCATTAAATACAAATAACAGAAACCAAATCAACACAATGAACACTATATTTTTACATGGAAAACCCAATAAGGGAAAAACCATGGTGAGGGTTAACTCACAATATAAAGATTATAAAAAGGCTCACTGCCCAAAAGAGGACTCACTGTCCAAGTACAAAGGATCACTACCTACAAAAAGGACTCATTGTCTAACAAGGAGGCTAACTTCCTACAAATACAAAAGAGAATAAAAGATCCACCACTGCAATTAAAGCACATTCACAGGATTACAGAAACCCTTGTATCACTGTCTTCAACACAACTCGCACACACACTTCTACTCTTATGATTTGTGGCTTACTTTCATCACTTTGCATCACACTGTCATACAAATCTTCACAATTCAACTTGCTTATATACCATTCTAAACCTTAGAAAAATTTACCAAGGTCGGCCACAAAACAACGTTTCATAAATTAAAATTAGGTTAGCAACTCAAAATTACCGCGGTGGAAAGGAATAAGAGTGGACCAATAAAATTATTTTCTTGAACCATCTACATGCTTCCTTAATTGAATTTTATTCTTAGAATGAAGTGTAAACACCAGGTCAACCAAACCTAATGAAAGCACAGATAAACATTAATGCACACACTTCCCAACAAGAAGATGACACACGGATGGTACAACATGCTTCATCAAGCACAAGACAACATCTTAGAACCTTCTAGATACATCCACAACAAAAACAACAAAATTCAATCACTGAATTCCTTTCATTAGTCAACTCGAACTATGCAAAATCATACAAGAATACTGAACCATGACTTCCTTATTACCAAACTCCAAACCTCTTCACCAAAGCATAGGAAAGACCTTCACAAGACATATCCCAGATCCACACGACCTGAAAGAAAATAGCGGAGGACTTTGGAGAAATTTTTTTTCTCCCAGTCCATAGAAGATCAAAACTTGCCAGAAATTCCACATACCGGTGAAGACAACTTCCATGTACCATCTCACCAGAAGCTGAAACTTAGTATATGTTACCACTGAACACACTCAATACTTTGAATTCTCTTCTTTATTTAATTTTCTCAAAAGCACTTGGAAATGTTGGCAATACAAGGGTAGACAACTGAGAGGGGGTGAATCAATTGTCACATAAATTTAAACTTATTAATTTGTTCTCAGATTTGATTAATAACCATGAAAACATAAATCATTACCACATCAGAAACACACATAATACCAATATTTTTATGTGGAAACCCTGTTAGGGGAAAAACCACGGTGGAGGTTAGTCCACAAGATTATACCATGTTAAAAGTATAAAAGAATAAATGGGGAATGAACATGCATTTAGGCACACTTCCTAGAGCTCACTGCTCAAATACAAAAGGCTTACTACCCAAGGAAGACACACTATCTTAGAGTAAGATTTAGATTACATCCACAAGATTTTGAATTGAGAAAATAACATCTACTCATGCCTGATTACAAATCCGGTTAAGCACATAAACTCTACTCACTCTTCTTCACACTTAACTTCTACCTTCGAATGATTAGAAAATTATTCACACACAAGAATCACACACTTCACTTCACCATCACACCTTCAAATGATGAAACAATCATTCATATATATCCACAACCAAGAATAACATCATCTACATGCCAGCTTCAATAAAATATAAAATGAATACAAACGGTCAGCCCAAAACATAAATGATTATTAATGCGAATCAACCAACATCAACCACAACATAGTGAAGACCAAAAATAATATCCTTGAACGCAAAACAACTTCAATAATTATTCCTCAAAGATCCACACGGTACAATCACCCTGTCGGCCAAGAACATGAAAAATATGAACACACAAGAGAAAATCTCCAATCGCGAGCACACCAATCAATGCAGACATATAACATAGATAAAGAATGATCTAGAAACATCTGAAAGCATCATGAATCACTTGAGAAGCATCCACAACACTTCATGTTACCATAATCACATCATCTTCTTTCAGGAACACCAACTGAAGCAACAAAAAAACTGTCAGAACACAGATACTCATAACTTGATCAAATCTTCATGCGGATCTCTGAAACTTAACATGGATAAACTAGATATACTAAAAAAAAACCCTTTAATCCACAACCTTTGATCATCAACATACTGAGCTAGTTTAGTATGTTGGCCAAACTGAACATCACTGCACCACTGACAACTTGCAACTTACTTTATTATAATTTTCTCAATATCCTCGACATATACAACCTCTAATGACAATAATTCCAATAGTGTTGACATCAATGACAACCACATATTGAGAACATCCAGCAAGAATCTCACCAATACTACACAAATACAACATCATAAATATAGCTCCATGTACTCACTACATCTCAAAAGTATCTTAGCTAGACATGTACAAACATCAACATACTAAACTGTGTTGGCATCAATGACAACACCACCAAACTATCTCATATTTTCATCAGCTTGAATCAAATCCCTACATCATAAATGTTAGCTCAAAAACACACATGATGCAAGAATATTCTTGATATGATGCCTGAATCTTGATGATGTCTCCAAATGCTTGATGAATTTCTCTTGAATGCTTTCACAAAAGTCTTGTATTTATACTTATTTATGCTCAATATCACGAAATTACACAACAATAAGAGGACATATGAATTCATTAATTAAAGGAGGATAAATCCCACCAAAATTTCAAATTAAATCTTGAAAATACCTTAAGGGGGACTAAGACACCCTAGGTGGCATCTTAGTCCCGAGGCATGAAACTCGGGGCACAAACTCCAAAAAGGGGCCCATTTAAGGTGCACTTGAAGTTGGGGCCCCAAGAACTTTGGAGGACAAAGATACCCTAGGTGGTGTCTTAGTCCCAACCCAAAAAATAGGGACACATAGCCAAAATCATTAAATTATCATTTCCCCTTTGATGCTTGTCGGGATTAGCCATAAAAAGATATAATTCATTAGGCTTGTGGATGCAAAATAGGACCAATTAAGACACAAATAGGGATAAATAAAGTAAGGTAAGCCCAAAAAGTGTGAAAATGAAAGGGTATACATTTTCCTACACTACATTTAGCTCTCACTTTAGTGAGAGGGTGAATTTTCTTGAATCTTACTCTAACGTAGCCAACCACACAATCAAGAGGGGTTCAAATGTACAAATGTTGGTAAGACATGATGACAATAACCAAGGGGGTGTCCAAGCCCCCATGATAAAGATCCTATGACAGACCAACATGGGAACAAAGGAACACACTTGCAGATGATATATGAAGCCATAACCAAATCACCAACATACACCATCAAAGATAGAAAAAGGAAAAAAGGAAAAAAAAGGAAAATGAAAAAGGCAACATATCAAGCTTCAATTGGCTGTCCAATGTGTTGTGGACTGGGGCTAGGCTATTTGTCCAAAAGAGGTTTACAAGTGGAATGAGCTGTCCACTATGTAAACAAAACACATGTTCACAAGGGATAATGAAGCTATGTGTCCACTAGGTGAGTCCCAAGAGGTCCATATCAAAGTCATTCCCCCATGACTATGATAAGGAAAAAAGGAAAAATGCATGCTCGCAAGGGCTAGTGAAGCTAGTTTTTCACTAGTT
This sequence comes from Sequoia sempervirens, assembly GCA_007258455.2. NCBI lineage: Eukaryota > Viridiplantae > Streptophyta > Pinopsida > Cupressales > Cupressaceae > Sequoia > Sequoia sempervirens. The sequence goes on from VDFB02000007.1 coordinate 109,362,704, forward strand.
GAGCCCTAGGGAACCATATCAAAGCCATACCTCCATGAATTTAATAAGACACAAAGAGAAAACAAACACTCATAAGGGCTAGTGAAGCTAGTTGTTCACTAGATGAGCCCTAGGGGACCATATCAAAGCCATACCTCCATGACTTTAATAAGGTAAAAAAATGCAACACAATAAGAAAGAGGGATGTTGAAAGGGATTTTTCTTAGCTTGTTTGAGGTATTAATCTTAGGGGACATCGTTCCTAATGTCTCCAAGAGAGGACCAATCAAAGGATAACAGATTCACAACTTAGGGAATGTAGTTTGTCGCATCACCACTAAGAGGAATATAATATGCTGAGATAGATCAAGCTCTTGAAGGACATTACTCCCAATGTCACCAAAAAGAGAAAAACACATCACATGTAAGAAAATCACATCAAGGAACATGAAAAATTCCAAAATCTTGCAGAACTAATGCCAAAATAATGCCAATGTATGCCCCCACTTTAAAGAAATTCTAAACACCATGCCGTGAGCAATTACTTTAAAGTAGTCAAAATGTGAAAGAGAAAAAGGAAAAGATGGTTCCCCCGTAGAAACACATAAGGGATCTATGGATTCAGGGTTAGTCTTTGTCTTTGCTACAATGATATTAGAGAGCTCAGAACTATCATAATTCCCCAAATACACATAGAACTGGAAGAATGACACAAAGAGAGAGAAAAAAAATTGAAACACCTTTTGAGTCAATATGGAAGAGACATAGGGTGTATCGATGCCTTGCGTCATCCCCAAAAGGAAAAAACAAGACAAAAATGAAAGGAAAATAAAATATAATGAAAAATATTTTGGGTCAACATGGAAGAGACATAGGGTGTCTTGATGCCTTGCGTCATCCCTAAAAGGAAAACACAAGAAAAAAAATGAAATGGAAAAAAGATAATGAAAATATTTTGGGTCAACATGGAAGAGACATAGGGTGTCTCAACACCTTGCATCATCCCCAAAAGGAAAACACAAGATAGAAATGAAAAGATAAATGAAAATAAAAGGTAAAGACCAAAGAAAATGTGAAAAGCTTACAACATATAGAAGAATGAAGGTACAAATAGAGGAATGGACATATAGAGAAAACATCAAACAAAATATCATGGGGGATCACAGTACACACATCCAATCAACCAAAAACAAAGTGAAAAGGAAAGAAAAAAGACTAGTAAAGCACATGCAAGTCAACCATCTAGTAGGTCATCCACATCCCAATCTTGTTCAACATAGGTGAAATGTAGATCACTAGTGAGAGGGACAACATCAAGCAATGAGCTAGGAGAATCACTACGTTGGTGTGTCACTCGATTTAGGAGGATCACCATGGTTGTTTTCGTTTAAGCTCATGGAAAAGGAGAATAAAAAAATCAATTCATTATGAACTTCCTCATCAATTTTAATAATTTATTCATTGTCATCCAAGTTAACCACAACAGGAGGAAGAATAATAATATGCATAGAATTGTTGGTCCTTGTGTTGGATATGTAGGATCTGTTGGTTCTAGTAAGGGAGGAGGCTCATTGTTTATTGCTTCTGTCAAATTTAGATTTAGATTTTCCATGTTGTTCTTTGCATTCATCTTTCGAGCAATAGCACGACATCTATGCCTATGCTTTCTAGCATTTTTGTTTCTTTTATTATGGTTTTCAAGTTGTGTTTTTGTAGGAGCGGGTTTGTCAACCATAGGTTCCTTTTCTTCTTGTGAGGGAAGAATGAAAGAAACCATGGAAGGTTTCCCAACCACTTTCTCTTTGGCTTTATAAAAATATTTAGGAGGTGGATTAGGACCGTGGACACGAAAAAAGTAACCCTTCTACTTTTTCTCATGTTTAGGCCCTCCTAGTGATTTTGGCTTGATTTTGCCTAGATTTAATGTTGTAATGTGGTCAACACATTCACATTAGGTCTTGGGTCCTTGAGAATCAATAAGAATTCTATGATGTCTTGTAAAAGTGTTGTGAAGTGCTATAACCCATTTTCACACTTTTCTAGGATCTTTTCATTATAATTCACCTAAATAACCCCTTTTTATCACTCACCAAGTATTATTTCAAAGTGTTGTAAAGATTTGTAACAAAATTTTATGCTTTTCTAGGCTTGTCATCACTAATTTGACCCTTTCTTATGTTTAAATGACCCCTTAATGCACTTTCCGGGCCTACTTAAGTGTATTTTGGAGAATAATCCTGTTAAACATCATTAAATACACTTTAATTCTCAACACCTAGTAAAATTGCCCTGGTGGGACCAAGTCGCCACCTGGGGTGACTTAGTCCCACTAGATACAAAAATTAAAATTATTTTAATTTTATGGTGGGATTTTATTCTCTCAACCTTGAGGTCGGCTTGTGATGTGTTATTTTTTGGAAATATTGTAAAATCAAGTATAAATAATGGGTTTTCCTCTCCTTTTCACCCTCATTCATCTAATAATTCATTTTCAAGCAATCCATTCATTCTCAAGCAATTCTCAAGCATTCAAGGCATTATCAAGTCTTCATTAGAGCATCTACTTGCATATCTTCAGATTTCTACATCAAGGGTTTTATGAGTTGTGACATTGCATGTTGTTGATTCATCATTCTCTTCCTATTTCATTTCATTTTCAAGGGTTTGATTACCAAATTGGGGTTTGACCAAGGGAAACCCGTATTCTCTAACCCTTAACCCTTTTTCCCTTCTTTGCATGTGTGTTTTGCAGGTCTTCTATGCAAATATATCAAAAAGAAAGGTGATAAAAGTGGTCAACAATCTGTCAAATTCATTCAAGTCAACAAAGCCCTAATTGAAGCTTGGAGACCTCTTACAACCCGATTTTCTATAGAATGAGAACCAGACACCTGTCAAGAAGAGAAGTGCAGACTGAGAGCTATAGATTCCTGTCCCAAAATTCCTGAAAGTTGAAGGTGGACTAAGTCACCAATAGTGGTGAATTAGTCCCACTGCTAGGCCTGAAAAGTGATTTCTACATTTTTGGATACCCATTTGGTTGAAACCTGTTCCAAAAAAATCTCCCCGAAATAGGACTAAGTCACCCAGTTTGGCATGAGTGTCCTAGTTAGCCTTAACAACAAATTCTATAGGATTCCAGAGCCTCTTTTCATCACATTCTAGTTTCTAGGTGCACCTCTCCAGTCTTGTTCATTTTTTGTATTATTTGTTTGCATTCTTAGGTCATTTTGCATACATCACTGTGTTTTCAAACAACTTGTATTTCTTACGTTTTACATTAATAAGTCATTTAATTTATCAGTTTATTGCTTTTAGACATTGCATTTAGGCATATTTCATTCATACTTGCATTAGTTTTGAGTGTGGACATTTCCCATTTTGGCCCATATCTCTCCTTTTAGGTGAAAAACCCTAGAAGTGCCAGAGAACCTTGGGTGCCAAAATATTTGTCCACATTTTGGTGAACCCAACTTTAGAAAATTTTAATTTTGATTTCAAGTACATCTACATCCTAGGAATAACTTACATTGGCATTGCATTACATTGCATTGTTTAATTTGCATCCTAGGGTTTTAAAAATTGCATTAGTGAAATGCTCTTATAGCTTACATTTTTGCATTGTATTTCACTAAAAATTAAAAAAAAATCTTCATTTTCACATTATACCTACATTTGAAAACCTAAAAAGCATAAAATTCACTTTAATTTTTTTGAAAAATCTCAAAAAAATCACAACTTAGACTAATTTGCCACACTGGGCGACTTAGTCCTCTTGCACATTCTGCATTGTAATTTCTGTCATTTTCAGAGCATTGTCTGCATTTTTGTTTTGTATTATTTCATTTCTGTATAGTTTCCAGATTTTTTTTTTTATTCAACTTCTTGCATTTAGTTTTCCTTCATTCATTTGTATCATGGATATGTGTTTTAATAAGTTTTGGATGTCATTAAAATCTTTAGTTGACATGTCAAGTTGTGCCTTGGAACTGATCCTAATGACATTGAACTTCCTCATGCTCCTTCAAATCCTCATGAACATCCTCCTCATGATGTTGACATCATTGGAGAAGATTATGACAAAATGAATAAGTTCCTTAACCAATTCCTTGACAACCTTGAAGCCAATACATCCTTTTATCCATCCATGAAACAACAAGACCTTCCTATAATATCACCTCCTGATATGTTTGGTTACTTACATCCTAAGAAAAATGAAGGACCTAAGTTCCCTCCATCAGGTGAACCTAGTTCTTCTAAACAAGCAAACCCTCAACCATTCTATGATAGCAAAGTCACTAGTACTCCAATTAACCTTGAAATAGGAAAAGGAAGTCCTCACGAGGTCTTATAGGTTCCATTGGATTAGGCCAAAAATAGTCTAAGGAAAAACTTCCATGGGAAGACAGAGGTCTAAAGCCACTATGGTTCACAATGAATATTTCATTGTTGGTTGGAAAATTTAAGCACTTATGGAGAACAAATGGGACCACATTCATGGAGCTAAGCCATTTGTAGCCTAACTTCACACAAAATTGATCAAAATTAGAGATGATGGAGAATGATGTACATTTGATTTCTTTAGTCCTACTTGTAAAGGGAGTGTGATTGAGCCCATCATAGCACGAGCAAAACCATCATGCATTTTAATCCATGCTTTCGATTTATCATATCTATCTTGAGTAAGTTCATGCACATATAAGAGTTCTTTTGTGATCACATTCTCTCCATAGATGGGATCAATTAAAATCCTAGGAGTGGGCATGTTATTGATTTTGCCAACTATGTAAAGAGGACCATTAGGTGCATGTTTGATTGTTTCTCTTGAAGAGAAAGTAATATCGGTAGGAATTTTGGTTTGTTGTTTATGAGGCTTGATTTTGATCACTCCTATCATTGTACTAATAGGAATTTGGTTATTAGTATCCATAGGAATCTATTCATAATCATCCATAGGATTTTGTTCATGTTCCCATCATCCGTTTCAATGCTCATCACATTGGGCTTAGTTTCACTAGCCTTAAAAAATGAAATATTATGGTTAGGCATGCGATTTGTAAAGATTTGCAAGTTTTGGTTAGGAGGAGCTACAAATTTATTACCTTTATCATTCACACCTCAAATTTGGATATGATTAGAATCAATGAGGTTTTGCACAAGATGTTTAAGATGCTTGCAATGTTTTTTATCATGTCCTTTTTGTTTGTGGTAAGAACAATAGGCATTATTTCTAAATCTCAGAGGTAATGGATTGCTAGGGTCAAGAGGTCAAATAGGAGGTAAGGTAAGAATGTTCTTATTTCATAGCTGAGTCATGATGCTGTGAAGTGTGTCAAGTAAGGGAGTAAATTGTCTTTGTGGATCCCCAAAGATATAAGGATTACTCTTCTTTATAACATCTACTTGGGTATCAACCTGTTGGGTAGGTTGGGAGGTAGAATTTAGTTGAATGAAAATTTTGTTTTTTCTTCTACAAGGCTAGTAGGTGTTTTGGTTTGAAGGTTCAAACTTTTTAGGACAGGTAGAGGTGGTTTTTAGTTCACAACTACCTACAAAATTCTAATAATCTCAAAGGGCAGTGCACAAGTGCATGAAGGAAGGGAATTTCATGATGGTAAGCTTCTCTCGTATCTTTGTAAATTTTCTATAAACATCTTTTGAAGGTGAGAATTGGGAATATTCACACTAATTTGGGAATAAAGCGATTGCTAATGTGAAATAAAGTTAGTGACTTTTTCACTGTCATTTTTCTTACATCTCATCAAATCAACTTATGTCATTTTAGGAACCATATGCACTTGGAAATGGTTAATAAAAGCCTCAAAAAGTTCATTAAATGAATGAACTGAGTTATTTGGTAATGCAGAAAACCAATCCAAGGAAACATCTTTCAAGGATTGGGGAAAAATATTATCCAAAAGTTTGTCCTTGAGGATAAAGTCACTACCAAAATTAGTAAAGGCATTAACGTCATTAGTAGGTGTATAAGAGTGAATTTGCACCCCATGTGAAAATATCCTTTTTTCCTTTATCCACTTTAGAAAACCAAGTTCAGAGGCTTAATTCCACATAAGCCTGCTACTTGCATCACACATGGCACCTGTTTTGAGAGTTGGTGGAGGTGTTTCTTTTAGGGATGCCCGCACGACACACAGACGTCTGCGTGGCATGCTTACGTCCTTAATAGATTCCCACGTATGGAGCCAACAGAGGCATTACACTTCCAATTGGAGGTCGATTTGTAACACCCTCCTCAGTTGACTGACCCGAATATGGCTGTTTCTCTTCATCTCTTCTTCAAATTCACCCCTTGAACTAGCATTTCATCTTCTACGAGCTTCTACCATCTTCTTCCATCTTCTACACATCTCTTCACCACTTCTAGACTTCATTCACAAGCTCTAAGAAGCTTCTTCACCATCTTTTCAATCTCCAAACACTTTACACTTCACAATAGAAACATCAACACTCCACCACTTTAGTAGAGCAAGTGTGGAACACAACACCATTGCAGTAGAAGCTTGAGTTCCTCTCATTTTCTCCCCCATTAGCCTTGAGTGCTCTTGGTGGAGGTGGTAAGCTTTCAATCCTCTCCTCTATTACTTGGTTGAGTATCATAACACTGTTTTGTAGTGCTTTAAGTGCTCTTTGCTTCATTTCTACTTTTGTCTCTATCTATCTGGCTGTCTGTGGAGGTGGGAACACCAAAATGGGGTCTGACTGAGGCAGGCCCCTATACAACCACCCAACAATTTCTCTCTCCCTCTTGTGTGTAGGTATTGAATACACACACGAGCTGGAAACTTCATCACTCACACGGTCATAAGTATTTCCTTTCTCCTCCTTATCTTCTCTACTTTACTTTATTTCATTTCTATCACTTTCTATTACTTTATCATGTCCTGTCATCTTCCTACATTCTATTAGTTCTCAATAATTAGGATAGAAGCATTCACTTTGGTATTTTTTGAGACATTATCATTCTTTGGTCTGTATGAGATGCCAACGTGCCTCTAGGATGCTAGCGTGCCGCATTGTCATCTGTATCTTGCACTGGTATCCTCTGGCTGAAAGCTTGTGAGTTTGTCGAGAGAATCTCTATGACCTACTCTTTCGGATTCTGAAACTCTCGCCACTATTCCATTGAGGTAGTATAGGGAATGTTCACCCCGTGAGGATCTCTGAATGAAGAGAACTCATGAGTAGTGAATCCCCCTATATTACATTTTGGTGAACCCGACGTGAAGAACAATGTTCTTCACAAAGCTAGGAATTTATTTACCCCTACTTGGTGGGGTCATAACTTTTGACTCGGTGCTCGGAATTTAAAACCGTTTGCACCATTGGAAGGGTATCCTAGAGAACTTGTTTAGTGCTGAAAATACTAGTGGCTTCAACAATTGAATTTTAGAGGCCAACGCAAGTTTCGACCACAAATTCCACTCCAGAGACCTCCAAAAATGCGAATTACTAGAACATAGAAAATACTGAAAAAATTGTAATGGATTTAATATCTTCTTTTATTAGCTTAGTATCTAATTTTGTTCAAAATGTTAATCATATTCCATTTCATGCATGTGACGGTTGTTAGGGTTAGAAAGGCAGATATCTTACAATTAAATGCAGATTTAATTAATAAATAGAGAAACTAATACACACATAGAATAATTATAACATAGAGAATTTAACGTGGTTCACCCAATTCGGGCTACATCCACCAAACCGCAACCATCCAATGATTTTATTATCTAGTGCAAAAACCTATTACAATCTTGCAAATAATCGCGTTTTTCATTATCCTGTAACACCCATCCGAACCCCTTTTTATCAAGCTTAGAATCTTTTAGATTTTTGGGTTCTACAAAATTGGATTTTTCCTTTTTCGTTGATTTTTCCCTTTTTCGGTGATGACGCGAAAAAGTAGGAGGAAAATTTTTCTCGGGGGGCTTCCGCCCCCGAACCCCAGCCCGGGGCCCCGACAAGGATACATGCTAGGGTGTACAGTATACCATGGGCTATACAATATAGCATGATCAGTCACCACATACCAACAACGGTGACTTGGTTTTACCCATGTCACTCGGTATCTTTGATCCTTCTCATGAATGTCTTCTTGTTTCAAAGGATATTTTGTTGCAATAAGATGAAATAATTGATACCTTTCTTAACATTACCCTACCTTCTCTTCATTCCAATGCACTCTCTTTTAGAGATGATGCATTTGTGAATGATGAATCTTCTATTCATTCTAATGCACTCTCTCCTAGAGATGATGCATTTGTGAATGACGAATCTTCTCTTCATTCCAATGCACCCTATTCTAGATGATGATGTATTTGTGAATGAACCTACCTCTTATTCCAATGCACTCTCTTCTAGAGATGATGCGTTAGAAAATGATGAACTTCCTTCCACATCTGATTCTCCCTGGATCAATGCTGAGAATTCTTCTTCAAATAATTATTCCACATTTGATCTTATTTGGATCGATGTTGAGAATATGTATTCAAATAATTGTTCTTCTAGCTGTGATGATTCTGAAAATGCAGTCTGTCTCTGCTACCTCTCAAAGGCCTAAGAGACTGGTCATTTACGTGACTCCAACTAGTCCTTCCCCTAAAAGTGTTTGTTCTATTAATAGTGATTCCCTTGACCCTTCTAAGGCTCCCTCTTATAGAGTGGTAGTCCATACTTATGAGAATAGTATGAATAAAAAACCAAGCCTTCCTAAAGAACCTAAACCTACGACTAAAGCACCTGGTGATTATGATTTTGTCAAGCAACCTTGGGTTCCTCTAGATAAGATCTCACAATGGGACGTGCTTTAGTTTACTTTGATTTACCAAGGTATGCTTCAGGAAGCCTTGCAAAGGATCCTCTTTCCTTCTACTAGGCCGATAGATGCTGATGTGTTGATGGCGTATATTCATGTGGAGTGACTGAATATTATGTTCTATTTGCAAGAGCTCCCACCTCTGGAAGTATAGAAGCAAGCAAATCCTTTAATGATTATAGTCAACATTAATAAAATTGGCATTAGGTGTACTCTCATTAACACTGGTTTGGCACTCAATGTGTGTATTGTTGATCTATTTACTAAGATTAATTTTGAATCATTATTGTTATTCGTGGGTTTGATAATGTTGTGCAACAAGCTCTAGGTATGATAGTATTACCTTTGCAGCTTGGACCCGTTACTGTACCCACCCTTGTATATGTTATGGCAGAAAAATTACCTTATAACCTTTTTCTTGGTAGACCGTGGATTCATGCTATGGGTGTAGTCTCGTCTACCTTGCATAAATCTCTTAAGTTCATTGTTAACAATAAAGTAGTCACAATTAAGGCTGACCCTGATGCTATGCACTTGTGTGAAATGGAAGCTACCGATCGAGCTTCAGTTGTGCCTACTCTTATCCCTTCAGTGTCTTCCAATGTTTCGATGTTTACTCTAGTGGTACCTACTACAAAAAATAATCTTGAGATAGATGTCCCTGAGGAAGATCCTTATGAAGAGAGGAGTCCTCAGTGTGCACCTTCTACCTCTTCCCAAAGGAATGCATGTGTTAGTGATGATCGGGGTTCCTTAGACTTTACAGGTTCCTTTATTCAGGAATATAAAGTTGACCCGATCCACTTAGACCTTTCAATAACATCATCCACACTCGTTATCAAAGATGATAATTCTTCCACATTGCGGGGTAATGTGGATGTGTATTGTAATATTCTTAATGTTAATCCACCCTTGTCTTCTATCTTCATGCCTTCTTCTTTTTGTGAGAAGTCAAAATTTTATCCACAAGATAAAGGGTTGCTTCCCTCTCCTAATCCTTTATCTAAGCAAGAGTGTATTTTGTTGCGGCTTCTAAAATCCTGCTTAATCACTCTTCCTTCTACGCACAAGAAATCTCATGATGAAGGAAAACACTCTTTCTATGAATACCATCGAGTGCTTGGACATTCCACTAGTGAATGTAATGCCTTGAAGGACAAAATACAACAACTTCATGATTCAGGGGCCATCAAACTCCTATTTGATTGATGCACCTGATTTTACTTTGCATGACAAGTGATATCAAGGTTTACCTCTATCCTATTCTAAATATCTTGCATAGTTCTCCTCCCTTGTACGTTGGGGGAAGTGATAACTTGTTCTGGAGATGTGTGTCCTTCTCAAGGACCCCCCTCTCTTCTCTATGTCTTCCAAATGAAGTGTCCCTTGAGTGGACCCCTTTTCTCTTTTGAAGGGTTCCCGAGGGACCTCTTTGAAAGCTTTTCTCTAAAGCAAATTCATTGGCGTCTAGCTTGGGGGCAGCCTGACTAGACCTCACTTTTCAAACAACGTGTCCCTTGAGTGGATCCCTCTTCCTTTTGAAGGGTTCCCGAGGGATCCCTTTGAAAGCCTTTCAAATTAATGATGGTCTGCGTGACTATCTGCTTACTTGCTCTACAGGACCGAGAACCTGTAGAGCTCCTTTACATACTCACTAGGTGATACACATTCTTCTCCTCGAGTGAGGTTTTCTTTTATCACCTCTTTTGTGGTGTGGGTTCTACTCATGAGCAGGTTTAGCTTTCACCATGTGCTCTTTGGTGATACGGGTTTCCTCCTCAAGTGGGGTTTGATTTTATCACCTCTTTTGTGATACAGGTTCTCCTCCTTGAGAGGGGTTTTCTTTTATCACACTTATTTTGTGGTGTGGGTTCTACTCCTAAGCGGGTTTTTCTTTCACCACACACTTTGTTCATTTCTCGATCTTTCTCCTCTCTTGTGTATATTGGACCGAAGATCTACATCTTCTTCATCCTGAGTATATTCTTTTTCTTCAGCTTCATATTTTTGTAGAACTATGAAGTCCTCTTTTGACGTTGCACTCTCAGGTTTTCCAAATCGTGATCTACTTCCTTGATGATTTAGGTATACATTTCTAACCCTATTGTTTCTTGATCTACTTTACCGAGCACTCATCAGTGTTATTTCTCGCTAAAGTGGGGGAAAAATGTATAAGAGTGAATTTGCACCCCATGTGCAAATCCCCTTTTTTCCTTTATCTGCTTTAGAAAACCAAGTTCAGAGGCTTAATTCCACCTAATCCGGGTGCTTGGATCACACTTGGTGCTTGTTTTGAGCATCAGTGGAGGCGTTTCTTTCAGGGATACCCACGCGACACAAAAAAATCTACACGATGCACTTATGTCCCTGATAGAATCCCACTTCTAGAGCCTATAGAGGTGTTACACTTCCCATTGGGGGCCGATTTGTAATGCTTTCCTTGGCCGACTGACCCGAATATGGTTGTTTCTCTTCATCTCTTCTTCAAATTCACCCCTTGAACTAGCATTTCATCTTGTACGAGCTTCTACCATCTTCTACACATCTCTTCACCACTTTTGGACTTCATTCACAAGCTCTAACCAGCTTCTTCACCATTTCTTCAATCTCCAAACACTTTATACTTCACAACAGCAACATCAACACTCCACCACTTCAGTAGAGCAAGTGTGGAACATAACACCATTGCAGCAGAGGCTTGAGTTCCTCTCATTTTCTCCCCCATTAGCCTTGAGTGCTCTTGGTGGAGGTGGTAAGCTTTCACTCCTCTCCCCTATTACTTGGTTGAGTATCATAAAACTATTTTGTAGTGCTTTAAGTTCTCTTTACTTCATTTCTACTTTTCTCTCTATCTATCTGGTTGTCCATGGAGGTGGGAAAACAAAAATAGGGTCTGACTGAGGTAGGCCCCAATACAGTCACCCAAAAATTTCTCTCTCCCTTTTGTGTGCAAGTATTGAATACACTCATGAGCTGAAAACTTCATCACTCACACGGTTGTAAGTATTTCCTTTCTCCTCCTGATCTTCTCTACTTTATTTCATTTCTATCACTTTCTATTACTTTATCATGCCCTATCATCTTCCTACATTTTGTTGGTTCTCAGTAATTAGGATAGCATTCACTTTGCTATTTTCTGAGACATTCTCATTCTCTGGTCCATACGAGATGCTAGCGTGCCTCTGGGATGCCAGTGTGCCACGTTGTTGTCTGTATCCTGCGTTGGCATCCTTTGGCTAAAAGCTTGTGAGTTTGTCTATAGAATCTCTATGACCTACTCTTTCGGATTCTAAAACTCTCACCACTGTTCCATTGAGGTAGTATAGGGTAGTTCGCCTTGTGAGGCTTTCTGAATGAAGAGAACTCATGAGTAGTGAATCCCCCTATATTACAGTAGGATCTCCCTTTCCTCAAATTTTCTCAAATCTAGGGATGTCTATAACTTGTGGCACCGAAGTTCTCAATATCTCCAAGGATAATGGGTTACTTTTGACATAGTATGAAGGTGGACGATTTTGATTTTGATTTATGTTGGAAACTTGACGTTGAATGGATGAAATTCTTTGTAAAAGGTGGTTAATGATAGGGTCATTGCTTGTGGTTTGAGATGGAGGTGGATATAGTGGTGGTGTATGTGTTGGGAGGACAAGTGAATGGATTGATTACAAGAGGAGATATAAGGTTAGATACCACATAGGTATAAGGAGCACTAGTGGAAATGTTCAAGGTAGGAAATATATTGCTGGTTGGTTACATCATTGTGGTCACTTGAGGATTTGTATAGGTAGGAATAGAGGTTATGGTTGAATGGGGAGGAGTTTGATTTCTTCCTTGACTTTGCACATTATTTGAAGCTTGAACACCATTCATTGTTGAAGGAACATATTTTCCAAAGATTTGAGCTATGTTACACACAAATTCTAGTCCTTCATCACTTTCCATCATGCGGTGAAAACTATCTATGGCAAGTATAATAGTGATTGAAATTTTTCAGTACTCATGCTATCTTGTAAATGGGCTAAGTCTTCATGCATTTTCATTATGTTTTCTTGAGGGATATGATCAACCATTGTTTGAACACTTGACATAGCACTTGTAGGTAAGGTAGGCATAGCAAAAGAGGTATGGTCCATACCTAGTGAACTAGTACCGACACTAGAAGTAAGAGAACTAGATAACCCAAGATCCACAATGAGTGTTTTATCATGGGATGCCATGAGTCTTGCACTTTGTCTCACCACAGTATTGGTAGTAGGAAACCAAGTAACTTATAGGTCATGCAAGGGATAAGCCAAAGAAAGTGCAATGAACACAATATTCTATGCTTACAATTACACTTGAGATGAAATAAATTAAAATAATAGGAACTCTACAAACTATAACATAAAACTTAAAGTTGCAAACAAAAGCACAAAGAAGCAATTTCAAATCCTAAAAATTGGAAAGTCAAAGTGAACAGGTACTAAGATGCCAGTAAGGGCATCTTGGTCCTACTGGTGGAATTATGAGGTTCCAGGAACTGGAACATGAAGCAAACAACATAGGAAATGTTTTGAGCAAAAAAACCATAGGACTAAGATGTTAGGAAGGGCGTTTTAGTCCCACTAGAGGTTTTTTTTCAGAAAAATAGAAAAATATAGATTGTTTACAGTGTTCATAGGTTGCCTATTCAAGGACCTAATGTTTAGAAACATAAAAGTGGGAAAATGAATGCAAGAAAAAGTAACTAATGACAAGCAATTGGACGAAAATTTGAATGCAATAACAATGTTTCTAAATGCAATTAGAATGATTGACATTGCATTTTTTAGTTTTTCAATGAGATAAAATGATGCAAGAAAGAAAAAATGCAACCTATATGCACTTCCACTAATGCAAATATGAGAAACCAGAGATGTACTTTCACTAATGCAAGATGCAATACAAGAAAAAATGCAACCTATATCTAAGACTTTAGTGAACTCTAAATTAGAAAATAAATGAATGTTTTAAAATTTTAGGTTCACCAAAATGAACAATAGCAGAAATGAGGATGCTTTATGGCCTAGGTCATAGAAAACCACACTTCTCCAATTTTCACTCAAATATGTCCTAGGATCCCAAATTGGATTCACTATCAACCCCAAAGGTGAGTCAATTCTCAACAAGGAAGACCTAGTTGGGGATTCTTAAAGCTTTGAGGGGTTCACCACCAAGAAAAAGCCTGGAAAGGACACTTTAACATTCAACTCACAAAACCTAGTAATGTAAGCCAAATAATGAATGTAAATGATGAAATTAAGAAACATCAAGTTAGGGTATGTGTACCTAGGAAGTATGGAAATGTGATGAAGATTCTAGAAATGCAAAAATGTTGTCAAAATGTGCTAGGGAGGACTAAGATGCCCTCACTGTTGACTTAATCCCACTGATGTTTTTCAGGATAGATACATAATCTTTAGATGTCAGAACAAAATCTCAAAGAATATCTACAAAATTCCCTTGGGAGGACAAAGACACCCTTGTTGCTGACTTAGTCCTGTCTTGAATTTATGAAATCTTCGAAAGTGATCCTGAGGCTCAATGTCTACACTTCCTTCTTCTCAGGTCTTAGGTTCTAAAACTTCCAGATCTAATAGGTGTAGGTGAGTTTCCATGAAGATGAAAACTTTGTAATGAAAATTTTCACTTCAAATGATCTCTAAGTCCTAAACCTAAATCTACAATCACAAACATGCAAGAGAGGAAAAAATTGTTGATTGTTAGTAAATGGGGGTTTTCCTTGGTCAAACCCCTAGTTGGTAATTAAAACTTGGAATGAAATAGAATAATGAAGGGAAATGATGAATGAACAAAATAGTATGTTGTAACTCACCAAACCCTTGATATGGAATCAACAAACTTGTGTGAAATGGCTAGCTTGAATGTAGATTTTGGAATTCTTAAATGCTTGATAGATCTTGACTTGAATAGCTTGCTTGAATCAAAACTCTACATCACAAATGTTCACTCAAAAATACACATGATGTAAGAATATTCTTGATATGATTCTTGATATGATGCTTAAATCTTTATTATGGCTCCAAATTCTTTATGAATTGCTCTTGAATACTCTCGTAAAAATATTGATTTCTTAGATTATAAAATGAGTGAAAGAACCTTGTATTTATACTTATTCATGCTTAATACCCTAAAATTACACCACAACAAGCTGACATATGAATTCATTAATTAAAGGAGCCTAAATCGCACCAAAAATTGAAATTAAATCCTGAAAATACCTTAAGGGGGACTAAGAAACCCTAGGTGGTGTCTTAGTCCTAAGGCATGAAACCCAGGGCACAGACTCCAAGAAGGGGCCCATTTAAGGTGCAATTGAAATTAGGGTCACAAGGCCTTTGGAGGACAAACACGCCCTAGGTGGCATCTTAGTGCTGACCCAAAAATAAGGGACACAGCAAGAATCATTAAATTATCATTTCCCCTTTGATACAAGCTTGTCAAGATTATCCATAAAAAGATATAATTCATTAGGCTTGTGGATGAAAAATAAGACCAATTAAGACATGAATAGGGATAGATAAAGCAAGGCAGACCCAAACAAGTGTGAAAATGCAAGGGTATGCATTTTCCTACACTACAATAGGGTTAGGGAAAAATTAGGGTTTAGTTAAGGATGAACGATGGAGATTAAAAGGTTATAAAACCTTATCAAGGGTGAAAATTAATTGAGATAAGAGATAAGATTTGGCACAAAAAAAAGAGGTGGATGGAGTAAATTAAATAATTATAAAATTATTTAATTTAGTAGAGAAAGTGAATAATTAAATAAAAATGATTATTCAATTATAGAAGAGGGAAAAGTTGAATTTTAATTAAAATGATAATTTAATTGAAAGTGGAGGAAAAGGACAAAGTATTAAATAATTAAAATAATTTTGTTAATAGTAGAGGGAAAGGTGTAAAATAATTAAAAGAATAGAATTTATTTAATTATGGAAGAAAAAGCTAATGAATAATTAAACAATTAATAATAATTATTTAATTATGGCAGGAACGTGAAAATGAATAATTAAATAAATAAGACTTTATTTAATTATGGAGAGAAAGGGATATTAGTGACATATCTAAATAAATATAATTTATTTAATTAATCAAGGAAGAATAAAATTGAAAATGAGTTAATTAAATAATTAAGATTATTTAATTAATAGAAGAAATATTACCTTAGACAATAATCAAATAATTAAAATTATTCAATTATGCGGGGAAGAAGGGAAATTGATGTGAAAAATGAGGTTCGCAGGTTTAGGACCCTTTTTCAGTGTCTACATTTTCCCGCACTTTGATACAATGTGTAGTCATTTGAATGTTGTGTCAAAGAACTTCAGTTCAAAAAAATTCCCTAGTGTGCCATGGTGAAGACAAGATAGAGCTATGCCCCCTCAAAACTTTTTTAAAATTTTGATAGAGTTTCAAAAAATTAAAAAATTATTCCAATAAGAAAATATGATACTGGATGAGTGCAAGGATTGAAAAAATGAAATTTTAGCAAGAGGAAAATATTAGCATGGAGTTAGAGGATTGAAGAGGGATTGATATTTTTCTTGAGAGATGCTAGGCTTGCATGTTTATCATCATTGGGTGTTAAATTATGGAAAAATGGACAATAAACACCATGGTATGACATAGGCCAAGGTGTGCAATGTTACCCCTTTGCAAAAAAAAACAATTAATAGACAAGGAATGCCATGACTCATACTAGGAGCTGAATTTCCCCCATCTTTTTTGTCAATGAAAATCACATACAACAATCAAAGAAAGGATAGGTCATGAGACATCATCGCTCTTCTAAATCCTTCATGGGACATCCTCAAGGTAGCTAGTAACATGACCAAAGATAAATCAAATAAAAAGATAAGACATATTAGACCAACAAATTTAATAGCCATTTAGATATCTTGCTAGTGTTTGCTATAATATTGATGGGATTGATTGATTGATTGGTCGATAACACCTGATTTTAGGAGAAGAAGCATGCCGTATAAGATGTCAAGTTTGGTTTTGATCATGCAACCACTTGTATAAGGAAAATGATATAATTGATAATGAAAATGTTTGGTTTCACGAAGGACACATCCTGTATAAGAAAAATGATAACATTGGGTCTGGTTTCAAGAAATGAGGGGAGTTGTATAAGACATTGAGTCTAGTTTCAAACATTCCCTTTTTTGTATAAGACCGTTGATTGACTAGTTTGATGTTGATTTGACAATTAGGCAATTGATTGGTTTGGTTTGAAGACTAGTTGGATAGTTTGTCTATTGATTCATGAATTGATTGAGACTTAGATGATTGTTTGTATCCAATCAAAGTGTCATATTAAGCAAGGGAAAACTTATGAGATGGATAGTGATGGACCCAAAAAACCCTAAGGGACTGACCTGGTGCCTCGAGGGCTCATCAGTGATGGCCTTGCCTACGTAACATGCATAGAGACATCGAGGGCTCATCAGTGATGGCCTTGCATACGTAACATGCATAGAGACATTGTAGTTCGACCGACTCAAATTGACAGGACTTGACACTATTTTTTGGGATTTTGAAGATTATTTGGATGTTTTTTAGTTTTTTGACATATTTTGATCTTTTTGGATTTTTTCCATGTTTTTTATTTTTTTAGATTTTTGACATGTTTTGATTTTTTTTGAATTTTTGAGGATATTTTGATTTTTTTTTATATTTTTGATATAATGACCTCCAACACCAAGTCTAGGATCCCATTGAAGATGTAAGTCAACTACTTGCCCCCAATCAGGTATAGGACCAATTATTAGGGATGGAATTGGATAAACCTTATTGTGGATGGGTATGGAAGGTTAAATATATGAACATTTTTTTGTTGAACAGTCTGGATAACTAAGAGGGGGGGTGAATTAGTTATTATAAAACAATTTTATTGACTTTAATTAATTCGGATCAAAACTTATATCAATCAGATATTAAATGAACATGAAAGCACAAAACAACACCATGCATAATGAACACCAGAATTTACATGGAAACCCAAGAAGGGAAAAAGCACAGAGAATAATAATTCTCAATTATAAAGCATCGGTTAAGGTGACACTGATTAAGGTGATTTTTACAAAGGCTCACTGCCAATTTGCTCACTATAGGGTGGCTCACTACCAGTTAGGCTTACTACCCGACTATTATAGCCAAAGATACAAAAAGGGCTCACTGCCAAACGAGAAAGGCTCACTTCCTAGAAAAAATAGCTCACTACCAACAAAAGAATGATGAAAGGAAATTCACCACTAAAAGAACTATCACTAACAACACCAGATAGAATCTCATTATCTGTTGCCTCCGGTCATACATTTTCACACACTTTACAATGCTTGGATATTCAGATTCACATTCATCACACTTGCTTTCCTCAAACAAAATCAACTCTTACTTATATCATTCCATGCTTCCATAATCTCTCAAGTTAGGAAAACACAATGTCTTCATATTCTTCCAAGTCGACCAAATATAATTTGAAATAGGTCACCACAAAAAAATTCCCGCGGTTGAGAGGAATGAAATATGGACCAAACATAGCCTCTTCACTCAAATCAACACGCTACATGATATCCCGAACCAAAGAATAAGATATACACGTTACAATACAAATCATGTGCTTGAGCATGTTAACCAACTACTAGATCGATCAAGACCCAAAAGAATGTATCTTATTGTGTTACATGAGGAATGGGATCATGACAAATACAAACCAAAATAGATCTTGACTGCACGACATCCAAAACTAGACCAATCTAGATCACCACAATACCAAAATAGAACTTCGGTCAATCAACCAAGATATGTTGACATCAATGACAACCATTAATGACAACAAGCAATTAACATCATCTGAACACATTCCAACAATCTCCCCCTTTGTCACTGATGGAAACATTCATCAATAACAAACCAACCAACTCACTATCAACATCAAGGATCATCTTATCTTCTTTTCTTCTCCCACTTTGACATCAAAGACAAAGGGAAAAACTCCCCTTGAAAAACTTATTGCACTCCCCTTATGAGGAAGCCACCAAAAATTGATCCAGATAAAAATGAGCATAGAATACCCTAGACCAATGCACACCCCAGTGCATGTTATTGTAGACTAGGAGGGGGATGAACCCCTAACTTTTTCCAGAGATACTCAAAAGTATCTTTGCTCAATGGTTTTGTAAAAATATCTACAATCTGCTCCTTCATAGGTACATATTCAAGTTTGACCTCATTCTCCAATACCTTCTCTCTGGGTGAAGCCACAATAGTGGTTTGGAATTCAAGTGAGGAAAGAAAACTCACAAAAAATGACCCCAAGGAAAAAAATGTGATTTTGGGGGTTCATACGAACCTACTAGTTTGAGCGAACCCATAAGGGGTTCGCTCAAACTGGGGTTCGAGTGAATCCCTTTGAATCTTGGCCACCAAAAAAAACAAAAAAAATGAATTAGGAAGGGGTTCAAGCAAACCCTGGTTCGGGCGAACCCCTAGGGGTTCGTACGGACCCCCCTTATCCCTCATCCCCCCGAGACACAAAAAAAACCTAAATTTTGGCACTTCAGAGCTCAGATTGAGCATGAAAATGGAGGAATATTCAGAAACCCAATTGGAATTAGGTAGTCCTCAGAACGAGCTATCCAACGAATATAATTTTAATATGTTTTGGTTTTATTATGTATTTGTTTTTTTAGTTTTATTAAACATAGGTTTTTCATTGAAAATGAAGGTCTCTATTCTGTACATGTGGAAAAATAGAAGATTATCAATTTTTTTTTTGAAAAATATGAGTGCACCAGATATTGAAGTCCTTGATCTAACAAAAGAAATATTTTTGAATTTTGATATATACAAAAAAAGTTGTGTTATACGGTCGCGCTATGTCTGAATTGTAATTGGTTTGACTTCAAAACTTGATTAAAGAAAAAATATTGAATAAAAAACTATCTAACCAAGTGGAAGCAATAGATATCAAATTTGCAAATCTAAATTTGAAAGAATTATAATTTTATCCTTCATGGAAATTTTTTTATGCGTTATACAGTGTGTGTCACTTTTTTAAAATGTTGTTTTCTGAAAAAAACCAGTTTTTATGGGAGATGGAAAAAGAAGTGCATTTTGATTCTAAAAATTTTGATTTTTTTTTTTAGAATCTATAGACAAAATGTGACGAGACTCTAGTTTGCATCATCTTAAAATTCTAAATGGTTTAGCCGCTATAGGTGCCTGAATGTTAAGATTTAGTTAAAAAAATAATTTTAGTGTCTAGTTTGACCAAAAATTGTAAACCACTATTGTGGGATCACCCCTCTCAGGAAATGATATCTGATGGATATATGTTTCATTTTGGAATGCTATACTAGATTCTTGGAAATTTTTATTGTGTTGGTATTATCACACATAATTGAGATAGGTTCATCAAATGATATGCCAAAATCCTTTAGCGTTTGTTTCATCCACACTATCTAAGTGCAACAAGAGGATGCTGCAATGTATTCAGATTTAGCAGTAGATAAAAATACAAAATCTTGTTTCTTACTTGACCAAGAAACCAACTGGGAGCTAAGGAAATAAGCTCCACCACTTGTGCTACGCCTGTTATCAACACATCCAACCCAATAAGCATATGTATAAGCAGTCAAAGTAAAATATGAGTCCTTTGGATACCATAAACCCATGTCTTCTATACCCTTAAAATATCTGAAGATCCTTTTTACCACAACAACATATGATTCCTTTGGTTCTTGCTGAAATCTAGCTGATAAAAAAAACAACATACATAATGTCTAGTCTAGTAGCAATCAAATATAACAGTCCTCCAATCATTGACCTGTACATACTTGCATCAACTTTAGGAGAATCATCTTCTTTTGTCAACTTACATCCGGTAACGATAGGTGCACAAAACAGTTTGGAGTTCTCCAACCAAAACTTCTTCAACAACTCCTTGGTATACTTGGACTGAGATATGAAGATTCCTTTGTTGTTCTGGTTTACTTGTAGTCAAAGGAAGAAATTCAACTCACCTATCATAGACATCTCGAATTCCTTTTGCATTTTATCTACAAATGTTTTGTACATATCATCATTTCCTCCAAAAATTATGTCATCAACATAAACCACAACAATCAACATTTGATCTAAGTGAGTTCTGTAGTATAAATTACTATTAGCAGATCCCTTTTGAAATCCTTATCCAATCAAGTACTTGTCTAATCTACCATACCAAGCTCTGGGTGGCTGCTTCAGTCTGTATAAGGAATTCTTCAACCTGCAAACAACATTCGGGTCATTTTCGGACTTAAATCCCTTTGGTTGCTCAATGTAGACTTCTTCCTTTAGTTCACCATTCAAAAATGCTGATTTTACATCCATTTGATAGACTTTCAAATCCTTAAAAGCTACAAAAGCTAAGAAAATCCATATTGCTTCCATCCGGGCAATAGGGGAATAGGTCAATTCAAAATCATTACCTTCAATCTAAGTGTAACCTTTGCAAACCAATCTTGCCTTGTTTCTTACTACCTTTCCATTTTCATCCAACTTACAGTTCCAGAATACCCACTTTGTTCTGGACAATTACATTTTTGTCTTCTGGTCTGGGCACAAGTTCCCAAGTCTAATTTTTCTCTATCTGATCAAGCTCTTCCTTCATTACCTTCACCCATTTTTGATCATTGCAAGCTTCCTCCACAGTCTTTGGCTCAGTTTCTAAGAGTAAACACAATAATACTTGCTCTTGAGCTGCTTTGCTTCTTGTGATGATTTCCTTATTCTTATCTCCAATAATTTGATTTTCTGAGTGGTTTTTTTGTACATACCTTGGAGTCTTAGTTGTAGTTTCTAGAGCCTCCTTTGTCTCTTCTTCTTCTTCTTCTTCTTTCCTAAATCATTCTCTCCTTTGTCATCTAAGTTATCTGATTCATATTCAATATGCTTGTTAGGAATTCTTTGAACATCTTCATCTACTTTCACATTAGCACTTTCAACCATCTTGTTCAGTCTCTTGTTGTAACACCGATACACTCTACTTCTTGTAGAGTAACCTAGAAATATGCCTTCATCAACTCTGCTGTCGAATTTTCCAAGATTGTCTTCATCTCTTTAGATGTAGCATTTTCTTCAATTTTTTTTGAATTACTTTACTATGTGAGCTCTTCCATGCCATAGCTCGTATGATTTCTTTCCATATTTCCTTTGGAATAGTACTCTATTAAGAGTTTATAATACTGCTGTGTGTATCACTTCTCTCTAGTAGACCTGTAGTAATTATGCTTTCATGATCATTGTTCTGACTGCTTCCTGAAATTTTTGGTTCATTCATTCCACTACACCATTCTCCTGAGGTGTTCTAGAAGCAGATAGTTGTCTTTTAATTCCCGCAGTGGAGAGAAATCGAAACATGGACCAAACATAGCCTCTTCACTCAAATCAAAATGCTACATGATATTCAGAACCAAAGAATAAGATATACATGTTATAATGCAAATCATGTGCTAGAGCACATTAACCAACTTCCAGATTGGTCTGGACCCAAAAGAATGTATTTTATTGTGTTATAGGAGGAATGGGAACAAGACAAATACAAACCAAAATAGATCTTTACAACACGACATCTGGAACCAGGCCAATCTGGATCACCAGGGCACCAAAATATAACTTTGGTCAATCAACCAAGATATGTTGACATCAATGACAACCATTAATGACAAGTAATCAACATAATCTC
Organism: Sequoia sempervirens; assembly: GCA_007258455.2. Taxonomy (NCBI): domain Eukaryota; kingdom Viridiplantae; phylum Streptophyta; class Pinopsida; order Cupressales; family Cupressaceae; genus Sequoia; species Sequoia sempervirens. The sequence goes on from VDFB02000007.1 coordinate 109,385,290, forward strand.
AACACATTCCATCTATGTCAACCATTCCAAGCTATGAGAAGGAAGACCAACCATTATTATGGATGACGTGAGGAAGTGTAGAGGCGAATTCATTATGAGTGAGGGTGAAAAATCATATAGAATGGTGATAGATTATGGAACAGAGACCCACTACAAATGGCACCTATTTGCCAAGTTTTCACCATGGTACTTATCCAAAGTGCCACTGAAGTGGTTTTCACTATTGGACAAATTATTTCTCTTTATTTTTTTCTTTATTTTTTTATTTTTTGGAGTCACACAAGATACCTGTTTGCCAGGTTTTCATCAAGGTGACAATTTTTTTTTTGTATTTTTAAGTTTTGAAAAAGGCTCTCTGAAGCTAGGTATAGAACTTACGCAAGTGTAGGCTATTGATAGGCTTTGATAATGGTTCCCCTTCAGGAGTCGAAAGTTGATATACACCAGATCCATGTACTACTATTATGATGTACGGGCCCAACCACTTAGGTTTGAATTCTCCCTTTCTGCTTGATTCTTAGGATTTTCCATTAAAACAAAGTCACCAATATCAAAATGTTGGACTAAAAACTTCTTATTGTAGCTACTGTGAAGACAATTTTGATAAGCTTGTAGATGGACCGATGTATTCTATCTTCACTCCTCTAATAGTTTTAGCTCATGCAATATGGATATGTGATATTCCTCATCATTAATAAGCCCTTGCATGGATACTCTCAGGTAAGGTAACATGACCTCAATAGGAAGGATGGTTTTAGAACCAAACACTAAGGAATATGGTGTGGCTCTTGTGGGAGTGTAGATGCTAGTTCGGTAGGCCCATAAGGAAGGATTAAGTTGGAGGTGACAGTCACGACCAACATCATTGACAATCTTCTTCAAGATTTTGATGATGGTCTTATTGGATGCCTCGGCTTGGCCATTACCTTGGGGATAATATAGAGTGGTGAAGTGGTGTTGGATGTGGAATTTCTTGCATAATTGGTGGACATCTTGGTTCTTAAAGGAATGAATGTTATCAGTAATGATGGATTGTGAGAAACCATACTAAAAAATGATGTAATTAAGGATAAATTTATTTATTTGTTTTCCATTAATATATTTCATAGGAATAGCCTTCTATTCATTTCATGAAATATTCATTCGTTGTAATAATGAAGTTATAGATATTGGATGAAGTGGGATGGATCTTTCTTATGAGGTTGAGCCCCCATTGGATGAAGGGACAAGGTGATGTGATTGGTTGGAGTTCTTATGCTAGTGCGTGTATAAGATCTCCATGTATTTAGCACTGTCTACACTTCTTGAAAAAGTTGTATGCATTGCATTCCATTGTGGGCCAATAGTATCCAACTCACATAGTATTCTTAGCTAAATTAGGATCACTTGAGTGGCCAATAGTAACACTTGAGTGGGCCAATACTTGTTTTGGATTCTAGGGACCTACCAAAAATGATGTCATCAAAGTATTGCTTAAAACTATCAACCATTCATTTGTAATGGGTGAGTTTCTCATCCTTTGTATCATAGTTGTCGGCTTGTCGAATAACCAACTGTGAGTCACCATAAACTTGAAGGCTCTTGATCTTCCATTTGATGGAAATGCTAAGTCCTGTAAGTAGTGCCTCATAGTCTACCATGTTGTTGGTGCAATAAAAAACAATTCTAAATGACTTTGGTATGGTATCTCCTTGGTGTGTTACAAACAGTATCCTTGCTCTTGAACCATGACTTGTGTGAGATCCATCAAAATACAACTTCCATGTGATTGATGTATATAGTGTGAATATGGACTCATTAGGGAAATATGATACGAATGGATGATATGCGGTCGTGGGTGCATATGTGAGTTGTTAGCTATAACTTGCTCTTTTATTGCCTTTCGCTTAACATACTGAATGCCATATTCAATTAGTATCATTACCCATGAAGGCTGTTTTACTGAGGAGATAGTCACAAAGGGTGTTGTCATCCCACCATGATGGTTTGAAGGGACCTAGATCACAATGTTTCTCTTTTGTAAGTTTTATGACATTAGAATGCAAAAGTTGTTTCAAGATGGATTTGATGGGTTCCCATAAGGGAGTGTATTTGCATCTTGGTTGAAATTTTCTTTGAGGTCCTCATCCTTGGTTATTTTGGATTGCATTTGCCATTTCCTTGGGAACATGTGGTGGGTTATTTTATGCATTAGGTCCCTTGAGGGTGATTGTTGGAACAAATTTGTGTATTGCTTTTTTGTCTACAACTCCATCATTCCTGACATTCTTATTGCGAGCCCAATACATATTTTTATCGTTAGGGATACTTTGAGCATTTTGACTTTTGTTAAAAATTTTGATTTTCCCTTTTGCAATAAGCATCTTTTCAAGTATAGTACGTATTGTGTGGTCTCACAACACACCCCAACAATACAAAGCTTGGAGACCTAAATTGAAAATTAATGCTTAAGTTAGATGCTAGTTGGTTGATGACCACCAAGAAATATGTGAAAGTTAAAAATCTTGAAAATAATTCATGGTTTAATATGGACACTGAACTGATTTTTTCTAACTAAATCCTCACTTTTGGGCACCTATAGCGGCTAAACTACGAGGAAATTGAAGATGATGCAAACTAGTGATTTGTGACATTTTGTCTGTAGATTGTAAATATATTTTTTCAATTTTTGGAATCAGATTGCACTTCTTTTTCCATTTCCTTTGAAAACTAGTTTTTCAAGAAACACCATTTTTAAGGAGTGATGCTCACCGATACAACATAACCTTTTTCCATGAAGGATAAAATTCTAATTTTTCAAATTTAGATTTGTAACTACTGATATCTAGTGCTTCTCATTTGGTTTCATAGTGTTTTATTTAATATTTTTTCCTTAATCAAATTTGAAGTCAAACCAATTACAATTCGGACATAGGCGGACTGTATACAACATAACTTTTTTTTTTTCTGTGTATCGATTTTTTTTTTTTGTTGGATCAATGACTTCAATATCTAGTGCACTTATATTTTTTAAATTTTTTTTTATAATCTTCTATTTTTCCACGTGTAGAACAAAGAGCTTGATTTTTAGTGAAAAACCTACATTCACAAAAAATAAAAAATAAATATAATAATAATAATTACATCGAGAGGTGTAAGCCTACAATGGTAGCACGGTCTCTATAGGAGGCCGACATAAGTAACACTCTTAGCAAAAAGAAGTGGTTTATGTTCTGCTACGTGGCACCACCACTCAGCACGACTACGAGCTGTTACAATTGAAGAAAGTGGAAGATGAATCACTATGATTTGATCGCATGTTACATAAATTACCATTACTAGCACTTTATGGTGTGATTTGTGGTTCGGGCAGAAAGTAATTGCAGGCGTTTGGTCAGTTAATCTTTCCATTCAACGCCTTTTTTTGCACTCGCTAAATAGAAGAGGTCGTCGGTTGAATGCAGCATATCAAATGGTGCATTTCTCTCGATGATGACACCTCCACTTCCATCTTCTTGGTCTGATTCAGATTTTATGAATGTGCTCCTCTTGCTTCAAGGACAAAATGAGGTCAACGACAATGAGATCATCATGGTTCTGTGGGTAAGAAATACTCCATCTTATTATTTGTTTTTACACCAGTATATTCAAACTCCAAAAAAACTTATAAATATTTGTCTCATATAATGGAGTCTTTCTCAGGAGTTTCATCTCAAATACATGCTTTGCAACTCGGGCTCCAAGCTTTGATTTGTGATGGATGACACAGGTACCAAGCAAGGTCCGCCATACAACTATACCAGGAGAAAACGTCATTTCCTCGATTAGGAACTCCTCATCCATTATTCACCCTACTCGACCATGAAGGCCAACCATGCAATCTTAATGATCCATGGTATGATTCCATGATCTCGATTCATAGAATTAAAATATTCATAGCCTCTATGAGCACAAGCAGAGGGAATGCCAACAAGGGTAACATAATCTGTCTTTAGAATTTGTTCCGGAGTTACCAAATTCAAACATTCTTGAAGAGCACTAGGTAAAACAAAGGGATTCATCCTCATGCCTTCTACTTTCATCAGACAGACAATCCCTAGAGCCTCTTGAACATGCCTATTCTGAGCATATGCATCAATCATGTACCACACCATGATACCTCGTCCTTTCTAGGAATTCTGTTAACGTATCACGCCATATCCACGCTTCCATATTTGTGTACTGTCTACCTGAGCATTTTTAATTGTAAACTCTGCTAAAAACCCTCCCTCTTTCTAGTGCAGGTAAGGAATACACTTGCAAAGGTTGCAAGATTTGGCTCTTATACATAACAATGGAATTTTCTTGAAAGTTTCTATTGCCTTTCAACAAAACCACTACGTACACGCCTTTGGTCATGGTGCCCGTGATATCACATTTCTTTGACGCATTTTATCACACGTCCTGTCTTGCCTATGTTTCCAAAGTTTACATCCATGTCTACGAGAACATTTGCAACAGAGGATTTATGTCGAACAGCTCATGCTTTGTCTACATTTTTGCATTTTCGATACTTGTTCTCCAGAGCATTTGCATCTACAACATCTGGTGAAAATCCCCCTTTGGTCGTGCTTCGATGGAGTATGGACCGTAGCTATTCAATGTCAGACTGTAACTCTGAGTAGGGAACAAGAATGGCATTGAACAGAGGTTTCGAAGGTTGTGAGGTGATCGAGAAATATTTTGAAGGAGGAGGAGGTTCCCAGTACCACGGGAACCTCCATTAAGTTCTTTGTTCCACAAAACCTCTAATTTAGTGAAGAAAACATGATTTAAAAAGTCATTTGAAAATAATTTTGGGGTTTGAGGGTCTTTGGGAATTGTTGGGACTTAAGGGGGAATAAGAACTTAAGGGAGTTCTTAGTGGGTTAGAAACTTAGCAATGTGAGGGGTTTCAGGTGGGTTAGAAGTTAAAAAGAAATTTTAAAGATTATAATACAATTTTGGATTTTAAAATATCAATAAAGGGATATTGATGTAAAATATTTCAACATTGTAATTTTTTTATAAGATTTAAAAAATTTAATCAATTCTATAATATTTGACATTCATACTTTTAAATTAAGGAGATTACATAGAAAAATATCAATATTTCAATAAACTATTTAAAATGACAAAACCGTTTAGAGGAGTGATTTTATGAAGAATAGTTTTGGACCTTTACAGAACCTTAAAAGGATAAAATGAATGTTTAGTGGGAGTGTAATCCTCAAGTTTGTGCTAACTGTTTGGTGGTTAGTTTTGAACATGGAGGGTTAGATCTCTAGGTATAGTCAACATTTATGATTTCAATAATGAGGAGATAACTAATCTTTAAAGATGATGGTCTATTGAAGAAATCTATAGATTCAATTTGTTTGTTTATGAAGATCTCAATTTATGGTGGATTCTCTTTTACACTAATTCATATATTCAAATTGTAAATATTAGGATCATTGAAAAATGAAAATTGAGCTTATTCAATTCAATAAATACTTTACTTTGTTGACCTTTTTTTTTATAGATCAATGCATGTTGTTTTTGAAACATCCTTTCAAGCTACTTTCTCAAAATGCTACATCCCATTTCTTTCTTAATATTAAATTCTCATCACGAGAATAGTATGGAATTTAATCAATCGAATTAGAACTTAGCCTCTTGGAAAAACATCAACACAGGGTGGATAGAAGATGGGAAAAAGCTATATTAAAAACTACTTTCTTATATTTTTTGGTAAGAAGCTTCCTCAAATAATGAAATGGTTCAATGCCACTACCATGAAAAGGAATTCAAAAGGATTATTGCTCAATGGGAAATCCAATCCTAAACAGAGCCATGTTGATAAATTTAATGCTTTAGTAATTTCTCAATTAAAGAATACTCAATTTCAGAAATTTTGGATAATTTTTTTGATGACATGTCACAAATTTAAGATATTTATTTAACATATATTCAATTATCATTTTTGATATATGAAAAAAATGTTTATTTAAACTATATTACAAAAAATTACTTGACATATCGATTGACAATTTTATAAAAAAAATAGACATGTAAGAGAACTATCATCATAAATAATACCATTTTGTATTAAAGAAGGTTAGTCACATAAATCTATCATTAAAATGTGGGTCTATTTTATCAATAAACATTGTATAATATGTACCATCAACATAAACCAAACTATGAGAAAGATACTTGAACATAAAATATCATCATTCCCATGCAACTTAAATAATAGTTTTTTACTATTTCCCTAACACTAATTTTCTAAGCCTACCCTAACTCTAATTTTAACACTTAAAATTTGTAAAAAATCATTAAAATTTATTAAAGAAGATCTAAAATGTTATATTCAAATAAGATAGAAGCATGCACAAATATTTACATATATTATTGTTAACTTGCCTCAATAATCAAGCAATAATTCATTATAATTTCCTCTAACCATAGACATTTAAAGTCCATGTATTAGTAAAAGAATGAAATAAATCTTCTAGCTACACATAAAAGCAATTTTTCCATTGTTTATTTGTATTGGTTGATCAATGTCTAATTGTATTCCCAAAGATAACTTACAAGATAACATGGGTGATGGAAAATTTATTAATGAGATTTATATTTAGCATTAGCATTCTCATATTTGTGTCTATCTCATTGTTGTTTAATGTAGTGGTAAATAAGTTTATTTTAGCTAATCATTATATTTGATGTAGATTTGTTAGGTTGTGTCTAAAAAATGATACCTTTCACATAGGATGGTTTACATGAACTTCGAGCTCTTTTAGGATGAACTCCAAAATCCCTAGAATGAATATGCATCTTACATGTTTTAGAATTTGAGCTCTTTTAGTGTATGCTATGGATTATCTCATTCAAAATGACACCAAAAACATCAAATTTGGTTCACAATAAATTAACTTTTACTTCAATTAAAGTGAAGGATACAATAAGACCATAAAAATAACAATGAGAAAGAAAATAAGAAAATTTGAATAGAAAAGAAATGGATAGAAAACAATCTTCTCTCACCTAGGGTGAGGCAAGCAATGTTGTTCAATGTTAGGGCTAGAGTTCAATTAGAGTTAGGGTTATGACACAATTAGGGTTAGGGTTCAAATAGAATTAAGATAGTTTAATTAGGGTCAAGGTTAGGGTGATGTAGCCAACATTAGATTAATTAGAGTTAGGGATAGGATTTGGGTTAGGGTTATGGCTAGTGATATAATAAGGATTACAATTGGGTTAGCATTAGGATTAGTGTTAGGATTATGGTTAGAGATAGGGTCAAGATTAGGGTTAGGGTTAGGGTTAGGGATATAATTAGGATTAGGGTTGGGGTTTGAGTAAGGTTTACAGTTAGGGTTAGAGATAGGATTATGATTAGGGTTAGGGTTAGAGATAGAATTAGGATTAGGATTAGTATTAGGGTTAGGGTTAGGGTTAAGGTTAGGGTTAGGGTTAGGGTTAGGGTTAGGATTGGGTTTCGTGTTTGGGATAGTGATAGAAATAGAATTAGGATTAGGGTTGTGGTTTGTGTTCAAATTAGGGTTAGGGCTAGGATTAGAGATAGTGTAAGGATTAGGGTTAGGGTTAGGGTTAAATATAGAATTGGAATTAGGGTTACAATTAGGGTTAGATATAGAATTAGGATTAGTGTTGTAATTAGTGCTAGGATTAGGGTTAGGGTTCAGATTAGAGATAAAATTAGGATTAGGATTGGGGTTGGGGTTTATGTTAGGATTATGATTATGATTAGGCTTAGGGTTAGGGTTAGAGATAGGGTTAGCATTAGGGTTAGTGTTAGGGTTAGAAATAGAATTAAGATCAAGGTTAGAAATGAAATTAGAATTAGGATTTGGGTTAATGATAATATTAGGGTTAGGGTTCGGCATAAAGATAAAATTAGGATTAGGGTTTGGGTTAGCATTACAAGTAGGGTTACAATTACGGTGATGGTTAGAAATAGGGTAAAGATTAGGGTAAAGGTTAGGGTTAGAGATAGAATTAGGTTTAGGGATGAGGTTTTTTTAATGATTAGGTTTAGGGTTAGGGTTTTAGTTAGAGATAGTGTGAAGATTAGGGTTAGGTTACAATTAGAGATAGAATTAGGGTTACTATTAGGATTAGTTGGGGTTAGGTTAGAGATACTACCAACATTAGGGTTAGGATTAGGGTTAAAGATAAAAATAGGATTAGGATTAAGGTTTCCGTGAGGGGACCAATGTCTTTCAAAGTTAGGGATAGAGTTCAATTAGAGTTAGGGTTATGGAAAAATTAGGGTTAGGATTCAAATAGACTTAAGATGGTTTAAGATGGTTACATTGGTGAACCCGACGTGAAGACATGTTCTTCACAAATACGTAGACATTTTATTTGATTTTTGCAAGTATTGTACGAACCAATGCATCTGACAGACAAAACAACACAATTGATATTACGAACCGCATTTGACGAAGAAAATGATGCATCTAAAAAAAATTGACGCATCCATGACTTATCAAATTGCAACTGACTGGTGAGAATCTGTGATGCATCTGCCACTCTAAATGATGCATCTGATTGGTGAAATTTTTAGGCTCAATTTATGATTTTTAATCTTTCATTATGTTTTTGTTTTAGCTAATTATTTGGTTTGCAATGTGTGTTTTAGGGAGTTAACATAGTGTTTGTAGGACATATCATAGAAGATAAGTTTTTGAAACCCTTTCTGTAGGACGATCGATGAAGATAAATCTAAAAACTACTAATGAATTTTCTATAGAATTTGTGTCGAAGACTTTATTTTTGAAACAGACTGTCTGGTAGATTAGCAAATTGTCATTTGGGTTTAAAATTTACTACTATCTATTGTGTTTGGTGTGAAAGCACACTCTGTTATCACCCCCACGATCCAGTATATCAAAGTATCCTCTCCCCTTGCACATTCGTGCGATCTTGGGTGCAAGAGAATTGGTTACTGACTCTAGAAATTGGGTTTGTCTTGGTGGGAAAAGTACTCACCCCAAGAAGACTCAGACCAGTAACACGTTGAACTCGAGCGACTTCTAGCTAGTATATAAAAGTGGGTTCTTGAGGAAAACTTAAGAATCACAAGTATTGTTCCGACGAGAAGGGAAACAATGGTGTTTCACTGCATGGATGATACCCCACGAACAAAATTCCCGAATTAAACAACCTTATTTTTAGTAAGCCAAAAACCCTCTATTTACTAGTGTAGCAGGTCAGACCTGTGAAGCTATCTCACATTTTTACGGTTCATTATAGAGATGAGAAGTATGCCATGGGAGTTTCATGGGTACTGTAGCTTGGCTACCCTGAATGAAGTGTTGAGCAATGGAAGGGAGACATTGGGGTCAAGCTACTAGTCATCCACCTTGAATAAGTGTAGTTGCGGTAAAACCTAAGTGAGAACTCAATAAATACTATCCTTCACAGCCTTAGGATTGCACTTGTTTTCTAGAAATACACATGTTTATGACCATCAAACTAAAAATACATTGTCTTCAAATTGTATTTTTTTGTCAAAACTTGATCACAAAACAAAGTCGGTTTACACTACAATTCACTGAAAAACTACAACAGTTCATCAGAAAATTGCAATTGTCAAATAGAGTCGCAACTGTTCACCAAAAAAATGTATTTGATTAGTAGAGTCACATTTGTAATAGAGTCTATCGAATCTATCAAAAAGTTAGTCCAATTTGCATGTCACAAAATCTGAGTCGCATTTGTTAGAATAGCTCACATCTATTTAGTATAAAACCACATCTGATATATTAGTCGCATTTATCATTAACTCTATTACTGGAAACTTGTAATTTCCATATGCTATATGAATAGGTGAGCCACATCTACAGTCTTGAATGATGCATATTCCCCTATCACAGAACTAATGTACTTTTACCAGTACACAACTAAGTCTTGAAAACCACATCTAATCAATCCATAGTCACAATTGATTCCCTAAGTTGCATCCGCTGAAAACAAAACCACATGTGTTTGATACTTGAGTCTAAATTTAGTAGAAAACCACAACTGTTAAATTCTGCAACACATCTGCCTAAGTATAAGAAAACCAGAATTTATTGTCATAGACCAAGAACAAACAGTCAAACTAGTATCTAACTTATCCTTTTTCAGTGATTCCTGGATATAAACTAATTTTTTTTCTCAAAACTTGTACGATTACATCCTTTAGGAATCATTCAGTCATAGTGATAGGTACCCTAGTCATACATCTTACAAGTTCATCTTAGGGGCCTTTATTTCCTTTAGAGAGATCATCTTTTGTAGATTTTAGGATAGAAACCTTTCACACTTTAGATAAACCCTTGATTCAACAAACGTTGTCATTGAACCTAGTCATCATATCTTTTTTCCTACACGTGAGTCCTTCTAGCTCACCAGTCTAGTCTGGGAGTTCACCTTATCTTTTAGTCTTAGTCCTACAAGGGTTCCTTGTCAAAACTAAATTGAAACCTTGAAACTTGGGGTACACTATAACTGATAGATAACCTCTTTTAGAATCCTCCAAATTGATCACTTAGCCTTTGCATATTTAGACCATGTCATCCTAGAATAGTGTCATTTTAGACCTACCTTATTTGTAGAGAAAATACCAAAAAAATAGCTGCATAAATTCATTTTTTATATTCAGAAAATCCCAAAAACATAGATTAGATTCATAATCATCCATAGACTTAGCTGTTGCATCACTTGCACTTTGAGCTTACATTACATGGTTGAAACAAGATCAAAAAGGAAAGAAAGAGAAAACATGGCTAATCCAAATGATTTCATCAATTCATTCTCATTTAGACCTCACAAGACTTTGTTAGAGAAATTTGTTACTAGAGATACACAAGGACATGTTATAGTGGAAGAAATAGATGCTGTCGCACAAGACCTTGAGTTTGCTTCCTTTGTAGATGACTATCTAGCAAATGATCCTCAACGACACTTAGCCAAATTTCTAGCAGAAGGTGCTAAACTACCTTCAGGTTTTGATATTCATACCCTAAAAACTACATCTACTTAGGGAACAAACACCACTACCACTAGTACTATTGTACCTCAAGTGACTATTGCTATACCATCTGGAGGACCCATATAGAGTGATTCAACAATAAACACAACTCCATTTGGTATGCCTACCTCAACATAGGGGCTAAATTTTACCATAGGGGCATCATCATCCAATCCTTTCAGTCCTCTTGTTGGGAATAAAAAATCTAGAACATCAGCTCCTATACCAAGTGTTAATGTCACTAGCATGATTCCATGGACAACATCTATACAAAGTGTCTGTATCTCTGGAAATTTATGTTTGATTAGGTTATAATTGTTAAATCTAAAAATCCAAAGAAAATAATGGAGTGCAAAGGAGAAAACATGAAAATAAATAAAACAAAGTTACCCAAATCTTCAATCTCCATGGCCAACCTCCATTACACCTTCTAGCTTGCTGCAAGTTGAAGAGTGCCCTTAGATTCTTGGAGCAACTTAAGACTATGCCATGTCCTACACAAGTGTTGAAGGATTTTACTATGCAAAGATGACTCTAAGTGCCTAAGAGAAGTTCTAAGTATGCATGAAAATGTGTTGTGAAAATGAAGATCAAAATTTCGCTTGAATGCTTGAGAGAGAGGAGGAAGAAGAAGACCAAATGAATTCGAAATTGCCATTTTATAAGAAAAGGAAATTTCAAATGGACAGATGAGATTGAAGGTCGAATCAACGGTCCAAAATTGATGCACCAAGAATATGCCATGCATGGAAAAAACTATGACGCCGACTGTTATGACAGATATGCAAGACATGTAGGCTATGGCAGACATGCAGACTATGACATGAAATAATGATAGGGTATCTTTGACCAAGTGGAGGTGCATAAATAATTTATTCAAAATGGAGGAAAATGACAAGTGGCAAATAAATAATTTATCCAAATTATTTATTTAGATAAAATGAAAAGAAGAGCATTTAATTAAATTTATCAATTTAATTAAATGAAGAGATGAAAATTAGGCCTTAAAAAATTAATTTAGATTAACTATTTAATTAGGGGAGGTGGCATGGGATAGTTAAATGATTTTAATAATTGTTTAACTATGGAAGAATTAAAGGACCATGAATAGATAAATAATTAATGGTAATTATTTAACTATAGATGAAAGATGCCAAAATAATTAAATAAATAATAATTTATTTAACTATTGAAGAAGAGGAAGAAATTAGTGACACAATTAGTTTATTTAATCGATCATAATAGAATAAATAGTCATGAATTAATTAAATAATTAAAAAGATTTAATTAATAGATGAAAATGGACTGGATAACATAATTATCTTAATTATGCTAGGACGAAAGTGGCGAGAAATGGAGCTTGTAGGCCTAGGTCAATTTTCAGTGTCTACATTTTGCCCCTCTTTGTCATAATGCAGCATGTCGCATTGTGACAAGGACAAATAAGTCAAAAATATGCCCCGGTGCAAAATAAGATGAGGAAGAATGATGAGGAGGGTTATGGTATGCCCCCTCGAGAGGACAGATGGGTTCCAAGAACACGGGTGTGCTCTCAAAATCGATGAGAAGACTAGAATATGAAGAGACAAAGAAATGTTAGTGCAAAAGATATGGATGATGATATGGATGCAATGCCTATATGAGATGGGCAAGGGAAGATGACAAAACAGAAGGAGATGCATGTTAGTAAGACGAAAAAGATCCTTCAACACATTTCCATAGGACTACTAATTGTTGCTCTTAATCATCATTGGGAAGATTATTGTGATGGCCAACAAACACCATGATATGACGTAAATCAAGGTGTGCAAGGTCATACCATCACTTGACTTAAACAGTCACAAACAAGGATGATCATGACTCATACAAAAAGGAACATTTGCCCGTCTTTTTGTTATAACCAACTGCAAGAAGAAAAAGACAAGAAGGACAAATCATGAAACATCGTTGCTTCTCTAAATCCTATTTCCAGGACATCCTCGAGAAACTAGCAACATGATTGCCAAAAAGGACAAAATAAAGCCAAAACCATCATCATGATACGTCGCTACTTTTCTAAATCTCGAAGTCAGGACATCGCTGAGAAACTAGTAACATGAGTGTCAAAAGACAAGACAAACGTCATGATATGTCGCTGCTTCTCTAAATCCTGTTGTTGGGATCTTGCTGAAAAACTAGTAACATGATGAAAAATCAATAGACAAGTGCCAAGTGTTTGCCAAGTGTTTTAATGTTGAGATGTCAGGGTGTCAAGTTTTTGACGATGCCAAGATGACGAGTGCTGAAGATTTCCAAATTCAAGAAGGACACATCCTGAATAATGTTGATGTCAAGAGGAGAAACCCCCAAAAGTCAAGAGGATCCCTCAAAATGCTAGGTGATAGTGACGATGCCTAGGAAGGACACATCCTAAGGCATAAATGATAGGGGTTATTCTTCAGAAGGACACATCTGAAAGAACATTTATGTCAAGAGGAGTGATCCTTAAATGTCAAGAGGATTGCTCAAAATGTCAGATGAAGATGATGATGCCTAGGAAGGACACATCCTAGGGCATGAATAAATGACAGGCTACCCTTCATAAGGACACATCTGAAGAGTAAGTAAGATTTGAAAGGCTTGACTAAGTTTGACTGAGATTGACTGATTTTGATATGCCAAGATGATTGTCATGTTCTGTTGACAGATTGTCGAAGTTCACTTGGGTAGATTGTTCGTTCAAATTTAAAGACTATTTCATGTGTGTTCTAAAATTGTGCAATGAACCCTAATGGACTGACCTAGTGCGGCCTTGGGGGCCCATCGACAGATGGCCTTGCCAATGTTATGCACTCAGAGACCTCGTAGTTCGACACGACCAAAGAATTTGTCTTGTTGACGAAAGATTGAGTCATGATTTATTTTGACAAACCTAATAGGACTGACCTAATGTCTTGAGGGCTCGAAGATGAGCCTTGCCTACGTAGTAAATGCACAGAGACAACGTAGTTTGAAAATGACAAAGACTAATAAAGACTTGAATTGACGTGACTGTGTTGAATGGCATGACTATGTTTTGGAAGTTTTGTGTTTTCTTCAGGATGTTTTTCGATTTTTAGGTCTTTTTTCAAGACATTTTTTTTATTTTTAAGTCTTTTTTAGGACATTTTTTGATTTTTAAGTCTTTTTTTAGGAAATTTTCCAATTTTTAGGTCTTTTTTTAGGACATTTTTTTGATTTTTAGGTGTTTTTTAGGGACATTTTCTAATTTTTAGGTTTTTTTTTAGGACATTTTCTAATTTTTAGGTCTTTTTTCAAGACATTTTCTGATTTTTAGGTCTTACACATGAGAATCCAAGGAAAAACATGATTGTGCCCCAAGTCAAGCTGAATACTAATTGACAGGTGATGACAATGTTGTTTGACATGGGAAGAACGCATCCCGAAACAACGTGAGAATGACGATCATGTGACGAAAGTATCGAGGTCTGCAGCCAGGCCAGAAAAAAATTCAAGTAATGTTTTGGATAATGTGTCAGTATGGATTAGACTCATTGCATTTGGAATGACTTGGTTAGGACTAAATGGGATGATGAAGTATCCTTAGGCCGTTTGACAAGGGAAAGCCAAGATAGGTGACAAACATGAAAGGATGAGAGATGGTCTTGGCAGGAGACATGTGACTAGAGGAATTGGCATATGATCTTCAAGGATTGTGTCACATAGGGATAATGAGGTTATGACAACAATGACATGATGTTGTATACATAGTTTGTGACCAAAGGATTGACATGTCAAGAGTTTTCCCCAAAGCATGATTTATGTTTGCATATTTTATGCTAAGACCAAGGTAGGTGGGAAAATGGGCGGGGGAATGATATGGATTAAATGGAAAAATGGAAATGTCATGAGGAAAGGCATGGGAAATGAAACGACTTGCCCTCAAGTGTAATGGTCCACATAGACAATTTATTTTACATATGACGCCTGTTTTCCAGGTTTTCATTATGGTACTTATCCAGGGCGCCTGTTTGCTAGGTTTTCACTGTTGGACGAAACTTTTTCTCTTTACTATTTTCTTGACTTTTTTTTTTTTTGTGTCACCAAGATGCCTGTTTGCCAAGTTTTCATCAGAGTGACAATTTTTTGATTTTTCCATTTTTTTGTATTTTTGATATTTTAGGATGACCTTGATGCCTTAACTAACCATTGATTGTTTTGAAGCTACTGACGGTGTTGATGTAGAGACTGGTGCCATGATATTCCAATAATAACCTTTCTGAAGTAACTTCCTTGTCAGGATCGTAGCACTTACATACAATTGATTGATGTCATCATGATCCTTTTCAATACTAGAGTTGGCCTTATCAAAATACGCACATTGTGATAGAGTGCCATGAGAGGCCTTATGATAAAGAGTTGTTGCTAAGATGTGATGAATTTGTGGTGTGGGACTTTTGGATTGTAGACGAGATGTAGGATTATGGTGGATGATGGTAGACATGGATGGACTGTTGGGATGTTTGGATGATTACTTTTTATTTTCCAAACTTGGTATGATGGATTTTTGGAGGGATTTTCCTTTAGATGCCTTGCTTGATGACTATTTTGAAGGAGGTTGTGTTATACATGAGTCCTCTTGTCTTGTGCTCCACATTTTGACTTTTTCTTTTGACATATTTTCTTTGCTTGACTTTTTTTGGTCCACTTTTCTTTTTGTCTGGATGGACATTTGATTTTTGGTAAGGCTTTTGTTTTTGTTGGTTCCAAAGGGAAGGTTTAAGATGTTGAGAATGATGGTTTATGCTGTGGGTGGACAACCTTATCAGGTTCCACTGACATCGTTTGCCCCTAGTATGACTGATCGTTTGATTTTCCTGAAGTTGAAGTTGTATTGCTCATGAACGCCTAGTCCTTTGCCTTGATAATGCATGCTCTGACAGATTCTATTTGTGATGGGGTATTTATTGTTTTGAAAACAAGATGCTAACCCATCCTGATGTATGTGGACACTGTCACTTGGAATATTTTTGTCTACAAGAAAGCCTGCTCTGACAAAGATAGATGACCCTAGTTGATAAAGTGTCTTAGCTTCATTATCATGTTGGCCATATTTCTGACTGATATCTTTGGTCTAATCTTGTGACACGTTAGGTTTAGATGATTCTATTAGTGCTTCCAAGTCAATGTCGAATCCTTCGTTATGGTTAGTGCCATGGAGTCCAATGAAGTCAACTATAGCTTGATCATTTGCAAATATGTCCATAATGGAAGACTCTTGTTCTTGAGGAATATCATCTATGTGTGTCATGGAGGCAAGTGACTCATCTTGGAAAGTGTCGATAGTCAGGTCCTGAATAGGGTTGTCAAGTGTTTGATCATAAATGACGTAAAGGTCGAGTGGATCATTTTGGATTTCTTGGTCAATGGTAGGGTCTTGGTCAAAGATGAGGTTGTCATGGATGATATAATCAGAAATAGAATTTTTGTTAAGGATAGGTGTGTTTTGGATGTCATGATTATTTTGAAGGACATCTTGAATGGACTTTGAGATAGGGTCATGGGATGGACTACCTTGATCCTGACATGAAGGTGACGTTATAATGTCATGCTTTGGGCTTTCATTGTGACATGTATCCTCAAGTTTAGACAATGGGATTTGACTTTGGACAATGAAAATTTTTTCATGACTAAATGTGGCTTGTGAGGGAATGAATTGAAAATTATTGATGGATGAAGGACTAGGATAGGATGCGGAGACTTGAACTGGACTAGTATGTGAAGGACAAGGATATGACATGGAGACTTGGATAGGACTAGTATGTGAAGGAATAGGATAGGACATGGGGACTTGGATTGGATTAGTTGGTGATGACATAGGATATGACATGAAGACTTGGACTGGATCAGTGTAAGGTTGACTAAAATAGGATTTGGATACTTGGATGGGATCAACGTGGTATGATGTGGAGACTTGACATGAGTTGGTAGATAGTTGATAAGGCATGTAGAATTGGACGGGATTGATAGGTGAAGGACTAGAATATGACATGGAGATTTGTAATGGACTGGTGGATAGTTGGTTTCCCTTGTCAAGGTTAGGATAAGGGTCATAAGTGGATGTTTGTTGTGAATTAATGGCAGGATTTATGTTAAGTGACTATTGATGGTGAGGGTAGACGGATGGAGGTCCCAAAGTATTTATGTCAAAGCCCTGTGGTAACCTAGCCCCTTGGTCCAAAAGCATGGCTATATACCTTTGAGGGTCACGTAAGACTAATTTTTCTACAAAGGAGGCTATATCAGGATTTTGCGTTGCAGCTTCTAAGTCTTCTACGTATACTTGTCCATTTTGGTCTCTTTGTATGAATGGTTCAGAAGGATTTCGTGATGAAGATGGAATGTTCATGGAAGATTGCATGTTCATGTTGTGAAATGGGTCAAAAAAATTCCAATGTTGGTTCATGTCATAAGTGTTATTATCAATGTTTGGATTGAAATCTTGTCCAAAGTTTTTCATTTGTTCTCTCTGTCTTTAAAGCCTAGTCTCAACCATAAAAGGGGATTGATCAAATGAGGATGATAAGAATGACAACTAAATGCAAGGATGACACTAGCCTATGTTTTTGGATTTTTATTTATTTATTTATATATTTTTTTTGGATAAAGGGTGACAATGCAAGACTATGTTTTTTGGATTTTTTGACAATAAGGGATGCAATATGACAATGTTGTCTAAAGAAAATGACTAATTCCAAAGGACAATGAAGACTAAGATGACAAGTTATGATACTATTTTTTTCTTTTTTTTGTATTTTTGGAGGATGTCAATGCAAGGTGATAATGGCGTTTTCCTAAGGAAAATGACCAATGCAAGGTGATAAATTGTTAATAAAGGATGTCAAATGTCAAGGTGACAGTGAGGACTAATGTGAAAATGTTGGTTAAGGAAATGACCAATACAAAGTCTAGATGCCAAATGAGGACTATGATGACGATATTTTGGATTTTAATGGTATGCAAATGCAAAGGTCTAAAATGATTTGGAATAAGGTTTCCTAACCACCCTATTCTTAATCTATGTCTCAATTTTAGAATATCAAAGGACTTGTTTGAAGGATTAAATGACAAGGACAAAATAACAAGTGAGTCTTCCTAACTAGACTTTTGAGTCGGAAGGATCTCACAATAGGACAATGACTAAAGGAGATAATGATGTCTAAGTCCAATGATAACCTAATTTTGAAAGTCAAGATTTTGCAAAGTGAGGTAAGGTTATCCTAATCCAAAATATGAAAAATGAGATGAGGACCTAAGTTTTTGGTTTATGACTGAAAATGCAAATGGTGAAGCCTAAGGATGAAGCTAAATATTTGCAAATATGACCCTATGGTAAGATGCAAGGTAAAGTGTACAAGGAATGAGAGATTTGAGCAATTTCAAAGTTGGTTTCTAACAAAAACCTCTTAGAAAAAAAATGTTTGATAGCAGGCTAAGACTGTTGTTTTGATGTTTTATTGAAAAATTTGAGTTGTCCGGGGTTGATTGTTTATGTCTAGATTTGTGAATGTTGTGTATATTGTTTGGAGATCCAGAAAACACTTGACAAACACGATGTTTTGGTGTATGAAAACACACATGAGCCAAGTACAATCCTAATAGGCCAATAGGCCAAGGGTTTGTATACTTGATATAGCCCACTGATATACCCCGGATTGGTGCTAAACACCTTTCCTTCTCGAGAGTGGATAGCTTAGAAGTTTGGTGGCACTGGCTCCCCTCCACGACTCATTAACGTCATTCAGGCACACCAACATCAGATTCTTGGGTCATCACTTCCCAAGAATTGCTATCTCTACTCAAGGGAGTCAGTAGTGAGTATCTTCGGGCATGATACTGTACCCTGCACTATACCAAGCAACGGCCAAAAAAGGTTGGACTCTAAAACAAAAGGTGTTTATTACGGGCATTCCGTTTGTAGGGCATGATCCATGCGGCGAGAGTCCCCTTTCGGATCCATCTCGTTGGAACCATATGTGTGATTCTTGGGATTTCCCCAAGAATCCACTTTTATATACCAGCTGGAAGTCCCTCGAGTTCAGGGTGCTACCGGTCTGAGTTGTCCTGGGGTGAGTACTTTTTCCCACCAGAATAGACCCAAGTTCTAGAGTCAATAACCATTTCTCTTACACCTAGGATCGCCCGAAAGCGCAAGGGGAGATGATACTTCGATTACTAAGTCATGAGGGTGACAAAAATAAGGTGGGTCTAGTTTTTTGATCACCTTGTTTTCATAAGGTGAGAGCATAATCACCTACCACCTTTAAACACAGTCAGACAGAATCAAACACATTGTTCATTTTAATGCACTAATGAAAGTTTTTTCTAAACTAGAAATCACAAACACATTGTTTGAGAAATGAGTCTTCGACTAACGGAGCTACGAAACCACAAGCTAGTAGATTCATAAATGTCTTGAACCAACAAGAAAGCTGTAAATAACTAAATTAGGACAAGAGATTAAAAACCAAAGTAAAAGTCAGTAAATAACTAAATTAGAAAATATAAAGACTAAACTAAACTAAGAAAAAGAAATCAAAGAAAACTAAAAACTAAGAGCTCAATTTTTTTATTGCTCCAAAAGAAGCAGTTTTTGGGAGCCCCATTCCAAAGCCACACGCTACAAATAGAAGATTAGTAAAAAAAAACTTAAATGAAAACAAAAAACTAAAATAGTGATAACTTTCTCAAAACTAAACAAAATTTTAAATCGTAGATATCTATGGAAAGCTAAGACATAGACCTTCAAAACCCAAAAAATGTTTTGCAAAATTCTGCAAGACAAAAGCGCTATAAACAAAAGAAAATTCGGGCTTGAACAACTAAATCTTAAAAGCTGCGGTCACTAAAACAGCCATAATTTTCTCAAATATTAACAAAATTTTAAACCGTTTGAAGTTATGGAAAGCTAAGAATGAGGCCTACAAAACCCAGAAAACGTTTTAAAATATTTTATGCACCCGTTTTTTTGTGCTCAAAAGAAGGTGACGGGATTTTGTATGAATTCTTGGCTGTAACCTGCAAAACAACAAAAACAAACAAGAAAACAAACCAATTTCTCTACAAGAAAACAAACGTCGGGTTCACCAAATGTATCTCTAGAAATTTATGTTTGATTAGGTTAGAATTGTTAAATCTAAAAATCCAAAGAAAATAATGGAGTGCAAAGGAGAAAACATGAAAATAAATAAAACAAAGTTACCCAAGTCTTCAATCTCTATGGCTGACCTCCATTACACCTTCTAGCTTGCTGCAAGTTGAAGAGTGCCCTCAGATTCTTCGTGCAACTTAAGACTATGCTATGTCCTACACAAGTGTTGAAGGATTTTACTATACAAAGATGACTCTAAGTGCCTAATAGAAGTTCTAAGTATGCATGAAAATGTGTTGTGAAAATGAAGATCAAAAGTTCGCTTGAATGCTTGAGAGAGAGAGGAGGAAGAAGAAGACCAAATGAATTCAAAATTTCCATTTTATAAGAAAAGGAAATTTCGAATGGACGGATGAGATTAAAGGTCGAATCGACGGTCCAAAATTGATGCACCAAGAATATGCCATGCATGGAAAAAACTATGACACCAATGACTATGACAGACATGCAAGACATGAAGGCTATGACAGACATGCAGACTATGACATGAAATAATGACAGGGTATCTTTGACCAAGTGGAGGTGTATAAATAATTTATTCAAAATGGAGGAAAATGACAAGTGGCAAATAAATAATTTATCCAAATTATTTATTTAGATAAAATGAAAAGAAGATCATTTAATTAAATTTATCAATATAATTAAATGGAGAGATTAAAATTAGGCCTTAAAAAATTAATTTAGATTAACTATATAATTAGGGGAGGTGGCATGGGATAGTTAAATGATTTTAATAATTGTTTAACTATGGAATAATTAAAGGACCATGAATAGATAAATAATTAATGGTAATTATTTAACTATAGATGAAAGATGCCAAAATAATTAAATAAATAATAATTTATTTAACTATTGAAGAAGAGGAATAAATTAGTGACACAATTAGTTTATTTAATCGATTAGAATAGAATAAATAGTCATGAATTAATTAAATAATTAAAATGATTTAATTAATAAATGAAAATGGATTGGATAACATAGTTAAGTATCTTAATTATGCGAGGATGAAAGTGGCGAGAAATGGAGCTTGCAGGCCTAGGTCAATTTTTAGTGTCTATAGTCTCAATGTTGCTAGTACCATACCACAGATTAGAGTTTCACAAACAGGAGGCATACCCTCTTTCCAATATGGAAACTAACCCAACACTTCACAGATTTTGAGTCAAAATGAACTTTCACAAACTCTGAATCAAAATCCATTTTCACTGATTCCAAATCAAAACCCATTCACTAACATTCCAAATCCAAACCCACTTTACATACCCACATTTAATGAAAACCCATCACACAACGCTCGATACCAAAACATGTACATGGATCCAAATAATCTAGCTAACACATCATTAACTCAAGTTGACGTCTTGTAGAGACAAATGCACAAACTTCAAACAGAGATGGATAACATGGCAGTGTCTAACAAGAAAACCTTTTTAGCAAAGGATTTATGCCCATTTCCTTTCGATAAGTCATTATACATGACACCTTTCCCTCATGGGTATGTCATACCAAACTTTCCCAAATACAATGTAAAGAGAAATTCAATCAAACACATAAGGGAATTTTCCACGATGTGCATAGATGTTGCCTACGACCTCACCTATCTTATGAGACTCTTTCCGAGAAGTCTTATAGGAATTGCACTAGAGTGGTTTTCTAGTCTTGACTATGGCATAAAATCATGGGGTGAACTAGTTGAGAAATTCATTGAAAACTTATCCTTTAACATCGACCACAAAATAAACATAGGAACCTTGTGTCATACTACACAAGATGAAGGGGAAATTTTATTGCATTCTTCCAGAGATGGAGAACTATAGCTAGTCGATGTCTTGTCGAGATACCTGAGAAATAGAAGGTCACTATGTTCCAAGAAAACCTTAACCCAAAATTGAGAAGTAGCTTAAGGGTACATTGTTGCACATCCTTTACAGAACTAGTGGAAAAGGGAATCATACAAGAAAAATATCTCATTGACAAAGGAGAACTTAAGACACAGAAACCTAATAGAAATCCAACTATGCAAAACACCCCCAATGACAAAAACAAGTTTTGGTCTCGGAATAAAAATGTTACCAACGATGGGGTGGTTGATGCAAAAAATTTACAAGTAGGACCGATCATCACACTTAGAGGAAATATCCCCTCTACTAACACACTCAACGCCGTTAACAAAACCCCCAACACTACCCAAAACACACAACGAACACAACAACAAAGACGATTTCCAAAAAATGAGTTTACTCCCCTTGGAGAACCCATCGAGTCAATATTCAAACCACTATTGCAACACAATCTTATACAACTGTAGGAGCCAAGACAATATGACCCAAGGGAATTAAAACCATCTTGGTGGGATGATAATACCTTTTGTGATTTCCATCGGACCAATGGAAATAGTCTACAAAATTATCGTCAACTGAAAAACACCATACAAGACTTTGTTGACAATAGAACTATTGAAGTCAGTGGAAAAAAACTTACATCTTCAAACACTGATCACAAGGTATTTTCAGATCCATTACATGACCATGGGAAAGGAAAATCCCCCAGTTTGGGTAACAAGACCAATAATTCCTCCAACTATGCTAGTGTCAAGCATGATTATAGTGGATCTATCTTAAATCATATCTGAGCCACTGATGAGCATGTCAATACCATTTCCATAAATAAAACTCCCGAGTGTGTTGTTAAGACTCGTCGGACCAAGATCACCATCCAAGACCCTCCATCACATCAGACATCATAGACTTCCAAACCGCAGTATAACTTACTTGATCAATTGGGGAAGACCCCAACCCAAATCTCCATCTTGGAATTGTTGTGTATATCTGCTAAACATCGATCCATTTTAGATAAGGATTTACAAAGAATGAATGTTCCTAATGATCTTGATGTCAATCACTTTGAGGAAATGGTGGGCTACTTGAAAAATAATCATCATGTCACATTCTCTGAACAAGACTATGCAACTGAGAAGACATCATAACGACTTGTTACATCTTGAAGTCCTTGTTGACAAAACCAAAGTTAGATGAGTTCTGGTAGATGGAGGAACATGGTTAAATCCTTGCAAATTTAAATTGATTAAGGCATTAGGTTTCTTAGAAGCATGTGTAGACACAACCAAAATCATTGTCATTAAGGCTTATGATGATGAGGAATGGAAATCAAAGGGGGTGGTAACACTTCCTATCAGAATTGGTCCTGCAGTTATGGAGACAAAATTCCAAGTCTTGGATCTCACCCTTCAATACAATCTTCTACTAGGAAGGCCATGGATTCATGCCATGAAGGAAGTCCCTTCCACATATCATCAATGTCTAAAATTCCCTTACAGTGGTACTAAAATAACAATAGATGGTGGCCCATATCCATTCCAATATTGCATCAATCTTTGAGAGACACCTCAATGCTAAGTGCCTGTAAATCAAGAAGCCTCATCATCCAATTCATCTCATTATGTCAATACATCCAATCTCACTAGAAGATTCACTTCGCCATCATTACCTTCCACTCCTGGGGTCAAGATCCAAGACAAGTGTTGTGGAGAATATCACATGAAGACATCTTATTGTGTTAGCCATCCGATTTCTCCTAAATCATACGGTTTACCTACAATAGATAGGAGAAAATCAATGGTCACCATAAACATTCCTCCCTCAACAACCTTTACAAAATGGAGAGAATTAAGAAAATAATCCATACATGCAGAAGATGTGACCACCTGGTTGTATAGAGAAGATCGTAAAGAACCTCCCTCACTTGCTCACATTCTTACAGATCAATATGGAAAAGGTTTCACAATCATGCAAAGAAAAGAATATAATGGAGAGAGTGGCTTAGGCTTACATCAAGATGGGAGGAAAAAAATGATTATTGTTTCTAAGTGGATGAAAGGCTTAGGGCTTGGGTTTCAACTGATTCAGATTGGCGTTCCTAGTACCACATCACCTTTACTTGAGGAAGTAAGTGCTTCTAAAAATATTGAGACATCTGAAAAACCATCTAACCAACCCTATTGTGACTCCCCTAACTCTAACGAATATGAGTGGGATTCCCTATCTTCCACCTCTGCCATGGACCTTGATAAGTTATTTGGAGAACTTGACTTAATATTGAAATCTTTGCCAAATCCATTGAATTCCTGTCCACCTAAGAATTTGACAAAAGAGGAATGGTTTAAACATTAATACTAGGAATCTCTTGATCCTAACTCTTGGGAACTTGCTAAATTTGTTTCAAATAACCAAACCTTGGCATTAGGCCCACCTCAGAATCCACCTAGATCCAAGCAAAAGAGCAAAGAGGACTTGGTACAAAATTTTTGTGACTATATGAACAACTTAGATTTTACCTTGACCCCCTTTAAGTTTGACAACTCCCATGATGAAATTCCCTTAGTCTATCCCCAACTCATTGATTGGGACCAACAAGAAACACCAGTCTTAGAATTTTTTGAGAATGACAAAGTGATTGCTGAGTTCCTAGGATTACGAGAAGGAATACCTAGTGGTGATCACAAGGCTAGATTTACCATTGATTTGGACAAGAAAGCATATTTTGGGGAATCTGTTCAACCCTCTAGTCGCAAAAATAAGAAAAACAATGACAAAATCAAAATGATGAGTCTCTGGGTGAAAATCGAAAGGCACCTTTAGACAATGAAAAAGCAAAAAATAAGGATGCATCCAAAGGAAAAAACCTCTTTGAGGCATCTAAAGATGGAGGTTTGAACATTCTCTCTGTTGCATAGGAAAAGTCACCCATGCTAGTTGAAGAATCAATGGAAGCTAACATAGGCACATAAGAGAATCCCCGACTGGTATATTTTGCAGCATCATTGACAAAAGAAGAGCAGCCAAAATTCTGCAACTTCTTTACAAAAAGATAGATTAATTTTTCCTGGTCATATGTAGACATGCCTGGGCTAGATCCTGAACTTGTACTACATCATTTTCCCTTACAACCAGGTGTAAAACCAATGAAACAAAAAGTGAGGAAAAATCACCCACAAATTTCTTTACTAGTCAAGGCTGAGTTGAAGAAACTATTAGACGTTGGCTTCGTTAGATCAATTGACTATGCAGATTGGATTTCCAATCTTGTACCAGTCACCAAACCAACATGGGAAATCCACATTTGCACAGTTTCAGAGATATAAATAAAGCTTGTCTTAAGGATGACTTCCCTCTACCCAACATTGACATGGTAGTAGACATGACTGCAGGATATGAGATGTTGTCCCTTATGGATGGATTTTCAGGGTATAATTAGATCATGATTGCAATTAAAGACCAACCTAAAACAACTTTCACATGTCCATGGGGAACATATTGCTAGAATGTCATGCCCTTCAAACTCAAAAAAGTTGGAGCAACCTATCAGCATGCCAGGACCACTATTTTTATGACGTTATACACACTCTTAAGGAGGATTATGTCGATGAACTTATTGCTATATCACTAACAAGGGATGATCATTTAAAGGTATTAGACAAGATATTTTAAAGGATAGAATAATATAAAGTGAGACTAAATCTGAAGAAATTTGTGTTTGGAATGAAATTAGGAAAGCTTTTGGGTTACATCATTTCTAGAAGGGTCATTGAAGTGGATCTAGCTAAGGTAAAATAAATCATAGACATGCCTCCACTAGCTAATCTCAATCAGCTAAGGACATTACAAGGGAGACTGCAATTCATCAGAGGATTTATAGTGTAGTTAACAAATAAGACACATCCCTTTCAACATTTACTTAGAAAAGGAATACCCTTTGTATGGTCAGGTAAGTGTCCAGAAGCTTTTCAATTGATTAAGGACTATCTACTCACACCACCAGTCTTAATGCAACCTATTGAGGGATGACCATTGATTCTCTATATTTCAACAACCCATTCATCACTCAGAGCATTGCTTGCCAAGAATGACAATGAAGGTCATGAAAGGGCAGTATACGATATCAGTTAGACCTTGGTGGGTTATGAGCTTAACTATAGTACCATTGAATGTGTTTGTCTTGCGGTAGTATTTGTTACTAAAAAACTAAGGAACTATATGCTAAACCATCAAACAATGTTGGTTGTGAAGATAGATCCTTTAAAATATCTCCTAAGCAAAGCAACATTAACAGGGCAACTGGCCAAATGGGTAGTGATACTTAGTGAGTATGATATCCAGTACATAGAAAGAAAGGATATTAAGGGACAAGTCATTGCTGATCAGTTAACTGATGCATCGATACAAGCAGATCACCCTCTAGTTGTAGATTTTCTTGATGAGTTCATATTCACCATTGACACAAAAAAACACATGGAAATTATAATTTGACGGGTCCTATACGAATCATGGCTCAAGGGTTGGTATCCTGTTTATCACACCATAGGGTGATTCTATCCCTAAGTCATTCAATATTTCCTTTCCATGTACCAATGACATAGTAGAATATGAGGCTCTTGTGACAGGATTACACATGGTAGTCAAATGGAATATCAAGAACCTACAGGTTTATGGTGATTCTCAATTGGTAATCCAACAAGTAAATGATGATTATGAGACTAAGGATGAAAATATTAGTCCCTACAAATGCATGGAAGATAGTTTCAAGGAGTACTTTGACAAGGTGGATTTTCATCAAATACCTTGTGTCCTAAATAGGGTAGTAGATGCCATGGCTACTATTGCTTCACTCCTCAACATACCAAGTAACATGCCTAAGTTTGAATTTTTGGTAGAACAACTTTTGATCCCTGCCTATGCCATCCTAGATTTAGAGATGGTGTGTGATATTGTTGGTCCTGATTCCCCATGGTATAAAGATATCTATGACTACGTCCATGCCAAAATTATATCCCCTGATATTTCTAATAACCAAGGTAGGAAATTCCTTCGCAAGTTAGCCAAGTACACCGTCATCGAAGACACCGTGTATAGACATGCCTTAGATAATATCCTACTAAGATGTCTCGATACTGAAGAAGCACAAGAAACCTTGTGTGGGGTACATGAGGGTATATGTGGATCCCATTCTAGCGGTCCTACCTTAGCTAAAAAGATTATGCAATTAAGTTACTATTAGCCTACCATAGAAAATGACTCATATGTCTCTGTTAAGAAATGCCATCAATGTCAGGTACATGGAGACCTTGATACATGCACCTGTGCAGGAGCTCTATCCCATAATGTCATCATGGCCCTTTGCCCAATGGGGACTCGACCTCATAGGTAAGATACATCCCACATCATCCAATGACCATAAGTTCATCATTACTTCCACTAAGTATTTTACAAAGTGGATTGAAGCTATTCCCATGACCTACATCACCGACACATAGATATGTAAGTTTATCTTGAACTATATCATCTATCGGTATGGTGTTTCTCAATCCATTATCACAGATAATGGTCGTCCATTTAAAAACCAAGAAGTTCATCATCTCTACGAAGATTTCCATATCCAACATCATTTTTTCACCCCATATTACCCACAAGGTAATGGCCAAGCTGAGGCATCAAATAAAACTATTATCAGAATCCTCAAAAATACTGTCAATGATGCTAGCCGAGATTAGCATTTACAACTTAATCTAGCCTTATGGGCTTACTGCACAAGCATCCATACTCCCACTAGTGTGACACCATATTCCCTAGTATTTGGTTCCAAGGCCATTATTCCTATTGAAGTTGAGATTCCTTGCTTGAGGGTATCCTTGAAAGGGCATATTGATGATGAAGAGTGCCAAGTTTCAAGACTACATGAGCTAGAATTCCTAGATGAATGAAGACAAAAGGAATTAGATCATTAGATCATCTCCAAGCATATCAGAATCATCTTTGTCGCAACTACAACAAGGTCTTGAATAGAAACTTTGACATTGGTGACCTAGTCTTAATGGAGAATCCTAAGAATCAAGCTGAAAGAGAGAAACTAGGAAAGTTTGAACCTAACTATTTAGGACCCTACATTGTCACAGAAGCCTTCAGATCAGGAGCATATCAACTCTATACTCCCGAAGGGGAACCATTGTCATATCCTATCAACTGTCTTCATCTAAAGAAGTTCTATGCATAGCTTCTGAGAGCCTTGCCTTAATTATCAAAAATACAAAAAATAAAAATAAAAATAAAATCGTTACCTAAGTGAAAACTTGGAAAACAGGCATCTTGGTAACATAAAAAAAATTAGAAAATCAAGAAAATAGTAAAGAGAAATAAGTCGTCCAATAGTGAAAACCACATCGGTGGTGCTTTGGATAAGTACCATGGTGAAAACCTAGCAAATAGGCGTAATGTGTAGTTGACTCTACTCCTTTGTCTACCATTATTCTAATTTGACTTACCTGTACATATCGCTTATTCCTGTACATATTATCTATCCCTGTACATATCACCTATCATTTTCATCCATCATTTGTACATACCATTCATAATAAATGGTAGTCCTTCCCATAACTTGGAACTGTTCACATCGAGTACATTTCATATTCCCTATCCAATCCTATCCATAATCAATTGGTCTTATACTTGATTGGGGGCAAGCACTTGACTTGTGTCATATTGGTTCTGAAATTGGCTATCCTGAAGGCATAAAACAATCGAAAAATCCAAAAAAATTACAAAATGTCTTGATAAAATCCAAAAACATCAGAAAACTTCAAAAAGACAAAAAAATGAAAACAAGTCAAAAATCCAAAAACAGAGTCAGAGTTAGTCACATCAGTCAGTCTTTGTCATTGTTGAACTACATTGTCTCTACAACTAGATGTAGGCAAGGCCATCTACCAATGTGCCCCTGAGGCATTAGGTCAGTCCTTTTTAGGTTTGTCTGTATAAAATCATGACTCAATCCATTTGTCTATAAGACAAGGTCATTGGTCATGTCAAACTAGGAGGTCTCTACGTGTATAACATAGGAAAGGCCATCATTCGATGAGCCCCTGATGCCACACTAGGTTAGTCCATTAGGGTTGATCATATTCACTATCACACACATCTTATAGTTGTAAAAAAATCAAGCTTTTTATAGTTAGTCTTGTTAGTCAAAGTCTAGTTGAACTATGAGGTCTTTGCATGTATAACATAGGAAAGTCCATCAATTGACGAGCCCCTAAGGTTGTACAAGGTCAATCCTTTAGGGTTCGTCATCACACATAGTAAATTTTCAGCACATCATGTCAAGTCACGCATCAACAAGGTCAACAAGTGAACAATCTCATCAAGTCAAATCAAACAAATTACCAAAACAACCCAAAATAGATCAACTTATGTCTACTACAGGATGTGTCCTTCCTGAGAACAAACATCATCAAAACAATCAACCTATGTCTTATTCAGGATGAGTCCTTCTTGAATGTAGATATCAACAAAACAATCTATGTCTTATATAGGATGAGTCCTTCTTGCATACATACACTGTCAAATAATCAACAAGGCCTCATACAGGTTATCACATAAATGCCATTAGATTAAACATCTTATATGATACATGTCTTTCTGAAACTAGGATTTTGTCATGCCTTATATAGATAGTCATAGCATTAAAACCAAACTCAATGTCTTATCTGGTATGTGTCTCTCTTGGAATCAGGATTTATCAATCAATTATCTTATCAATAAAAAAATAAAACAAACAAATCAAGTTTTGGAAAATATTTTATTGGATTTTTGACTTTATGGCTTAGTTATCTTATCATTTCATTTGACTTTATGATTGGAATCTTGTTACTAGCTTTCTCAAGGATGTCCCATGAAGGATTTATAGAAGCAACAATGTATTAGTATTTCATTTTCTTTGACTATTGTTTGTTGAGTGTCTTTTAACTATGGATTCTAAGTCATGTTACTCATTTCCTCAAGGATGTCCCATGAAGGATTTAGAGGAGCAATGATGTCTCATGACCTGTCTTTTATTTGTTTTTGGTTTGTGGTTTGTCTTGTCAAAAAGACTGGGGCAACTGTGCCCTTAGTATGAGTTAAGACAATCCTTGTCTGTGACTGTCTATTGTTAGCAGGTGGATGACCTTGCACACCTTGATCTATTTCATATCATGGTGTTTGTGTCCATTTGTATTAGTTACCACCCAATGATGATAAAGTGCAAAGCCTTTTGTGATTCAAAAAAATATCGAAGATTCCTAATACTAACAACCATGCCTTTTATTATTCATCTTCTTTTCACACTAACATTTCTTCTTTCTTGCATTATAATGGAGTCCTGTGACACACAAAAATATAAAGCATCCTGCATATGCATTTCATGTTACAAACATCATGTAAAAATCATACATATATCTTGCATTTTGAAAACACAAAATATAGGCATCTAACATATCTAGGAAATCATGGCATAATAGGAATTCATTATCATAGATTACATAACATCAAAATTACATGTACATAACAAGTATAAATATATACATCACATTACATCCATCATCATCAAACATATAGCATCACATGTATATATCATTGCATCTCATAATCATGAACATCAAATCCATACATAACATCCATTGATACAATAAAAATCAATGTATACATCATCATATAGAATAAAATTCACATCATAAGCTGCATAAACACATCATAAAGTAGATATGAACATCCATCACATAGGAATATCATATAGAAATAGCATGCATAAATAAAAGACTGCATAATCATGGATAGAACTGCATATCATGAGAATCACCGCCAAAATGGTATATAAATATATGAGTCAAAAAGTGTCACATCACAATGCCATAATCCATAATGTATCAATAAATATGAAGCCCGTAGGCTACATGATCAAAATACAATGTCTAAATTCATATCAATGAATGTCCCTATCCGAAACTCCCATTGCTCCCATGAGCAGAGTGTGAAGGTGAATGATGTCAGGATCCTAATGCCCTATGTCCTGAAGGAGGCTTGTCATATGGTCTAGATCTGCGAGGCCCCTCAACCCCCTCTGTACTCACTATCCTGGTGCGAGTCTCGCTTTGAGACCTACCGTTACGTGCCTATGATAAATTGGGAGCCCGTATCTCTAGAGGAACCTCTGCCTCATATAAATTTTTGTAATATGTGGCTCTCTCCCCAGCTCTGACTAACTCTCAAGTGAATGCATAAGTTGCCCCACTACAATGAACTCTAATCTCTAAAAAATATCTGCTTAGTCTCCTGACTCTGATTTATGGCCTGGTCCCTATCCATGTATTCTCTCTCTCGCTCTATCTATAGGGAATGCCGCTCTGAAATTAGTACCCTTATCCTCTCCTCCAAAGATGCTACTTGGGCATGCAGATCTACTCTATCCTGATCAACATGACCGATATCATCCTCTCATGGTCTCTCCATCCCATCATCCTCCATCTCCTCCAGAATCCTATCCCAAAGCTCCTACTCCTGATCATCCATATCCTCCTCATCCTCATCATCGTCTTGGTAGCCCATGAGTAGACCAAGAGAATCCATCTCGGCCTCCTCCCTACCTGCCTCCTTTGCATTCTCCTCAAGAATATCCTCCTATCTCGCATGCTCCTCTCCACCAATATCTACCTCCTGAACATGAACCTCCTTCTCACCTTCACCAAAATCAAGCATGGGAATATGCTCTCCCTCCCTCACCTCCTCACGGATGGGTGACGAAGGCATGCCTCATCCTCTGCAATCACATCTCCCCCTGCCACCACCCCTCTGATCTCCACCATCCTCTCTCCCATCTCCACCCCTTTGACCTCTGCCTTTGCCACATCTACCTTGCGGCCCTGTCCCGTGCCTCTCAATAGGTGCATCCTGATCTAGATTTTTCAGTGGTACTAGCCTGTGAATGGCCCACCAATGATCATATGCCTCCGTGGTGCTAGGATTTGTTGTGTCACCTCTCCAAGCCCACTGTACTAGCTATAGAGCATCAATATTTTCCTCTGTAGTAGCCACCAAAATCTCAGCTCCCCATAATGTAACCTCTCCGGAAGATCGGGCATACTCTGCTCGACCTTGAGGCTCATTCTGTACCTCGCTAAACTATCTCAATACCCTATTTCGGTAAGTGCCTCTCAATGATGTGCACATGTGAGACAATTTTTCCAATCAAGTATTATGTCTGTTTGCAATATGTCAACTGCCTATCCTAATCTGACCACTGTGGGCAATCCATATATGGCCTCCAAATGAACTGCACCATTGTATCAATAGCATGTCTATAATATCCAGTGTCTCTGACATGGTGTTTGGTGTTAGCCCTAGCATAATGGAAGGCATATGGTGATCCCTGTTGTACCTCTGTTGTAACTGGCAGATGAAAAAATTGCTATATGTTCCTACACCCATATCATTAGGAGTGTGGTACCACAACTCATGGACTGTGCCTCTCTGTACAAAATATTGTGTAAATGGCAATACAATATGGCTAATAAACAGGGGCCCTAGGCATAAACCACCTGCCTCTCTAACATCCCAACAAGCATCTCACCCCATCCTACAGGGAATCCATGACCTCAATGGTTAGGAAGAACTGTACCACCAATCAATGTACACAAAATACAATCTAATCTCCTATATCTTGGCCAAGACATGCCATTTAATCTCATAATGGTCTATTCCCAACTGTCTAATGTCTTGGTGGGTGTAATATCTACACATCTCTGTGAATCCCCTATGTGTATCATACATGACCCTAGTCCCTCTAATAGGTAATCTAAGAATCCTATACACATCCTCTAGAGTCACCATTGCTACACTTGTAGGTAGATGAAATGACGATGTCTCCGAGTGCCACTGGTCACACAATGTAGTCAACAGTGCTTGGTTTTCCCAAATAGTGGGCTTGAATGTCACATGATGCAAACCTAAGTGCCACAGAAACCGTTTCTCCCTATTCCACAAACTATCATGGAAGCCGAAAGCCAACGGTCTCAACTCTCTAGTATATATAGGATCCAATACAACCTACAATGGCATTATGCATGCCTCATGTAAGAATCAATATATCCTAGTCTAAGGTTCCAAAATTATTTGCCAGTCAAATGCATCATTTTATTTTCAAATGTGTTGCAAAATATCACATGCGTCATTTAAATTTGCAAATGCGTTTCAAATTGTCATATGCGTCAATCTAAAATGAAAATGCATTTAACAATGCAAATGCATAACAATACAGACACACACAATCAACAAACCATCAAAGAAAGCAATTGTGTCACAAATAACAAATGCGTTACATGTTTCTATATGTCGTACTCTATACAACAAATGCGATGTAGGAGGACACATGCATTCAAATAAAATACACATGTTAATCTGCTAAAAAACCTATACTAAGCTATAATAACATGAAAATAAAAATGCGTCAATTACAAATTCATATGTGGTTTTCTACAAAAGTGATGCCTAACAAAAAAAGACATTAAATGCATCAAAATGCGTGCAAATTAAAATTTCAAAAGTTAGTTTCAGATTACATACCAAGGGGCCCATGTCTGCAAGTCATCTGAACGTCCAGATGCGATAAGCATGATGATGCGAGTATGGAATTGGAGACATTATCGCTAGAATACCAGAGCAAAAATCTCAATTTTCTGAACTTGGAGGGTGAAAATGAATTGGATTTTCACCCCTTTTCTATTTATACCTAGGGTTTTTGGAGGCATTTCTTCCAATTGGCCACATAAACTTCCAACTTCTATCGACCCGTACATGTACCTAACACTTCAAAACTCATTTATGTGAACTCCATTTCTTTTCTGGCTATCACATTGACTAATTAGAATTATTTCCAATTTTTTTGAAAATTTTCAAAAAATTTGTCAATTTTCCCGAGGGGGCATACCTTCACCTGTTTTACACTGGGGCATGTTTTTGATCAATTTTCTTTGACACAACTCTGAAATGACATTGTATCAAAGAGGGGCACAATGTAGAAACTAAAATTTGGTCTAAGCCTACGACTTCAATTTCTTCATTATTCATATTTTCATGGTCATGATTACATAATGTTAATTATTTAATTATTCTCTAAAGTCCTTTATTTCTCTATTAATTAAATAAACTTAGTTATTTAATTAATTCACTTTAACATTTATTCAACTATTAATTAAATAATCTTAATTATTTAATTAATTCACATTTTCTTTATTCTATCCTGATTAATTAAATAAATGTTGTTTATTTAATTATATCATTAGTTAACTTTATCTTTCTCAAATTAAATGAATTCTTATTTAATTTACCTTTATCATACTTTCAACTATAATTAAATAAAAACTTTAATACTTTAATTATTCATTTAACCTTTTCTTTACTTAGTTAAATAAATGTTATTTATTAATTAATTCTTAAAATGTTGAATCTTGAATTAAATAATCATTTAATTCATAAAAGTCTATTTTTAACACATTCTTCTATATTTAGATAAATGTTTACGTTATCTAAGTATTCATTCTCACTTGACTCGAGATCTATTTAAATCGATCAGTTATTTCCTGATTTAATGTCTGAGTTTCTTTCATGAATAAACTCTTTGTCATAACCAGTCAGATATCTAGTTCTAACTCATATGCATGTACATACTTATTAATTAAATATCTTTATTTAATTAATTAAATTTTGTGTGTGCGTTCAAATAGAACGTTGCTTTTAATCTATCTTTATCTTTGTCATGCAAACATTATTCTTCTATTTTCGAATACCAAACTCGAAGATTAAATCATTATTTAATCTTTATCTATATTCTTAGTTTTTATCACTCATGTTAGTACTAACAGTTATCATAATGCATGTTGAATCCTATGATCTCAATTGTCTGTTTATCTTTTGATCTTAGCTTGTCATTCGAATGATCAATTTTCTATAACTTGATCTGTCTTTCATCATTTTACTCCTCTCGAAATCTTGTGACTTTTGGAGCACTTGTTAATTTTTGATATTTTTCTATAATCACATTTATCAAGGCTATACTTGCACACACACTAAAAATCTGAGGGAAAGAATACCATCACGAGAAATGGAGAAGGACAATCGAGGTCATTCATGGAAGGATGTAGATATTGGGTGAGATAATTCTGCGTTTTTGTTTTATGCTTTCTTTGTACTTTGTTGTTTAGCTTTAGATTACATTAGAGTTTTATTGCTATTGTTAATGCTTTAATCTTTCATTGTTTTCATGATGTTATAGTTAGAGTTAGAGGTATGATGGATTCAACATTAAATTAATTACTGTTAGGTTTAGGATTGGGATTAGGGTTAGGGTTAGAGATAGAATTAGGATTAGGGTTAGTATTAAGGTTAGGGTTAGGGTTAGAAATAGGGTTAGGATTATGGTTCATGTTCAAGTTAGTGATAGAAATAGAATTAGGATTAGGGTTAGGGTTAGGGTTAGGGTCAAGCTTAAAGATAGTGTAAGGATTAGGGTTAGGGTTAGGGTTAAAGATAAAATTAGAATTAGGGTTACAATTAGGGTTAGAAAATAGTAATTATTAGGGTTATTAGGGTTAGAGTTAGGTTAGGATTGGGGTTGGTGTTTATGTTAGGATTATGATTATGATTAGGCTAAGGGTTAGGGTTATAGATAGGGTTAGTGTTAGGGTTAGATATAGAATTAGGATCAAGGTTAGAAATAGAATTAGGATTAGGGTACGGGTTAGTGGTAATATTAGGGTTAGGGTTAGGAATGAAGATAAAATTAGGAGTAGGGTTGGGGTTAGCATTAAAAAAAGGGTTACGATTAGGGTGATGATTAGAGATAGGGTAAAGATTAGGATACGTGTTAGGGTTAGAGATAGAATTAGGTTTAGGGTTGAGTTTTTTTATTATGATTAGGTTTAGGGTTAGGGTTTTGGTTAGAGATAGAGTGAAGATTAGGGTTAGGTTACAATTAGAGATAGAATTAGGGTTGGGGTTAGGTTAGAGATAGGGCAAGGATTAGGGTTAGGGTTAGGGTTAGGGTTAGGGTTAGAGATATAATTAGGGTTAGGATTGAGGGTTTTGTGAGGGAAAAAATGTCCTTCAAAGTTAGGGATAGATTTCAATTAGAGTTAGGGTTATGACACAATTAGGGTTAGGGTTCAAATACACTTAAGATAGTTTAATTAGGGTCAAGGTTATGGTTAGTGTTATGATGGAGCCAATATTAAAATAATTAAGGTTATGGTTAGAGATATAATTAGGATTAGGGTTAAGTTAGCATGAAGATTAAGGTTAGGATTAGGGTTAGAGGTAGGGTCAATATTAGGGTTAGGGTGAGGGATAAAATTTGGATTAGAATATATGAAACAATGTAAAAGAGAATCCACCATAAATTGAGATAGAATTAGGGTTAAGGTTAGGATTAGTTGGGGTTAGGTTAGAGATAGGGATATAATTACGGTTAGGGTTAGGGTTAGAGATAGAATTAGGATTAGGATTGAAGTTTTTGTGAGGGTTTGTGTTAGGATTAGGTTTAGGGTTAGAGATAGTATAAGAATTAGGGTTAGGGTTATGGTGAAAGATATCTAATTAGGATTAGGTTTACAATGAGGGTTAGAAATAGAATTAGGATTAGTGTTTTAGTTACTGTTAGGAATAGGGTTAGGGTTAGGGTTAGAGATAGAATTAGGATTAGTTAACCCTTTTTATATATTATAACCCCAACCCCTAACCATAATTCTACCCCTAACCCTAACCCTAACCATAATTCTACCCCTAAACCTCACCATAATCAAAATCGTATACCAAATCCTAACCTTGACCCTAACCCTAACTAGAACCATAGCCCTGACCAAATATAAATCCTTACCCTACCCCTAATTATAATTCCAATCCAAACCTTAATAGTATTTCCAACCCTACCCTTAACACTAACCAAAGCCTTATTCCTAACTTGAAACATATTATAATTATAATTTAAACCCTTACCCTAACCATAATTCTACCCCTAACCCTAACATAATTCTCACACTAACTATGACCATAAACCCAACCTTAGTTCACTAAACCCTAGCCCTAATCATAAAAATAAATATAAACCAAACCCTAACCCTAATGCTAACCCTAACCATGATATAAACCCTAATCCTAAGTGCTAACTCTAATCATAACCTAAAATATATTAATTTATTCAATGTGTTACGCACGTCACGACTGCTACTAGCTTATCTATCTTAATATATTAATCTATATATTATATGTCTAGAGATTTCATTTTCGAGGCGTATTTTTTAAATTAAAAAAAAGCAAAAGAAAAATGCCTCAAAAATGAAATCTCTTAGTGTATAATATATAGATTAATATATTAAGATAGATAAGCTAGTTATACTTTTTGGGAAGCTTATAATAAGGACTACATAAATTTTTTTTTTAAATGAATTCATTTGATCCCCAAAAAGGTAAATCAAAAGTGGTTTTTTATCAGCATTTTGATAGGTGTAAAAGAGACTTTGTTATAGGTATGGTTTAAAACTAGTGGGGTTCCATCCAAGGGGTTTTGATCTGAGGTGTTTCGATCAAACCCTCTTCAACTGGAATCCTTTAAATGGAAAATTTCAAGGCTTAACTCATTATATTTTCTAAAAATATGTGATTTCAAGAAAAAAAAAATGGGATCTCCCAAAAATTGTAAACCAGTATTGTGGGATCACCCATATACGGGGTGTTAAGTGTACCGGGTGTTGGGAATCCAGGTAATTTGGGTTCAGGTGAATGCTCAGAATGAGTTCATGAAATTTTTTAATGAGATGTAGTCAAGGGTAAAAAACCTAGGGATTTGAAAAGACCGGTAAATGTTGGAAGCCAGGTCAAGTTTTGTTTCAAGAAAGTAAAGTGTATCGACTACTCGGGTTTCGAAGGCAGTCGAGCATATCAGGAGTCGAGTACTTGGGTACTCGGGTAAATGGTGCATTAATGTAGGAATGTTCAAATGTGTTATGTTATTTTT
Source organism: Sequoia sempervirens (assembly GCA_007258455.2). NCBI lineage: Eukaryota > Viridiplantae > Streptophyta > Pinopsida > Cupressales > Cupressaceae > Sequoia > Sequoia sempervirens. The sequence continues at coordinate 109,423,395 of VDFB02000007.1, forward strand.
CCCGAATGTCCAAAACATCTAGTAACCCACCAAAAGTTGAAAATTACATGGGAATGCATTAAAGCATGTTACTTAAGGGTTGATTTTAAAAGGATTAATGATGATGATGGTTTTATGTTGGTAAATATTTTATTAATATTTTAAAAGGGGATTAATATATGGAATTTTATGTGTAGGAGAAATAGGTTGTTAGACAACGTTTGGGTATGGACAGTCAAGAAAATTTGGATTGTGAGTGAATCCAACAACATTACCAGGCTAGGTGGCACACTCTAAAAGATCATGCGAGGAAAAATTGTATAAAGAAAAAAAGTCAGTAACCGAGAAACCAGGGATCCGAGTATTACACATGCGATGAAGGAAGGTGCCTAGTTTTGGGGTGATATACTTGCGGGTATCTTTTTCTCCGAAGCCATAGTCTGAATATATGAACTTAGAGATGGTGGATTGGAATATCTAGTCCCACATGATCACTTTGAATATCCAGGAAGTTGCTACATTTTCTTTGGACAGTCTACTCAATCCAGTTTGATATCCTAATCAAAGTTCAAAGACATAAGACCAAATGTTTCAAGTGTTGAAGAAGGTCAAGGCCTATTGACTTATTCAAAAAAAATTCTTTCCAACTATCACGTGCCATGTGCTCTGCTATGATTTGTCCCCTAGATTCTCTCCCATTTGTTGATTGAATTTCCTGAGTGTCTTTTTCTTATAAAAGACCAGGAGATGTTTTATTTTCATTAAGTTCAAAATTGTGGATTTTGGAGAACTAATTTTTTTTCAAGTTTTATTCTTTTTCCTATTTTTTGTTCCATTCTAGATTAAAAACTTGTATGTTTCATTTGAAGTTAACTAATATTAAGTCCAATTCAAAGCTATTTCCTGATATGAAATCATATGTAGCTGATTGTTTGTTCCTATTGGAAAATACTGTGTGTTGCGCCATATTTGGGTGTAAATTGACACTATCTGGTGGAAAACAATCCCCCTTTTCTTTAAACTCTTGCATCATTTTATGCCTAGTTGTGAAGCAATCTAGTGAAGTATAGAGTGGTTTTCTTTGATTTAGTTATTTATTGAGGCATACGTAGATAATACTTAGGAGAAATATTTACATTTCAATACTTTTATGCTTTATTTTAGATTAGATGCTTTATATTTCTAGAAAATGTTCCAAAATTGATAAATACACAGAGTTTTATTATAAATATTTTTATTCCATGAAGTTTTTGAGTGATTAGTACTAAATCTGCTTGAATGTATGCAAGTAATTTGAATTTCATGAAATATTATTACAAATATTTTGATTTCATGAAGTTGTTAAGTAACATATGAATGATCAAACTTGGATTATGTTTCAATATTTTGGATACTATCCAATTTGTGACAACTATAGGCCCCTTGTGTTTAAATTTTTTTTACACAATGAACCCTTAGTGAACCTAGTGCATCAAGACTTGACATTCTTGAGCCTTGGGACCAAGCTGAGATCGCTTTAGATTTTAGGCTTTCCTAGTGGATCTTTTAAGAAAGGTAGGTTCCCATGGTACTCTGTGAGAATTTATCTTCCCATTGGTGTGTGTGTGCAACATCCGTGTCAATAGAAGTGGTGATAGAAGTTGGACCCCTTGTTCTTTTGTCCTTAAGTTGGTATTGGTGTCCCAATCACATAATTGAAGTTTTCTTGTGAGTTAAGAGTCTATGTGACCTTATAATGGAGAGTGAAAAAGAGATGGATAAGCTCTGGAAAATTCTTAATCGAAGACTTTCACCCTTGATTTTTTTATCTTTTGGTTGGGTACAAAATGCAAAATTCATGGTACAATTGATCATAGTGAAATTGATTGTAATATTTTCTTGACTAGGGTAAGTTTGGCTATTCATAAGGTGATTCCACTAATAGAGGCATCCTGAAGTGTGAAAAGGAGGGAGTCATTACTAGATTGGTGTTTAAATTTTAGGAGAATGCATAACCCTAGTGGAGATAGAGTTTTTAGTAGTTCAACCGTTGGATTAAGTGAATTTGATAGCCATGATTTTCATGTAGAAATCCTATAAGATTTGTAGGAAAAGAAGCAAGGTCACGGAAGTTTGGGAATATCACACTGTAAGTGTGAATTTGAAAGGAGTAAGTTACCACTCTTCACACACGGGGATTATGGTAAGAAGGAACAAGTGAAATAGGCAGAATATGAATGCTTTTCACTCCTAATTGCAAATCCATAGCTTAAAAGGGAGGAAACCTTTGATTTTATGCAAATGACAAAGCATCACACTTTTACTTTTTTCTCTTTCTAAAGATTGTGTATATCATGTTAAATTTTGGTCTAATGAGGTAAATAATGGTGTTAGATTGAAGATGAGATAGGTTATCGATAGAATCTTGAAGGAAGAGGAGACTGTGTAGTAAAAGCAACCATTCATGAAATAGAGTAAGAGGAAATGAAAAGCTATAAGAACAGGCTAAATGAAGGTACAGGTTTGAGACAATAGAAAAGGTGTGTGTAATCAACCTTTAGTTAGGTCATTTCCATACATTTTAGCAAAATTGTGGGTAAGTATTCCTTTGAATTTGCATTCACCAAATGCATAAAATTTCAAATAATTCATGAATACAGTAGGTTATCCAAATGTTACTTAAATGAATTTAAAGATAAACTTGCTAAAATTTAGACTAAAAGAATTATGAAGTTAGTAATAGAGATTAGGGTAAATTGCTTGATTAGGGTAAATTCATTTGCTTAGGGTAAATTCATTGGTTAGGTTAGTTTTCTTTTGTAGTATTTTCCCTATTTTTTGGTTTTGGTTTGAAATTAATAAATTCACCTTAATCTAAAACACATGATAACTAAATTATCATGAAAACATTTCACTAGAAATGGAAAATATAAAAACTATTTGAGGTAAATACACTCATGAACAAAGAAAAGAAAAAATTTTAGTTATACTTTATAGTAATAATCTTGTATGCACATGAAAATACAAAATTATTGGTGTATGTTGGTATCAAAAGGGAAAAAATAAAAAAGGGGCTAGAGGTTCAAAACACTGTGTCAGAACAACTGGCATATTAGTTAATCAATTTTTTGCGCTTCATCATAGAGAAACATATACCCTAGGTAGGCATTTTCTTTGTGGTTGTCAAGGTAAGAAGTGTGCAGTGCAGTGAGGAAAGGAAAAAGAGGAACTATCTCCCTCTATTGTGAAAAAAGAAAAATTTTCATTATAGTTTATAGTAATAATCTTGTATGCACATGAAAATACAAAATTATTGGTGTATGTTGGTATCAAAAGGGAAAAAAAAAAAAGGGGCTAGAGGTTCAAAACACTGTGTCAGAACAACTGGCATATTAGTTAATCAATTTTTTTTTTGTGCTTCATCATAGAGAAACATATACCCTAGGTAGGCATTTTCTTTGTGGTTGTCAAGGTAAGAACTGTGCAGTGCGGTGAGGAAAGGCAGAAGATGAAATATCTCCCTCTACTGTAAAAACCATGGAATATCCTCAACCACTGGAATCCCTATGGTAGGTTGAGCAATGACCAGGATGGTGTCCAAGTGTAGACACATAAATATGGCCTAGACCCACAAACCACATTTTTCTATGTCAAACATCCTCCTCACATAATTAAATTATTTAATTATGTACTAATGTCATAATTCCTAACTATTTCCTCATGATTATTTAAATAGATAAAATTTATTTATTTATTTAAATATGTCATTAATTCCCTATGTCTTCTTATAATTAAATAAATTCCTATGATTTATTTAATTATTGTCCACCTTGTCCATTTTCTCCATAATTAAAAATTATTATTAATTATTTAATTATCTTATTGATTTTTCTTCTAATTTTAAATAAAGTCATTTATTTAAATTCCCCACTTTCTATTTTCCCACCAAGTAAATAATTTGAAATAATTATTTACTGTCACATGACCCCACCACTCTTGAATTAAATTAATTTTTAATTCAAAAAGGTCAACATCACCTCTTGAATCAAATAATTTTAAATTCTTATTTGATTCTCCAATAGCTTTGTTTTCTTGTGCCCAATATCTTCTTGTCACATGCATTCTTGACCTTTGATTTGATTTTCCTAAAATCAAATCTCAATCCTTCATTTCAAACTTTTCCCTAACCCTAATTGCTAGTTGTCACACGCAATTTCAGCTTTTGATCTTAGGGCTTTTTCAAACTTTCAATCATGGCCACTTATCCAAAATTGATTTTTTTATAAAAAGAAAATTTCAACCTCATTTGGACATCTTAACATCTCATGTTTGCACATTCAAACTTCATGCTTGCAATTTCTAAGTACACTTGCAATTTTGAGTCATATCCTTCAATATTTGCTTGAGTCTTTGTCATAGGTCTTTGTTTCTCCTTAAAATCTAAGGGAAAATATCATTCTATAGCAAATGGAGAAGGGAAATGAAGGTTAATCATGGAGGGCATGAAGGCTGTTTGGTGAAATTGTTCATTTCTTTTATGCTATTTTCCTCCTTTGTGCTTCATTATTTAGCTAGGGTTTGTTTTATGCATTTTATTTCATGCTAACCTAGATTTTAACCTTAGTTACATTGGTGAACTTGATGCCAAGGACATATTTTGCAGTTTTTGTATAACATTTTTGTCATTTTTGGTAGGTATAGGTACGAAATGCTATAAATGCCCTTTTTTGAACCACATTTGATGTGTCATGACACACCTGTGTTCAAGAACAATACATTTGCAAAACTGAGATGCATTTGATGTGTTGCAGTGCATTTGACAACTCGAACGATGCATCTGTGTTGAGCCGCATTTGATAGGCATGGAGACACATCTACCTATTACAGGTTTACTCTCAATTTTTGGCAACATTTTCTAGTTTTTTCTTTTCAATTTTAGTAGGTTAGAGATTTTTGGTTACTGATCTTTTGTTGGCAGCATGTGGCAAGCTGGAAGGAGATACTAACCCTTGTTTTGTTGTTGATTTTACAAATCTTTTTTTCAATTCTAAAGCAACAAACAAACAAACAACCACAATTACAACTTGTATATCACACTTCATGGTTTAAAATGAATTGCATTCACAATCATGGGATTAAAATGAACACAACTTGCATCTACACTCATCAAGGTTAAAAATTTACTACATTCTCATAGCATTGGCCTAAAAAGAACTTTGCTTGTCTCATAATAAGTTGGGCTAAAATGAATAAGTGTTTGAGGTGTCTTGTGGTGTAGTGATAACTCCTTAGTGTGTATGCACTTCTCTTGCACCTTGTTGCGATCTTGAGAATCAAAAACACTTAGGGGTTGTTGCTTTTCCACCCACATATTTGGATTTGGGCATTAAAATGAACAATCTTGTGAGTGTGGATTGAAAGATTTGTGTATGCAATCTCCTCAGTACAATCTTGGATGACCAAAAACAAAGTTTTCAATTCATTTTTGTTTAACCTTAGAGGGGCCTACCTCAAAAGAGGGAATGACTCCAACCAATTTTTTGCTTGGGCCAATATATAAAAGGATAAGACTAAATTTTCAGGTCCTCATGGTATGTAGGCCTTATCCATGCAATGTCATTTGAAATAGGGTACCTATCTTTTTCTTTTAAAGGTATAAGAGCCCCTAGTGATGATTAAACCCTTAAGTGGCTTGTTGGACACTTACAGAGGTACCATGTCCTTGACCTATTCCCACTACAAAGCCATTTTGTATCTATTGCCAAAATCCCTTTCTATTTGCTGGTGCAGGAACAATCTTTCCCAAGCCACCCCACATACTCATGGTTCTTAGTAGAGATGAAGAGTTTTTCATGGGAGAGTCATGAGAACTCGAAGCTTGGTTGACCCGGAGAAGTGAGTGACGTGGAGGGGAGCCAGTGTGACCAAGCTTCTAAGTCATCCACTAAGAATAAGTGTGGTTGGAGAAATCCAAGTGGGAGTCCAGTGAATATAGTCCTTTCCATCCATAGGATTTGTGCTCATCTTCAATGTGCTTGTTTCCTACAATTCAAGACAAAATCATGTGTTTTCCAAATGTTTGTTAATTCAATGAACACATAAAACACCTTTTACAAATCTGGAAAATCATAGTCAAACTGAAACAACTTCACAAATCTATCAAAATTTGCAAGAAAACCAGACCCTGTTCAAACTACAATGCAACTGAGACTCTGTACCACGCATATGACTATACTGAAATGCATTTAAAACCAAAAATAAACACATCGACTCATTGAACATATTCATTTGTCTAAAAAAACACATCTTCTAAAACTGAAACACAACTACTATCTGAAACAACACAACTGCTTCCCTACAATGCATTTGACTTAGTGAACCGCATTTTTTGTTTGAAACCACACATCTGCTAAACCTAAAATGCAACTATGTATAAGCGACACATCTGTTCAATTTGTAACACAATTATTTGCAATGTCATAAAACTATGGCTTCTGTCACCTAGAAAGGCTCTTGGCCTTATATCATAAATTTGAGATTGACCGTATTAGTTGTCTCTGATTACCTTTCTACAGTGATCTCTATACCAAACCAGAAATATTTTCTCAAACAATTGACCATTGTAGCTTTAGGTTTATCATTTAGTCTTAACAATAGGCATACCATTGAAAAATTTAGTTGCATTTTAGGATTCCCAATCATTTTAAACATATAAAAACTCTTAGGTCTTTATTTTGCAGACTTTAGAATAGGAAAACTTTTGATACTTTGTGTAAACTATTGCTTCAAGAAAAATATTGTCATTAGACCAAGTCACATATACTCTATCATTATTAGGTGAGTCTTTTTCAACTCATAAGTGGGTGCTTTGTCACAATGGTGGACACAATGATTCACGGAGGCAGTTTTTAAATTTGAAATCACATATTTTTAGAAGATATAATGATTTAAGCATTACAAATTTTCTATTTTAAGGATTCCAATTGGTTTAATCAAATCACCTTAGATCAAACCCCCTTGGATAGAACTTTGCTAGTTTTAAACCATACCTATAAATGCGTCTCCTTTACCCCTATCAAAATGTTGATAAAAAATCACTTTTGATTTGGCTTTTTACAGGATCAAATGAATTCATTTAAAATTTATTTCAAATGATGATGGTATTCCTCGGAATGAGCTATCCAACAAATATAATTTTAATATGTTTTGGTTTTATTATGTATTTTTCTTTAGTTTTATTAAACATAGGTTTTCATCAAAAATCAAGCTCTATGTTTCGAACATGTGGAAAAATAGAAGATTATCAAAAAAAATTGAAAATATAGGTGCACTTGAATGTTGAAATTATGATCCAGCAGAAATAAATAAATAAAATTTTGACGCCATACAAAAAGTTCACGTGTTATCTTGGTGGAACAATGTTTGAATTATGGTAGTTTGGCTTTGAAACTTGAGTTAAGGAAAAATATTCAAAAAAACCTATCTAACCAAGTGGAAGCACTACATATATCAGGAGTTACAAATCTAAAATTTGAAATAATTAGAATTTTATCCTTCATGGAAAAAAATTTATGGATTATCTGATTAGTAGATACTTTTTGAAAATGTTGTTTTCTGAAAAATCAATTTTCATGGGAGATGGAAAAGGAAGTGCAATTTGATTCCAAAATTTTAGAAAAATATTTTAGAATCTAAAGAAAAAATTTGATGAGACTCTAGTTTACCATCTTTAAAATTCCTCACGGTTTAAAGCTTACGCTTGGTACCCGAATGTGAAGATTTAGTTAAAAAAAATAATTTCAGTGTCCAGTTAGGCCAAAAATTGTAAACCACTATTATGGGATCACCCAAGTCTAGTTTGGGAACTCACTTGGCCTCTTTGTCATTTCACTTGATCTTACACAAGGTACCTTGACAATTAAAATTGAAGGATTGGCTAAACTTTGGATGGTTAGTGACCTCTTCCCAAATCTCCCAAAGTTGATCACCTTTAGAGCTTGCTTACACCTTGCATTTAGAACACTTCCTTTAACATATTTATTCCATCCTTGCATTATAAATCCCTCTTAGGAATCACCATGGCCTCACATTAAGCATTCCTCTTAGACATCATTATCATTTTACATCCCTCATAAGCATTTGACATTTAGAATCCTCCTTAGACATTATTGTCATATTGCATTGGGACACTCCTCATTTCTTATTCCAAAAAATTACGAAAAACATAGTCTTAGTCTTATACAATCCACCACCATGTCTTCCCTTACCTTGATATTCTTGCTAGTCAAGTTGAATACTAGTTACTCTATAATGGTCAATACCAACAAGCCATAGACTTCAAAAGAAAATTCCTTAAATCCAAATACCATCCAACCACAACCTATAGTCAATCACTCACATACCCTTCCTATCAACAATCCATAATTCCAAGTCATTCACCATCTACCCTCACTATCAAGAGTCACTTAACACAAACCATACCCTTTATACACAACAAACATCCATTTATCACCCTTATCCTAACTTTGACAAGGGAAACTAACCATCTACTAAACCCTTCCAAGACTCCATGTCCTATCCTAGTCCTTCATCCACTAATCCCTCCCAAGCCACTCCATCCCAACACACTCTTAGTCATGAAAACACATCTATTCATGATCTCCAAAGTGACATCCCATTTAATAAACTTGATGGTGATCCCACAATACTAGTTTACAATTTTCGGCCAAACTGGACATTGAATTGATTTTTTCTAACTAAATCTTCACTTTTGAGCACCTATAGTGGCTAAACTGTGAGGAATTTGAAGATGATGCAAAATAGTGATTTGTGGCATTTTGTCTATAGATTCTAAATATATATTTTTAAAAAAATTTGGAATTAAATTGCACTTCTTTTTCCATCTCCTTCGAAAACTAGTTTTTTTTAGTAAACATCATTTTTAAGGAGTGACGCTCATCGTATAACACATTACTTCTTTTCCATGAAGGATAAAATTCTATTTTTTTGGAATTTATATTTGTAACTACGATATTTGGTGCTCCCAATTGGTTTCATAGTGTTTTATTGAATATTTTTTCCTTAATCAAGTTTCAAATTCAAACCAATTACAATTCAGATATAGGCAGACCGTATAACACAACTTTTTTTGTATGTATCAAAATTCTTTTTTTTTTGTTGGATCAAGGACTTCAATATCTGGTGCACTCTTATTTTTTTTATAATCTTCTATTTTTCCACATGTGCAGAACAAAGAGTTTGATTTTCGATGAAAAACCTACATTCACAAGAAATAAAAAATAAATATAATAATAAAATTAAATTTATTTAAAATTATACTTTTGGGAAGCTTATAATAAGGACTACATACTTACAAAAAATAAATTTTAAGTGAATTCATTTGATCCCTCAAAAGGTAAATCAAATGTAGTTTTTTATCAGCATTTTGATAGGTGTAAAGGAGACTCTGTTATAGGTATGGTTTAAAACTAGCGGGGTTCTATCCAAGGGGGTTTGATCTAAGGTAGTTTCTTCAAACCTTCTTCAATTGGAATGCTTTAAATGGAACTTTTTAAGGATTAAATCATTACATTTTCTAAAAATATGTGATTTCAACAAAAATCAAAATCTCCCAAAAATTGTAAACCAGCTCTCTGGGATCACCCTTGAGGATACATTCCAAAAGGAAAGTAAAAAGTATGACATCATGGCATCACCTTCATGTCAAGATCAAAGTATTCCATCTCATGACCCGATCTTTAAGTCCATCCAAGAATTCCTTCTTGAAAATCATTGAATCCAAAATACACCTATGCTTGATCAATATTCGATTCCCAATCACGTCATCCAAGACCAAGACGCTACCATTGATCAAGAAATTGAAAATGATCCAATCGTTGACCTTTATTCCATTCATGATCAAACACTTGAAGATGAGCCTATCCAAGCTCAGAATATCGACACTTCCCAAAATGAGAAAATTGCTCCCATGGGACACATAGATGGTCTTCATCTAGAACAAGAGTCTCCTATTATAGACATATTTGCAAATGATCCAACTATAGCTGAATTCACTAGACTCTGTGACATTGACCATAAAGACGGTTTTGACATCAAATTGGAAGCACCAGTAGAATAATCTAAATATGATATGTCACTAAATCAAACCAAAGATGTTAATAAAAAATATATCCAACATGTTAATAAAGCTACGACATCTTATCAACTAGGATCATCTATCTTTGTCAGAGTAGGATTTTTTGAAAATGAGAAAATATTGAGTAATGATCTCCACATGCACAATTATGGGATTGCATCTTGCTTCTAAAATGATAAATACCCCATCGCAAACAAAATATGTCAAAGCATGCAGTATCAAGAAAGAGGACTAGGCATACATGAGCAAGGCATTCAAGAACCAATACAATTTTATGAAAATACAAAACATCAAGGTCTTGGCTATTCCTCAGTTAGAGAATCTAATGATGTTAGTGGTACCTCCTTAACATTAGGGGAAAATTTGTCTGATACAAACATAAAAATCGGGGCCATGAGTAGTCTTTGTCATAAGGTTGCTTCCAACACTCCTTCAATACATACCGTAAACCATCATTCCAATCAACATTCCATTTGAAACCAAAAAAAATAAAATTATTACAAATCAAAAGTTCAAAGTCAAATGTCAAAGGCCATTGAAATAAAACAAAAATTCAAGTGGAAAAACTATGTTAAAATGGATCCCAAAGAAAAATAAATCAAACAAAGAAAATATTCCAAATCCAAAAGTAAATCAAAATGTGGAGCCACAAGAAAAGAGGACTCCCACATATAATAAATGACCGACTCCTTCAAAATGGTCATCAAGCAAGGCATATAAAAGTGTTGGTTCCAAACTCCACCATCCAATATCCCAAGTTTGAAAAATAAAAAAGTGATTCATCCAAACGTACAAACAATCCTTCCATGTCTACCATAATCGATCATTCCAAAATTCATACCTCACAAATCTATCGCATCTTAGCAACAACTCTTTATCATAAGGACTCTCATGGAACTCTATCATGATGTGCGCATTTTGATAAATCCAACTCTACTATCATCAAGGATCACATCAATCAGTTATATGCAAGCGCTATGATCCTGACAAGACAACTGCTTCATAAAGGTCATTATTGGGATATCATGGCACCAGTCTCTACATTAGCACCATCAACGGATTCAACACAATCAATTACCATCTAAAGAATCAAGGCCATCTAGAAAATACAAAAAATACAAAAAATGGAAAAATAAAAAATTTAGTCACCTTAATGAAAACCTAGCAAACAGGCATCTTGGTGACACCAAAAACAAAATAAAAAAAAGTCAACAAAATAGTAAAGAGAAAAATTTCATCCAATAGTGAAAACTATTTTTATGGTGCTTTGGATAGGTACCATGATGAAAACCTAGAAAATAGGCATCATGTGTATGCAAAATTATCTATGTGGACCATTACACTTGGGGGAAAGTTGTCTAATCTCCCATACCCTTCCCATGAAATTTCTTATGACCCTTGCATCCATCCATTTAATCCATATATCATTCCCATCCATTTTCCCACCTACTTTGATCTTGATAAGGATTGGGGTACAAACATAAATCATGCTTTGGGAAAACTCTTGACATGGCTATCCTTTGGTCATATACTATTCATGAAACACCATGTCATTGCCTTCATAGCATTATCCAAACCTATGTATTGGTGAAAACTAATTATTCCTATGTGACGTAGTCCTTGGAGATCATATGATAATTCTTCTAGTCTCATGTCTCCTATATTTTACCAAAGCCACCTATCCTCCTTTCATGCTTGTCACCTATCTTGGTTTTCCCTTGTCGAATGGTCTAAGGATCCTCCATCATCCCATCTAATCCTGAAAAGATGTCATTCCAAATTCAATAACGTCATCATCATCATTATCACCTATCAATTGGTATTCAACTTAACTTAGAGGGGTAAGATAATGCTTGTCCTTGGAATCTTGTGCGTAGGAATCATTCACATGCATTTGTCTCGATCCTCATAAAACATTTCAAAAAGAAAAAAAAAATCATAATATGTCAAAAATCCAAAAAAATTAAAACATTTCAAAATGACAAAAAAAGCATCATATGTCAAAAATCCAAAAAATTCAAAACAAGACAAGAAGACAAAAAATCATAAAATGTCAAAAATACAAAAAAAATAAAATCCGAAAAACACAAAAACATCCAAATAACTCTCAAAAATCCCAAAAACAGAGTCACAATCAGTCAAAGTCCAGTTATAGTTAGCATGGTCGAACTATGCGGTCTCTATGCACTTGCTACGTAGGAAAGGTCATCATTGATTTACCCCCTAGGTCCAATCCTTTAGAGTTTGTCAGGTCAAGTCAAAAAATCTTGGTTCTTCTTCAATATGTCAGTCCTGTCTTTGTCGAACTACATGGTCTCTGAGTGTATGACGTAGGCAAGGCCATCATTGATGTGGCCCCGAGGTACCCCAGGTTTGGTCCCTTAGGGTTTATTGATTCAATTTTCCTTTTCTCACAAATGTCCTAAATCAGGAAATTCTTAAACAAACTTTGGAAATCATTCAATTGGCATTTCAACTAAATTGGCATGTCAACACCGACATGCGGTCAATTTGGTCATCTAGTTAACCTTGGTCAAACTATCATAACAAGTCAACTTGTCAACTCTTGGTTATTCTTCAGATACATCTTTATGAAGAACAACCCATGTAATTTATTTATGCTTTAGGATATGTCTTTCCTGAGCGTCGACACTGTCGTCTTTAATTTTGAAGGATTCTCTTGACATTTGAGGATCGATCCTCTCAACATCAACATCATTCAAGATGTATTGTTCCTGAATTTGGCATTACCCAACATCCGTCACACATTAGCCTTCTCAACACAAACCTAGGCATTGTCAAACATGGCATCTCGGCATCAATACATTTGAAATTTGAACATACTTGGAAAACACTTTGGAAAACACTATCTTTAATCTTGTCACACTTGTCATTTAATTTTTTTGTGATGCTACTAGTTCCTCAAGGATGTCCTAACATCATGATTTAGAGGAGCAACAATGTATCATGATGATTGTCTTATCTTTCCAAATTGTCATGCTACTAGTTCCTTGAGGATGTCCTGCATAGGATTAAGAGGAGCAATGACATTTCATGGATTGTATTTCTTGTTTGTGGTTGGTTGTGACAAAAATACTATGGCAACTGTGTTCCTCATATGATTCATAATCATCCTTGTTTGTGACTTCTTGTGCTATGTGATGGTGCGACCATGCACACCATTGATTTATGTCATATCATGGTGTCTGTTGGCCATTACAATAATCCACCCAATGATGATTAATGCAACACCTATTTGTATTTTGGAAAAATATTGAAGGTTTATTTCTAATACTAACCTCCATGTCTTCTATCTTAACATCCATCTTTTATGTGCTACCATTCATCTTTTTTTCTCTAACATTTCTTCTATTCTGCATCTTCATCATCCTTATCTATTTTTTCCCCTATGCCTCTGTCCTTCGTCTTCTAGCCTTCTCATTTCATTTTGAGATCACTCATGTTCTATGGATTGACCTATCCTCTCGAGGGGGCATATCACTACCTCCTCGTCATTGTTTCTCATCCTATTTTTCAGTACTGGGGCATATCTTTTTCTTTGTCATAATGTGATAAACTGCATTATGACAAAGAGGGGAAAAATGTAGACACATAAAAAATGGCCTAGACCTGTAAACCACATTTTTCTATGTCAAACATCCTCCTCGCATAATTAAATTATTTAATTATGTACTAATGTCGAAATTCCTAACTATTTCCTCCTAATTATTTAAATAAATAAACTTTATTTATTTATTTAAATACATTATTAATTCCTTATGTCTCAACTTATAATTAAATAAATTCCTATGATTTATTTAATTATTGTCCACCTTGTCCATTTTCTCCATAATTAAATAATATTTATTAATTATTTAATTATCTTACTTTAAATGAAGTCACCTCTTGAATCAAATAATTTTAAGTTCTTATTTGATTCTCTAACAACTTCATTTTCCATGCCCAATATCTTCTTGTCACATGCATTCTTGACCTTTGATTTGATTTTCCTAAAATAAAATCTTAGATCTTCATTTCAAACTTTTCCCTAGCCCTAGTTACTAGTTGTCACATGCAATTTCAACCTTTGATCTTAGGGAATTTCTCAACTAACAATCATGGCCATTCATCCAAAATTGGATTTTCTATAAAAAGGCAATTTCAACCTCATTTGGACATCTCTTGACTTCATTCTTGCACATTCAAACTTCTTCATGCTTGCAAATTCTGAGTACACTTGCAATTTTGAGTCAAATCCTTCAATATTTGCTTAGTTCTTTGTCATAGGTCATAGTTGCTCACAAAATCTAAGGGTAAATATTATTCTATAGCAAATGGAGAAGGGAAATGAAGGTTAATCATGGAGGGCATGAAGGTTGTTTGGTGATATTGTTCATTTATTTTATGTTATTTTCCTCCTTTGTGCTTCATTGTTTAGCTAGGGTTTTTTTTATGCATTTTATTTCATGCTAACAAAGATTTTTATTTTCTTAGGTATTTGTCATAGGTCATAGTTTCTCACAAAAATTGAGGGAAAATATCATTCTATAGGAAATGGAGAAGGGAAATGAAGGTTGATCATGGAGGGAATGAAGGATTTTTGGTGATATTGTTCATTTCTTTTATTCTATTTTCCTCCTTTGTGCTTTATTGTTTAGCTAGGGTTTGTTTTATGCATTTTATTTCATGCTAACAAAGATTTTTGCCTTAGTTACACCAAGTTTCCCATGTAGTTTAGCCGCACAATCATTATAGCAGCAGAGCGATCTTTAGCTATAGAAAGTCCAAGGTCCAAGAGAGAAGCCAAAAATCATGAAGATGGGTTTGAATTCACCCTATAATAGGACCCAACATTCATGGAAGTTTCCCTGAGGACTATATGTAGGAAAGCTTTGGTGGAGGATGTCCTAAGGAAAAGTACTTTTTTGAGCCATTGGCTTGTAACTCAACCCAAAAAACCAGTCTAGCGATGAACACTTGTAAGGAAAATGGGAGTATCCATAGCCTTACGATAGGAGCAAATGCAAAGAGAAATTAAAATTGAAGATAGAGGTACAAAATTTGAAGGAGATTGTCATATTTATTGAAAGCCGTGAGAAATCTACGATGCATATTTTCCTAGAGATAAAATCTTGGGAATGCAAGTTGAGGTGGCAAGAGTACACTTTTCTTGAAAATCAAAAGTTTCCCCAAATACGCTTTGCCTCGTAACTTAGCCTAAAAAATTGGTTTGGCGATGAACACTGGTAAGGAAAATGGGAGTATCCATAGCCTCAAGATAGGAGCAAATGCAAAGAGAAATTGAAATTGAAGTTATAGGTACAAAATTTGAAGGAGATTGTCATATTTATTGAAAGCCGTGAGAAATCTATGGTGCATAGTTTCCTAGAAATAAAATCTTGGGCATGCAAGTTGAGGTGGCGGAAGTACACTTTTCTTCAAAATTGAAAGTTAAATCAAATAAATTCTCATGAAATTTGTACTTAGTGCTTTGAGGTTTGCTAGTACGAAGATCATGAATTGATATAAAATCTAGAATTGATCAAAGGAAGTATTAACAAAACTCTTTGAGGTAAATTCTAATAGCTAGACTAAAACCACTCTTTTATGGCTCCTTGCAAGATTCAATGATCTAAATTTGAAATAATTTAAGTATGGGAGGTTGTTGTGTGAATTAATTATAATAAGTCATAGAGTCCCTTTATGAGAATTTATATATCAAGACTATCATTTGAGACTAGCTTCCTTTGTAATATTGAAAAATATTTTTGTAATGAATCCTAACCATTAATTCCTCAAGAAAATTCTTTCCTATTGATGTCTTAGAGTAGACCCCTATTGGAAATATATCCCCATGAGGAAAGAATTCTTGGAAAGAGTCCTAATTCAAGAAAACCCTATTCAATAATATATCAAGTGAAATCTAAGTCATTGATTGACCAAAGTTAATCATCCAATGATGCCTATCCTCTAAGTGGGAATTCGAATGTTGCCCCTATAAAAAACAAGAAAAAAAATTATGTTAAGTTGAAATTAAAAGAAGCCTCACATCCACTAGGAGTTATAGCAATAAAGAAGTTTCAAATGCAAACCTAAGATCTTGAGTAAAATAAAATTTATAAATACCCATATTTGTAGGAAATTTTAAATCTAATCACATGTCAAGATTGAAATTGAGCACTCTAATAAGTTAAAATTTTCAAGGTTCTTATGTCTATGTTATATTATTGTTCATTATTTCTTAGTTTTTTTAGAACTAAGAGCCTACACATGTAAAAAGAAATTAAAGTTCACACACTTGTGGAAAAAACTAGTGGATTTTCTAACTATTGATGCCCCAACTGAATCTATATGATCCACTTATGTTCTAGAGTGAATCTTCACATATATGTGTTCACAAATAGGTGAGGATTGAAAGCTAATTTTTAGTAAGTTCAAGCTTGAGTGCACAAATTAGTCAAAGTTAGTAGGCTTCTTATGTTGATAGAACCTAGAGATAAATCATTTAATTTCCAAAACCAAGATCCAAAATAAATTAGGATTGATAATCTATTGGTGCCTAAGATGTTGAGAGTAAAAAAACCTAACAATATGTGCATGCCATTTGTTCTTAGTAAATTTAAACATAAGAAAAAAGATGTCAAATATAAAACTTTAAATTAAAGTATGTGAAATATGCTAGTGATTTTTGATGGTTCAACTTGTATTAAACATTTTATTAAGGCCCATAGCTTAATTTTCATCCTATTTTAAGATATACTAAGGGATTCTAAGATCTATACATGAATACCTAAGCTTAATGTTATTATCAATCCCAAGAATTCAAGTATGTTGATCCATGAGAAAAAATTGGATGAATTTTCATAGGGATTTATTGATTTTGTAAGACTACATTCATATATATAATGTGCAAAAAAACTTAAGAAGTTCAATTAAATAAATAGTATAATTTTATCCAAGTCCATTGGGTTGTCCAATATGGTATCAAAGCATGGTTTAAAACTAAGGGCCTCATTGGCCATTAAGGATAAAATTTTAGGTTTAATTTTGAAATTGATTAGGGATTGATCATGCAGCTACTCTATTGATGCAAGTAGTAAGAAAGCTAAAGTTCAATAGCTTGTCTTTTGTAGTGTATCAATAGGAAATAATTGTGTATCATTTTGGAATATTTTAACTTCAACCATGACATAGAAGAAGAGAGAAGAAGGTATAAGAAGGATACGAGTAGTTCATAGATGAGTTACTAAGCTCTAAGATGGAGGAAAAAGAGTAAGGGTTGTGTGAAGTGTTTCTAACCTACTAAAAATTCAAGGAAATACTAAAAAACCAAGCAAAAGAAAGAACACAAAAAACACTCAAGATAAGGGCTTGGATGAAGCTCAAACCTGCAAATAGACATACAAAATAAAGTCCTAATTGAGCTTGATGGTGAGATTTCCCATTTGATTGGATCATATGTGTACTCTATCTTGATTCCAACAACATAAAACCTTGAATTTGCCTGATTTTTGGTCACAAATGGTAAGATCTCAAGAGTATGGCTATAAATGTATGAGAGCTTGAAGTCTTGAGTGCATATGGTTGGTTCATAAAAAATGGCTAAGTGTTTTAGTCATTAGCAAAGGGGAGAATAGATGAGATTTCTAGGATTAATTTTAGGGGGAAGATCAAGGGTTGGGATGCCTTGAGGTATATCAACTCATGAGGGGATAACAAGTGTCATCACATGGGGTGATGAGACAAACATGAAGTGGTATACTTGAGGTGAGGTAGAGAGTACTTGAGATGACGTGGAAAAGGGATTACTTGTCCCATCCTCTCGAATCATGGGGAGGATTTGACAAGAAGGAATTTTAAATTCCCTTTAAAATCCCCATAGGGATTAAAAAGGAATTAAAAATTCATCTAGAGACTTGGGAGAAATAAAAATGGAATTTAAAATTCTATATAGGCATGTTTGAAGAATAAAAATGAATTAAAATTTCCTTGGGGGATGAGGATAGCTTCTCCAAAAGGATAAATCTTTCAATAAAGGTCTACTTAGGGATATGCCATAAATGATATTAGGACTAGATTAAGATTAATTAATCAAAAGATTAGGATATGCAAGTGAGATAATTAGGCTAATGGAGGGATTAAGAGAAACTTGCAAGTTATGGAGGATGTGACAAGTTAACCAAATATTAGAGGTGTGCACATCATAATGATAGGATTAAGAAAATTAATCAGGATTATGCATAGATTATATGGAGGATGTGACATTTGGAGAGAGAAATGGGGGTGAATTAAAAATTAATTTTAATTCATGTGGGATAATGAATAAATTAAATAAATTGGTCTATTTATTCAACTTAGAGAGGGAAGATTAAGATGGAAAAGTATTTAATCAAATAATTAAATTCCTTAGAGGGCCTTAGGTAAATGATGCATATTAATCAAATAATGACAATTTATTAGTTAAAATGTGGATAAGATGGAATAGATGAAATAAGGGAAAATTTGACCAAATGTAAATGGTCAAATTCAGGTGTATACAAGGGCATTAGGAGTAGAGAGAACCCAAAAAAATAAAGAATGAAGTACTAAAATTAATTGGAAAATAAATACTTCTCATTCAAGATGAAATAAGATACTGAATGTTGCCAAGGAAGCTAACAAATTAATAGTTGGATAACATTGGAATGAGAAAAAATGGAACCTAAAAGTGGGATGAGACCAAATAAATTCTAAGAATCCATATAAATAAATTGTCAAAAATAAATCCATCTCTTAAAGTTCATCATTCTAGATTCTTTCCAAAAAACTATTTTCCTTGTCTTCATTGCATAGAAACATATATGCTTATGATAACATTTAAAAAAAAAAAAACTAAACAAAAATTAGTAACCACAATATATAAGTCTTTGGACATGATGAAATGAATCTCCCACTATAAAATTTAGGCTTGAATCAAGTACATGAACTTAAGATACTTAATGTAGATGTGATTAAGGATTGTAAATAAACATTAAATGTGGCATATGGAGTTTAGTCTTCAGTATAATTTGATAAGTATGCAACTAATACAAAAGTATTCAATTACCATCTTACCCCTTTTTCCTATATACATATAGAAATATTGGGTAAAGGGTATGTGCAAGATCATGGAAAAAACATACCCTTAAGTGGCAAAAAATTCAGAAAAATCAGAGTTAGGCAACTTGACGTAAAAATTTGAATACATTATCTATATTATTTCAAAAATATGTAAGAATAAAATCTGTAGCAAATTGAATGTAGTTTCTAAACTACTAGGTTTATTTTAAAAAAAATAAATCTATTTGGTGAAAATTTGAAATTTCAATGCAGTAGTACTTAAATTTTAAGGGAAAAAATAAGAAGTAGGTGTCTGTCTGACCACACTAACCACAATAAAATGATAATATTTTTTATAAGATTTTAGATATAAGTAGAGGACTCATGTCCGATGTGATGCATTTTTTTTAATTTTTTTCCAAGTAAATAATTAATTATGATTTTTTTATTACAAATTTTAAAAATAAAAACTCATGTCAGACCACCTTAACTTGGTCAAAACTTCATGAAATTCATTTTTTCTTTTCAATCCTATAGTATGAAGCATAGAATGTGACATGTTTTAGATTCAAAAATTTGAAGCTGTTTGAAAGCTATAGATGTTTTCAATCAACCTATCAATCAGGACTTTAGTCATAATTCAAATAGAAAATGAATAGCAATTACTTATTAAACTCAAAGTAAATCATAATTTATATTGGTGGAAAGCAGAGAATCTCCTTTAAAAACCCTTTTCATTTCATCAATTTTGGGTAAAAAAAAAGTTGTCAACCACATACCCTACACATTCCCATCATATTGCCACTTTTTGGCTTATCATGATCTTGCACATACCCTAAACAAAGATCCAAATTTTCATTATAGTAGTCAAATATAATTGTAGTTAGGTTCATGAATTTAGAGATAATATTCATTAAGTCATAGAATGTAGTAACATGTGTTACCAATTTATTATTAAAGTGTAGAGTACTTTTCTTGGAGGCCAACCCAAGTATGATTCCTACTTTTCCTCCTATCCACCATTAAAATGAGGTATTCAACTTCATATGGGTGTTGTTGAGGTGTGTGTTTGTTCAAATTTTTTCAAACCCTTTGATTGGTGCAAGGCTTCTACCATATAAGAATTTTTGTAGCTAATTTTAGAATCAGTACAAGAAAACCATTGAATCCACCACTTAGCCAATCTAGAACTCAATATCGCTAGATTGACCAATCAACACATGCACAAGCACATTGTATACATATAGAAACACACATGCATCTAAACATTTGAGTCACAATTGCATTCAACATAGTTTTGAGGGCTACAACCACTTCAATGGGACCTAGCACATGCCAACAAGGAAATACCTTGATCACAATGTAGCACCTTGCTATACCAAAGCAACTCTACCCAACTTTAAACTAAGATAGCAACCATACTAAGGAAACCTTGATAATAAAGGAAACAACTCTTTATGGTTACATGCTATTCAACTTGTAATTGAGATAGAAAATACCCCATATCTACTAGGATGACCATCATTCAAACATTTGATTCACTAAAATATCCATTATGTTACTTTATACATGAATGAGCTTGGAGCTATACTCTTTGTAAAATGATTACTATACAAATCCATTGAGACCTAAAGGATGATAAATAATTTAGTCCATAAAGTATTTCTTGTCACTAGATCACATGCATATTGTGCTACAATAGATCAAACTCATACACAAGGATCCTGGAACTTAGAAATGAGACCATGAGACTCATAAATTCAAAAAATAGAATGACATATTTACACAACAACAACATTGAGAACTCTAGTCTAGACATAGATCATCACAATTTAATAACATCGTAAGTCACACATAATGGATATCCAATTTTTTTTTTTTCTCTAGTTTCAACCTAAATATCTACCTCATCTAAACCTTTATCAACTCCCTTGATCTCATATATAATCACTAATATGTATGGTAACTTGCAACTACTATTACCTATGAAATGCAAATGAAAATTAGTCTTGCATACATGTATACCATAGTAGTTGCAACTACCTTTGAAAAAATTCCTCTATCCTTTATGCTTCAATGGATGTCCATACCATATTCCAAAGCTCCCATTTGGCATAGGTTGGGAGGATGTTGGAAATGGTTGTAGAGTCTAATAGTGCACCTGCCAATTACATTTTTGTTGGAAGTTTCTAAAGCCTTATCAACAAATCCATTTTGTTGATATCCTACAATCAGGTGTTCTATTAGAAAAATGTTTTGAATTTTATCAAATAGTTTAGGTGCCTTATCTAAGCTTCCACATTTTGGATATCCTACAATTAGGACATTCCATGATTTTTTTTTCTTAGAGGCATTCAATCAAATAGTTCAGGTGCCTTGTCTATGCTTATACATTTTGCATACATGTCTACCAGGGTAGTTGTAGCTACAACATCTACAAAATTCCTCTATCATTCATCATATGATGAATTTTCGTACCCTATTCCAAACCTCTAATTTTTGCACAAGTTGTGAGGATGCTGGTAGAGATTGTGAACTTTGGCTTTACACCTTCCAATCACATTTTGTTGTAAATTTATAAGTCCTTTTCAACAAAGGATTTTTATGCATATCCTGCAATCATAATGTTTGATGAGACAACATTTCTTTGAGGTATCTAATCGTAGTTCGTATGCCTTCTCTATGGTTCTAGACTTTTTCATACATGTCTAACAAAGCACTTCCAATGGTGATATCTTACTATAATCACCCTTCCATTATGATTTTATGGATGTCCATATCCTATTCCAAAGCTCCAATTTTGGCACAAGTTGGGAGTAAATGCACAAATGAAAATTTTTCATGTTGAAAATTGACACATGGAGATCTTATGGCTAGGAGAAATAGATTTAAATTATTAAACTTTGTGTGGAGTAATGGAAACAAGAGTAGCGAAGATGGAAAGGTGAACGAGATAGGTTTAGAGGGCCCCACACCAACCACCTAAGTAATCAATGCTTATAGTGTGTTGGTTAAGACATGCCATGCAATCATTCTACTTGTACACCTTTTCATTCAAATATTTTCAAATGTCTCTACTCCTTTGTAGCTAATCTGGCATTTGGTCAAGTAGTTGGTTGGTATCCATTTTGCACTCACATTTTACCTATAATTACATTTTCATTTTACCTTCACTGATGATTGAGCTTTATTTTAGTCTAGGCATCTAGTAGTAAAAATCCATTCACAATACATCTATGAATACTATCCATATGTTTATTTGGTTGTTAGGTCGCTCATGCAATTTGTACTAGTCATTTTAGCTTACTGACACCCATAAACCACTTAAAACCGCAATAGAAATAATCCCTAAGCCATTATCATTTTTACCATTAGTATAACTAAATTTAATTAGTTAATTTAACCATTAATGCATTCATTTTCACCTTCCAATATCACTTCATAGCATCACAACCTTTATTTTCAACATATTAATTCCTCAATAAAATTGTTATGGAAAATATGCATCCTTCGTCTGCATATGTTGCACTTCTTTCTATGGATTTTCCGGTGAGCTAAACCCCATTTGTAAGTAGAAATTTTTTCACGTGTTGCTTCCCAACCATGGTAAAAGTTGTAGAGGTACTTAGAAATGTTATTTGGTCATGATAATGGATTTTTGGGTATTTTTGGTGCTACTAGCAATATAAAATCATTTATAACACCATTAGATTTTCTGCCCTAGCATTAGAATGGCTTCTGTGTGTATGAATAATGTGAATGAGCAATTAAAAACTATACAACACACCAATGAGACATTATATCAAGGAATTCAAACAATAAATCAAGTTGAAACAAACAAATCCCTCAATGGCATCTCATTGTCCTCTATCTCCAAGGATTCTTTAAGTCTTTTTTTCTCTTAGATTGTTTGTGCACATGACTTTCCAAATGACAACCTGAAGAATGAGAGATGTTGAAAATACAAGAAATATTTCCTATACTACATGATTGCTAAATTTTTTGTAGATGATTATGCAAAGATAATGATGATGCTATGACGTTGCTAAATGGAAATGATGTGATGAAACTACAATAATTAAGATGTTGCTAATTGTAATACCATGGTTAAAGTACTTAATTCTAAAATGAAAATAGATGAATGAAAATGCTAAGATGGTAATACTAATGAAAATTATGCAGTGTAATTATGCTTAGCTCTCTATATGCTTTTGCTGTAAATGAGGGCTTATTTATAGTTTTTTCCTAGGCATGAGCCTAGGTGGTAAAAATCAATGGTCTGAATTCAATCTAGAGAATGAACGGTTGAAAGTGAAGAGGTTAGAGAGAAAAGGGGAGTGTGTTCCCTTTAGAAGAACAAACTGCCAAGTGTGAAGAGGAATCAAATGGAGATGAAAGCCAAGTGTCCCAAATTGGTTAGAATTTTTTGAGGAGTGCCAAATTAAATATTAGAAATATTAATTTCATGAGACACATGATGAGGTGGAAGGTGAGAAGAAGTTAGTAGAAATGTGCTTAAATTCAAATTTAGAATTCAAATCTAATAAGAGGAAGTTAATTAAATAAAAAAACTAATTAAATTTGTTCATTTAATTAAGACATGAAGAAAATGATTTAAGATGGGAAGAATTAGAGAAAATGAACTAGATAAATAAAATTTTCAATTTATTTATAAGAAAGAATTAAAGATTGTTAATTAAATAACTTGTATTTAATTAATTTATGTAGACCAAATTTGAGTGTATATATTTTTCCCCTATTTGAAGTGATGTGTTTGCGACACATTGCTTTAAACAAAAATTTGTTGATAATGCTGATAAAAATTTCAATACACCCTAGATGATGATTTTCAAGTGATGATGGATGTATGCCCCCTTGGGAGATAAATTGGGATTTTTTTTTAAAGTTTTAGAATTTTTTCTAAATTTTAAAAATTTTAATGATTTTCTGATGATTTTAAAATTGTATGATGTTGAGATGATTTATCTCCCGATAAAGAATACTGATCCTGCCAATTGATTAATTGATGCCCTTGTGAAAAATAAAATAACCCCACTTAATTACCCTCCAATTACCCCTTTAAAAGATTAAAAAATGAAAAATTCAGCTCATTTGATTTAATTTGCGTTTGGAATATTGAGCTGATTGAGCACTTGAGCAAGAATGGTGATCCCATACCACACCCATCAATTCGAGCGAGTTCGATGACACAACCACCCCTCCATGTATGCACCTTCAGTACATACCTTGAGAAGCCTCATTTTGAAATTTGACATTGTTTTGGAACGTTTTTTCATGTTTTGAAATATGTTGTGTTTTAGCACATTTAGGATCCGATATAGCTCGTAGATTTGATGTTTTAGCGCATTTGGTACTTTAGCACATTGATACCCTGTTTCGACGCATTTAGTCCTTTAGTGCATTTGTTTCATGATATAGCACATATGTTAAATGTTTGAGCGCATCTAGGGTTCTGGTGCATAAAGACACTGTTTCAGCGCATCCATGATTTGAGTGCGTAGAAGCATTGTTTTAGCACATTTACACCATAATTGATAAAATGTTGATTGTTCTCCTTGCTTTTGACGTGTGATGATCATGTCAATTATTGTTTTGATGATGTTTGATAGGATAGATGATGATTGACCTCATGACAGGTGAGAGTCAATGATGGGATAAATGATGATTGACCTCATGAGAGGTGAGAGTCAATGATAGATGCTCAACGAGATTTGATCAAAATCTCACTAAAGCTGATTAGATTGACTGATAGGTTGATTGATAAAATGTTGATTTGAGATACGTCATGATGATAGGAGGATTTTAGAGTTCTTCAGTCTCGGGAGCGCTTCCTGAAGACCTGGGACATGATTCCACGTCTGGTGTAGGCGGATTTGGACGTGATTGGGTGATGTGGTCTATCTTCTTTGATTGATATGCCCCAGTATAGGATAAACATGGGACTATTGACCGCATTAGTTGAGAGGTTACATAGAGTGTCTGAGGGGACCACTACATGGGATATACTCAGAGAGGTTCACCATTTAGCCTGAGAGGTAGAGTATTACAAACTATGGTACTATGAGGTAGTTCCTGCAGAGCAGCGTGCCCTATATTATGCACAACCTGTCAGTGCCAGATCAGGTCAGAGTCATTCTTGGACTATGAGTAGGGGTGTGACCGGGCCACCTCCCAGAGATCCATCAGGCTAGGATCTAGGTGTAGGTCCATCTGGTGGTGTAGTAGTAGGCACAACGAGGCCTACATTGTCTGGGGGGAGCAACACATAGCTTTGTGTTCATATTTGACATATTGAGACTGGATGCATACATTTAATCAGTCGAGGACTTTAGGGTTTCTTGCCACTTTGTTGATGTATCTTTCCACATTGTGGGATATCATTGTACACTCGACATTAATTATTTTGAGATTATATATGAGATGCAACAAAGACTATTGATCTATGTGTTGTCTATATGATTTTATGATAAATGATTATGGTGAATGTATTTGATTTATGTTCTATATGCTATGTGATGTTTATATTGTGAGGGTTAGAAAAAGTAGATATCTAACAATTAAATATAGATTTAATTAATAAATAGAGAAACTAAAACACATATAGAATAGATTATAACATAGATAATTTAACGTGGTTCACCCAATCTGGGCTACATCCATCAAACCATAGCCATCCAATGATTTTATTATCTAGTGCAAAAACCTATTACAATCTTGTGAATAATTGCGATTTTCATCATACTATAACCCCCATCCAAACCCCTTTTTAACAAGCTTAGAAGCTTCTAGATTAGGGTTCTACAAAGTCATTTGTTTCCTTTTTTTTGTTGATTTTTTCCTTTTCCGATGACGATGCGAAAAAGTAGGAAGAAAATTTTTCTCAGGGGCTGCCGTGCCCAAACCCCTGCTTGGGGCCCGGCCCGGTCCTAAACCCCAACAAGGATACATTTTGGGGTGTATAGTATAGGATGATTAGTCGCCACATACCAAAAATCTCCCACTTGGAGACTGATCAAGCTCCACACCAACACAATATCCCACTTGGAGATTGATCCTGGACGACACTGCTGCACTTACAACTCCCACTGGAAATAAGTACCTTGGACCTTACTGCTCTGTTATACTTGAATTCAACCTTGAAGGCCAACCAAAGCTGAAGAGGAGCTTAGCTTCTCCCTTGTCACCGCCTTCATAAACATATCTGTTGGATTGGAATCTGTATGTATCTTGTTTAGCTTGACCTTTCCATCCTCCAACAACGATCAAATGAAATGATATCTCAATTATATGTGTTTTTTTTTAGAATGCAAGGCAGAATTCTTTACAAGATGCATAGCACTCTAGCTATCTGTAAACAAGTAATTTCCAACCTGTTGTTTTCCCAAGTCATCCATGAAAAGTTGTAGCCATATCATCTCATTTTCTACCTCTCTTGCAGCAACATACTTTGCCTCTGTGGTGGATAAAGCAACCACCTTTTGCAATCGAGAAATCCAACTCACTGCTATCCCACCAACTGTAAATACATAACCTATGGTACTCCACCTAGTATATATATCCCCTGCCAAATATGAGTCAACATAGCCTTTTAAATTAGTATTAGAGCCCCCAAAACATAAACATTTATTGGATGTACCTCTCAAGTACTTGAGAATCCATTTTATCGCATTCCAATGCTCAACTCTAGGATGACTCAAATACCTGCTAACAACTCCTATGACATGTGCAATATTTGGTCTCGTGCATACCATGGCGTACATTAAATTTCCTACAACTGAAGCATATGGTACCTTGGACATTTTTTCTTCCTCCTCTTGTGTCTTTAGACACATATCCTTAGTCAATTTAACATGACTAGGCAAAGGTGTGCTAGCAACTTTTGCATTTTCCATATGAAATCTCTGCAACACCTTTTCAACATAATTAGCCTAAGATAATTTTTTTTTTCTATTTTTCCTATCTCTACAAATTTTCATACCAAGGATTTTTTTTACTGCCCCCAAATCCTTCATAGCAAAAGATTTTGCTAACTGTTGTTTTAGCTCACTTATGTGATCCATGTTAGACCTTGCTACAAGCATGTCATCAACATATAAACATAAAATAATGTAGTTGTCATTATCCAACCTCTTAAAATAAACACAATGGTCAGAATTACACCTGTTGTAGCCTTGCTCAACCATAAAACTATCAAATTTCAAGTACCATTTTTGCCAAGGTGCTTGCTTCAAACCATATAAACTTTTCTTCAATCTGCACACTAGTTTCTCCTAACCTTTGACCTCAAATCCTTGTGGCTGGTCCATATATATTTCATCTTTCAAATCACCATGGAGAAAGAGATATTTTTAACATCAAAACATTCTAAATACAAATCTTAGTGCTTCTAATACCTAACAATACAAATAGAAGTCATTTTAACAACTGGAGAAAAAATTTCATCAAAATTAATACCATTTTTCTGTGTAAATCCCTTTACAACTAATCTAGCTTTAAATATCTTCTTACCTCCATCCTCCTCTTTCAACCTATAAACCCATTTGTTTGGGAAAGCCTTTTTACCTACAAGCAACTTGCATAATTCCCAAGTCTGATTTTTCAGAAAGGAGTCCATTTCTTCTTCCATTCCATGCTCCCACTGAACCTTGGTATCCACCTACATAGCTTCATCATAATATTCTGGTTCACCATCATTAGTTAACAAAATAGTATATAAAGAAGGAGATAATTTTTCTAGAGGTCTACTTATCCTTGAAGATCATCTAACATTCATAGGAGTTTGTGGTATTTGTTGTTGTTGTTGTTGCCCAGCATGAGGAACCACTGAAACATCATTGTTTGGAATATCATCCAACACTACATAATAATTTTCTTTCTTCTCATGCTGCAGCAACAAATCTTTGTACAAAACTTTCTCATTGAATATGACATCCCTACTTCTCACAATATTTTGATTTTCAAAATCCCAAAGCCTATAACCAAATTCATCAATGCCATATCCAAAAAATATACATTTCTTTGATTTTGCATCAAGCTTGGTTCTATTTTCAGAATCTACATGTGCAAATGCTTCACAATTGAAGGTTTTGAGAAAAAAATAACTCACCTTCTTACTTTCCATGCTTCCTCTAGGATACCACAACCCAAAGGATTAGAGGGACCTCTATAATTAAATAACTAGCAGTGTTTACAGTCTCTGCCCACATTTTTAAAGGTGGCCCAACATGCAATCTTATAGTCCGTGCACACTCCATTACTGTTCTATTCATGCGCTCAGCCACTCCATTTTCCTATGGAGTTCTTGGAACCATTTTCTTCCTACGAATTCCATTAGAGGAACAATAATCTTCAAACTCTTTGCTGCAATACTCACCACCATTATCAGATCTGAGACATTTTAGCTTTTTACCCGTCTCATTCTCAACCAAGCTTCTCCATTTTTTAAAAGTTTCAAATACATCATATTTCTGCCTAAGGAAATAAATCCATACCCTCCTAGTTGCATCATCAATGAATGTAACATAATAAAAGAGCCACCAAGAGAAGATACCTGAGCTGGTCCCCATACATCCATTTGCACAAGCTCCAATTTCTCATCTTTCTTTTGCTTGCCATCCTTGAGAAAACTTACTCTCTTTTGTTTTCCATACACACAACTTTCACATAAATTCATATTAACACATTGTAGACTTGGTAAAACATTATTTGAATGAAGTACTTTCATACCTTTTGCACTCATATGCCCAAGTCTATTATGCCACAGTGCTGATTTAGAGTCCACAACAATTGAATGATCTTCTACCTGTTGAACTGCAACAACTATTCCTAAACATTGACCTTTTTCCATAACAATTAAAGTAGAAGGAATAGTATGACCTGTACAAAGATATAAGGTGCCTACTTTCACACCTTTTTACCACTAAAACTTTGTGACCTTCAATTTTTATCACTAAATGTAACAACACAACCTTCATCATCTAGTTGCCCTGCTGAAATTAAATTTTTGCTTAACTTTGGAACATGCCTTACCTCATGTAGTAGAGTGATTCCCATTCTACAACTTAATCTTGACTCTTCCCTTTCCAACAATCTGATAGGGTTCTTTATCTCCTAAATAAACCAACCCAAAATCCTGGTGCAGGAGCACCTTGGAAACTTGGGTTTTCTTGGAGTCTTGAAGGAAGTTTAAATTTTGTTGTGATATTTTTGAGGTCATGTTGACCATCTAGCTAGGTTTTGTTGTTTTGAATAAAACTTGATCTATCTATGATCAATGGATTCAGAGGTGGTAATAAAAAATGGATTTTGAAGCCCCAACTTGTCATCATTCACCATCTAGTCAAGTGCTTGAAAACACATTAGGTTTTACAAAATGCATTTTTAGGTCATCTAAAGCCTCGACCCAAGAATCTTAACTATTTTTGAGGCATATTTAAAGGTGGCCTCAACCTTTGAAGGGGGTTGAAAGTTTCATTGTACGGACTGTGTTTTCAGAAATTGAAGAAAAACAACGTTCTTGCCATCATTTTCTGGTTTTTGTTTGTTTAACAGTGCTTAAATGGATTAAATTGTGATAGTTTTGATCTGTATAATGTAGTTTTGGTTGCATCCAAGCATTGTGGAAGTTTAAGAGGTTTCTTTGTTGCATTTATAAGTTTTTGTTGTAAATAGTTTTATTTCTGCTCAAGTTCTGGTCTGAAATAGACTGTAATTTGAAAATGTGGTGCTAGAGCACTTTTCCTCCATACAATCTATACGACCTTTTGGAAATAGTGCCTAGTCACCATTCTTGTAAATAGGCTTGTAGATAGGTTTTTTGTGAGTTCATTGGATGCTATCAAATGGATGCCCTAGGCGAGCCAGAGCAGGTCCGGTTGGGGCAGTCTTGAAGTAAAAGCTCCATATTTTGCAAGGGAACAAAGATGTGAGTGAAATTATTTTTGGAGAATTTTAAGGAGGGTCTTAGATATGCTTGGAGATTAGGAGGGGGTTCTGGGAGTTCATCTAGAGAGAGCATTCTTTGATAGTCTTCAAACAGCTCTGTGAAATTTAGAAACCCTAGGGTTCTTGAGCATTTTGGTGTTTGGGCAGCGTACAGCCTGAGCAGGCTTGAAACCACAAGAATCTTGGAGGTGAGGGTAGGGGAAACACAATTCCTAAGCCAAGAACCTAGATCCTTGGTGGGTTTAGGTGGGAGAAGCATTTTACCCCTGTTTAGAGACCTAATTCGGGGCTCAAGGCTACTAGCTTTTCAAGCCCTAGGAAGGAACCTTGAGGAAGCGATGGAAATTTGGAGGTTTTTGGTTGCACAAGGACCCTAGATTGGTCATTTTGAAGCTTTTGAAACACCTTCAAACCCCTGCAAGAACCTTGAAGAAGGTTGAGGTTATTTGGCCTTTAGGGAAGATTAAGGGCCAAAGGAGGAGAACATGGTGAAGCACCAAGATTTGTTTTGTTAAGGAATTGTAAATGATAGCAGGGTTGGCCAGAAGAACCAGGGGTGCCTAGATAGTATAGGACCTATAGGTTGAGTGGTGGAGAGTGACACCAAAGGGATTCATCAAGGTGAGACCCAAAGCATTGAGTCAGTGATTGTCTCAATCCAACCCTGTCCCTATCAAATTGGTATCAAAGCCAGCAAAAGATTTGGGAAAGCAGCTTATATGTCAGAAGTTGCATCAAGTGAAACTCCCGTCATGGTGACAAATGCACAATTAGCCAAGAGGGTTGAAGAACAAGAAGAGGACAACAAGTCATTAAAAGAAAGAATAGAGCAACTTGAGAAAGCATTGAACAATGCAAGGTTGGAAGGAATGGTACCAAAGGAAGAAGAGGTTGTAGAGGAAGACAAGGTCCCTGAACCTAACCCTGTTTTGGAGGAGGAGCCTTTCTTGAAGGCATTGAAAGCCTTGAGTGGAAAAGGACTTGAGGGCATACCATTGTTTAGTTGAAAAATGGATCCTGATTTGGTCATGGATTGGATAGAAGGCATGGAGAATCACTTTGAGTGTGATGGCGTCACTGAAGCTCAGAAGGTGAAGGTTGCTAAATCAAGGTTGAGAGGATCAGCCTTGACATGGTGGAAGTTTGTTTAGACTGAAAGGGAAAAAGAAGGAAAACAACCCATATCAACTTGGAAAGGAATGGTTGCTAAGGTAAAGGAAGCCTATATGCCAGATGATTATGAGATCCAACTTCACAAGAAGAGGCAAAGTCTAAGGCAGAAAGACCAGGATGTAAACACCTACACTGAAGAGTTTCAAAAGCTTTGCTTGAGATCTAATGTGATAGAGGATGAGAGCCTTAAAGTGGCTAGAGACCTGAATGGATTGAAGTGGAACATCCAAGAAGAGATGGCTCTTTTGAGTCCTAAAACGGTACACCAATGTTACTAGTTGGCTATTAAGATTGAGGAAAGGAATAAGAGGAAGCAAGATCAGTCTTCTAAGGGCAGAGGCAAAGGCAGAGATCAAAGAGGACAACGTGGTGGCTACCCAAGGTAGAGTGGTGACCAAGAAGTCAAGGGAGATAAAAAATCTAAAGTGAGGTAAAATAAGGTCTGAAAGGTTCGTGAGTTCAATCTCACAGTAACCCCTATGGGTCACATGGGTGAATAAGGGCAGAGCATTTTGGTGAATGAGCAAGTAATAGTGGAATTTTCAATTGGAAGCTATAAAGACAAGTTGGTTTGTGATGTATTACCCATGGATGCATGCCATCTACTACTGGGCAGACCATGGCAATATGACAGAAGTGCCATTTATGATGGGAAAGAGAACAACATCTCATTCAAGAAGGATGGAAGAACCTTCAAACTGCAGTCCCTGTCAGAAGAAGATGAGGGGTATTCCAAGGTACGAAACATCATGTTAAGTAGTGGTAAAGAGCTTATCAGCAACCTACATCAAGGAGCTGAAGGGTATGTGGTTTTAATGTAGGCTAAAGAAGAAGCCAAGGCTGAAAGGATAGTCTTACCAGAAGCAGTCCAAAGGTTACTTGATAAATACAAGAGCATAGTGAGTGATGGTACACCTGCAACTCTACCACCAAAGAGAGCAATAATTCATCAAATTGACTTCATACCTGGAGCCTCATTGCCTAACAAAGCAGCATACAAGCTTACACCAGATCAGAATCTAGAGGTGGCTAGGCAAGTGCAAGAATTATTGGATCAAGGATTGATTCAAAAGAGCAGCAGCCCTTGTGCAATACCAATGGTTTTGGCAACCAAGAAAGGAGGTAAGTGGAGACTTTGTATTGATTCTAGAGCAATCAATAGGATCACCATTAGGTATAGATTCCCAATTCCTAGAATTGAAGATTTAATGGATTTCCTTGGAGGAGCACAGTATTAGACCAAGTTGGATCTCAAGAGTGGCTACCATCAGATCAGAATTAAGGATGGTGATGAATGGAAGACAACTTTTAAGACAAATGATGGGTTATATGAGTGGAAAGTGATGCCATTTTTCCTCTCAAATGCCCCTAGCACATTCATGAGATGAACGAATGAGGTGCTTAAGGATTTCACAGGGATCTTTGTAGTAGTATATCTTGATGACATACTGATTTTCAGTAAGACAGCAGAAGAACACCTCAAGCATGTGGAGATGGTTCTTAAAAGGTTGCAAGAAGAGAAGTTGGCAATTAACCTTAAGAAGTGTGAGTTCTTCAAGCAAGAACTTGTGTATCTATTCTTTGTAGTATCCCAAGGAACGTTGAAGATGGATCCAAGCAAGGTGGAAGCAATCCTAAACTAGCCTACACCAACCACAACAACAGAGGTAAGGAGTTTTCATGGTTTAGCTCGATTCTATAGAAAATTCATAAGGAATTTCAGTGGCATATGTGCACCAATCCTAGATACTATCAAAGGTGGTCTGAAAACAAAGTTTAAGTGGAGTCAAGAGGCTAATAAAGGATTTGAAAAACTGAAACAACAAGTGGTAACTCAACCAATTCTATTATTGCCTAGTTTTGACAAGTTGTTCACAGTTGAGTGTGATGCAAGTGGAGTAGCATTAAGAGGAGTACTTAGTCAAGAAGGTTAGCCTGTGGCCTTCTTTAGTGAAAAGTTCAATGAAGCCAAGCAAAAATACTCCACCTATGATCTAGAATTATATGCTTTAGTGCAGTCCCTTAGGAAGTGGAGGCATTATTTGTTACCCAAAGAGTTTGTGGTCTTCACTGATAACCAGGCACTTAGTTACATCAAAACCCAAGAGAAGTTGAGTAATAGAAATTTGAAATGGATGGAATACATCCAAGCCTTCACATTCACTATGAAGCACAAGAAAGGACAAATGAACAAGGTGGCAGATGCATTAAGCAAAAGGTTGTTGACAGTGCAGGAGATACAGTTGAAGAGCATTGGATTAGAGAGTTTCAAAGACCTCTATGGTGAAGATGAAGACTTCTCAGAAGCTTACAAGGTATGTTTTGATTTTGAGAATCATTTTCATAGCCAGTATTCTGAGTATACCTTGCAAAATGGACTATTATTTAAGGGTAATCAGTTATGTGTTCCAAGAGGGTCAATGAGGGAAAATCTGATTCAAGAAAAGCATAATGGTAGTCTTAGTGGGAATTTTGGTATTAATAAAACTTTAGAGCTAGTTCAAAGGTTCTATTACTAGCCTAAGTTAGCAAGAGATGCTAGAAAATATGTGGAATAGTGTGTTGTATGTATGAAAGCTAAGGGAGGAGCTAGCAATGCTGGTTTGTATCAATCCCTGCACATTCCTAATAGACCATGGGAGTGTGTGAGCATGGATTTTGTGGTAGGTCTTCCTAAGACCAAGACTGGTTTTGACAGTGTTTATGTGGTAGTGGACAGATTTAGCAAGATGAGTCACTTCATTCCTTGCAAAACTACTCATGATGCAAGCTACATAGCTCATCTTTTCTTCAAGGAAGTTGTTAGGATCCATGGCTTGCCTCTAAGCATTGTTTCTGACAGAGATGTGAAGTTCATGAGTCATTTTTGGAAGACTCTATGGAGCAGATTGGGTACAAATCTATCTTTTGGATTAGCTTACCATCCTCAGACCGATGGTCAAATAGAGGTGGTTAACAAAGTGCTAGGTAATCTTCTGAGGTGCTTAACTAAAGAATATGGATAGACCTAGGATATGATGATCTCCCAAGTTGAATATGCCTATAATGACAGTGTCAATAGAACTATAGGGAAAAGTCCTTTTGAGGTTGTGTATGGGATACACCCAAGAGGCATTTGTGAACTTAGAAAGATGTGCAATTTGCAGTTGGGGATTATGTTATGGTCCACCTCAACAAATCTAGATTGTAGAAGGGAATGTCAACCAAGTTACAGATGAAAAGAGTGGGTACATGCAAGGTGTTGGCCAAATATGGCAAGAATGCATATAAGGTGGAATTACCACTAGACTTGGGCATCTCTCCAGTTTTCAATGTTGCTAATTTGATCAAGTACAAGGGATCAGTCAATGAAGAGGATTAGAACAGCAAGGAAATCTTCAAGGACATCAGTAATGTGACTTTTCCTCAACAAGACAAGCTTCAGGCAGAGAAGATCTTGCAGTCAAGAGTGCAGAAAGCTACAAGACATAAGGTGTACATGGAGCACCTTATCAAGTGGAAGAACAAGCTAGAATCCTAAGTCACTTGGATACAATAAGATCAGTTCAAGAAACTTGGTATTGACCTGACATTGGTCCCTCCTTCCATTCCTTAGTGTTTTGTGCTGAGAGGGGGAGAATGGTGCAGGAGCACCTGGGAAACTTGGGTTTTCCTGGAGTCTTGAAGGAAGTTTAAATTTTGTTGTGATATTTTTGAGGTCATGTTGACCATCTAGCTAGGTTTTTTTGTTTTGAATAAAACTTGATATATTTATGATCAATGGATTGGGAGGTGGTAATCAAAAATGGGTTTTGAAGCCCCAACTTGTCATCATTCACCAACTAGTCAAGTGCTTGAAAACACATTGGGTTTTAAAAAATGAATTTTTAGGTCATCTAAATCCTTGACCCAAGAAGCTTAACTATTTTTGAGGCATATTTAAAGGTGGCCTCGACCTTTGAAGAGGGTTGGAAGTTTCATTGTACGGACTGTGTTTTCAGAAATTGAAGAAAAACAACGTTCCTGCCATCATTTTCTAGTTTTTGTTTGTTTAACAGTGCTTAAATGGATTAAATTGTGATAGTTTTGATTTGTATAATGTATTTTTGGTTGTATCCAAGCATTGTGGAAGTTTAAGAGGTTTCTTTGTTGCATTTATAAGTTTTTGTTGTAAATAGTTTTATTTTTGCTCAAGTTCTGGTCTGAAATAGACTGTAATTTGAAAATGTGGTGCTAGAGCACTTTTCCTCCGTACAATCTGTACGACATTTTGGAAATAATGCCTAGTCACCATGCTTGTAAATAGGCTTGTAGATAGGGTTTGTGTGAGTTCATTTGATGCTATCAAATAGATGCCCTAGGCGAGCTAGAGCAGGCCCGGTTAGGGAAGTCTTGAAGTAAAAGCTCCATATTTTGCAGGGGAACAAAGATGTGAGCGAAATTATTTTTGGAGAATTTTAAGGAGGGTCTTAGCTATGCTTGGAGATTAGGAGGGGGTTCTGGGAGTTCATCTAGAGAGAGCATTCTTTGACAGTCTTCAAATAGCTCTGTGAAATTTAGAAACCCTAGGGTTCTTGAGCATTTTGGTGTTTGGGCAGCGTACGGCCCGAGCAGGCTTGAAACCACAAGAATCTTGGAGGTTAGGGTAGGGGAAACACAATTCCTAATCCAAGAACCTAGATCCTTGGTGGGTTTAGGTGGGAGAAGCATTTTACCCCTGTTTAGAGACCTAATTCAGGGCTCAAGGCTACTAGCTTTTCAAGCCCTAGGAAGGAACCTTGAGGAAGCGATGGAAATTTGGAGGTGTTTGGTTGCACAAGGACCCTAGATTGGTCATTTTGAAGCTTTTGAAACACCTTCAAACCCCTGCAAGAACCTTGAAGAAGGTTGAGGTTATTTGGCCTTTAGGGCAAATTAAGGGCCAAAGGAGGAGAACATGGTGAAGCACCAAGATTTGTTTGGTTAAGGCATTGTAAATGATAGCAGGGTTGGCCAGAAGAACCAAGGGTGCCTAGATAGTATAGGACCTATAGGTTGAGTGGTGGAGAGACACCAAAGGGATTCATCAAGGTGAGACCTGGAGCATTGAGTCAATGATTGTCTCAATCCAACCCTGTCCCTATCAAATCCCCTTGGACATAATCAAGAAAATAACTTCTATGGGGGGTAGCATGAAATGAAGCCCCTAAATCTAACACCCAAGAATCATCAGCATTATCAAGGGAAAGAATCAAAGCATCCTCATCAGATTTATTACTTACCACATTTTCCTCTTTACTTCCTTCATGTTTGTCTCCTTTATTTTTTTGAGACCATCAATCTTTCTTTAAATGACCCGGCTTACCACACTACTAGCAATCCCTCTTGTCTCTAATTGGGATGTTTTTTCCTTTGATTTTCCTTGTGACTTCCCATGATTTCCAGAATTGTTTCCTCTCTCCTTTGTTCTACCCCTACTTTCTGCATTCAAAACACTGCTTGATTTGGATGTTCCACCTGAGCTTTTCCTACGAATTTCCTCGCTCAAAATAACACGAACAACATCATCAAATTTCAATGTACTCGAACCAAAAACATAATTGCTAACAACCATTACCAAGCTATTCTAGCTTTCAAGAAAATAACACATAATCAAAAGATCCCTAACTTCTTCAGCAAAGTTTACTTTTACAAAAGTTAATTGATTGGCGACCATATTAAACTCATTTAAATGATCAGTAACTGACCCACCTTCTACCATTTTCATATTAAATAAACACTTCATAAGAAATACCTTATTCAAAGCAAAAGGATTTTCATATAACTTCACGAAGGTTTCCATAAACTCTTGAGTTGTCTTTGTTGTTGTAATATTGAACGCCACTGATTGTGCTAGGCATAAACAAATACTACCAAGAGCCTTTCTATCCAAAATATCCCAGTCGTCATCAGGCATTGTTGTGGGTTTCTTGGTTTTCCCTTCCAATGGCCACCATAAATCCTTCTGATAGAGGTAGTCCTCCATCTGCATCTTCCATAACTGATAGTTTTTCCCATTAAACTTCTTAACCTTCTTACCCTCGTATGCCATTACTCCCACTCAACTATGAGACCTTCCTATAGAAAATAATCGGAACACAACCCACTCTGATACCACTTGTTAGTGTTAGAAAAGACAGATATCTAAAAATTAAATGTAGATTTAATTAATAAACAGAGAAACTAAAACACACATAGAATAAATTATAACACAAAGAATTTAACGTGGTTCACCCAATCTGGGCTACATCCACCAAACTGCAGCCATCTAATTATTTTATTATCCAATGCAAAAACCTATTACAATCTTGCGAATAATTGCATTTTTCATCATACTATAACCCCCATCCGAACCCCTTTTTAACAAGCTTAGAAGCTTCTAGATTAGGGTTCTACAAAGTCAGTTTTTTCCTTTTTTCGTTGATTTTTTTCTTTTTCGGTGACGACGCGAAAAAGTAGGAAGAACTTTTTTCTCGGGGGTTGCCACCCATAAACCCCCGCTTGGGGCCCGGTCTGGCCTCAAACCTCAGCAAGGATACATGTTGGGGTGTACAGTATAGCATGATTAGTCCCCACATACCAGCATATATGATTATGCCATGGTTGTGTATGGATACAATAATGAAATGATGATGCATGGATTAAGGTTCCATATGGATTTTATGGATGATGTTTTATACTATATGAGATGGATTTGATTATGCAAATGAGGGGTATGTGCAAGATCATGATAGGCCAAAAAGTGGCGATATGATGGGTTTTTGTAGGGTATGTGGTTGGCAACTTTTTTTATTATCTAAAATTGATGAAACGAAAAGGGTTTTTAAAGAAGATTCTTAGTTGTCCACCAATATAAATTATGCTTTACTTTGAATTTAATAAATAATTATTATTTATTTTCTATTTGAATTACAACTAAAGTCCTAATTGATAGGTTGATTGAAAAAATTTATAGCTTTCAAACGGTATCACATTTTTTGAATCTGAAACATGTGTCACATTCTAGGCTTTGTATACTATAGGATTAAAAAAAAACAAAAAATTCATGAAGTTTTGACCAAGTTAAGGTGGTTAGACATATGAGTTTTTTTATTTTTAAAAATTTTTAATAAAAAAATCATAATTAATTATTTACTTGGAAAAAATTACAAAAAATATGCATCACATTGGGACATGAGTCCTCTACTTATATCTAAAATATTATAAACGAAATATCATCATTTTTATTGTGGTTAGGGTGGTCAGAGACACCTACTTCTTATTTTTTTCCCTAAAATTTAAGTACTATTGCATTGAAATTTCAAATTTTCACCAAATAGACTTAAAAAAAAAAAAAACCTAGTAGTTTAGAAACTTCATTCAATTTACTACAAATTCTATTCTTACATATTTTTGAAATAATATAGATAACTTATTCAAATTTTTATGTCAAGTTGCCTAACT
Organism: Sequoia sempervirens; assembly: GCA_007258455.2. Classification (NCBI taxonomy): domain Eukaryota; kingdom Viridiplantae; phylum Streptophyta; class Pinopsida; order Cupressales; family Cupressaceae; genus Sequoia; species Sequoia sempervirens. The sequence goes on from VDFB02000007.1 coordinate 109,462,165, forward strand.
CTGATTTTTCTGAATTTTTTGCCACTTAAGGGCCTGTTTTCTCCATGATGATCTGTACATACCCTAAGATGTGATGCACCTTATTTTTTTTTGTATTTTCTAATGCAAATATATTATCTAATGCATGGATGGATAACCGATGATAATACTTTCTAATGTATGTATGATATGATAATGATTATGCAACTACATGTGAATGATCCTTTTTCTTTGTTAATGTCAAATGTACTCAATCCTTGAATGAGAGAGATAAAAATCATTTTGAAATTCACCAGCCTTGGAAAATCTAAAATGAAGATGCAAAACTATATATGAATGCAATCTATCTTAACCATGCAAATCTAAATATGCAATGTTTTCATTTTTTCATCTGATTTGTTGTGCTTGGTATCATCATTGAGATTTTAATATGTTGAAAGTTAGTACAAACATCGATGGTATAATTAAACCATGATGACTTGAGTACAACTTCCAATGATTTTTTGATATTGCAAGGTAATACAAGCATCTAGGCATAATTGAAGTGAGATGACCTGAGTATTGCTTGCGTAAAATAGAAAAGAGTTAATCCTTTTCCTATGCAAATCCATAACGTCATTAGTGATACTTTGTAGAGAATGTATCACAACAAATTTACATAGTAGTAATGATCAACTCACAGACAATAGACAAACAAAATATCATACTCCATCATAGCTTCTCTAGGCCATGACACCCTTGAGTTGCTCCAGAGAAATGATAACAAAAATCAAGATACAACAATTGAACATTCATGCCAAAGTGATTAAACCATGATTTAGAAGAACGTCATCCAGTTAGATTTTGTTTACTCGTGTTGTTGATTTTGATGGTTGGTTTTTGAAATTTATAATGGATGTTCAATGTTGAGTTTCTGTTGTGATCATTATGTTTGCTATGTTGTCTTACTATTTTTTGTCTGTTGTTTTAAGCTCAAAGCAGGTTGCCCCCAGTGAGTTTATGATTTTTCCCCTAGTGAGAACCAACCATTTATTGCAAATATTCACAATGATCACCAAGCCAAGGTGAAACACGACTGTAATGCCCAAATATGTACATGAGGTTTGTATGATGGACAAGCCTAATAATGGTGAAAAGAAGACGAATAACACATGCTCCAATAGATGGAAAAGCTAATCTATCACAAATAGTGCCTATTGCCAGGTTTTCACTACTTGTTTTTATTGCACCTTTTCTAATTTTATGCTTTTTTTGTTGTCACCAAGACGCCTGTTTGCCAGGTTTTCATCAAGGTAACGATTTTTTTTATTTTTTGCTTATTTTTTGTATTTTTCCTTTTTTTTTGCTTTTTTTGTATTTTTTGCTTTTTTCCTTTTTAATTTTTAATTTTTCTCCTTTTCTTGATTTTTTGGATTTTTCTCGAAATTTAAGATGGAATGAGATGACCAATTTTTCCCTAATCTCATCAAGAACAAAGAAATGAAATGGGACATGGATTTTGATAAGCTAGGAGATATGGAATGGAAGAATGCAAGGATAAGGATATTGAATGGGATGATCAAGATCAACTAGATAATATATGGAAACAATGCCTAAGTACTTTTCCAAGCTATTCCTCATCAAGGCCAAGGAAGGGAAGAAAGGATGTATTTAAAAAGAATGATGGAATATGGATAAGATGAAGGATATGGTAAATAAGATATAGATAAAGTTTATAGGATAAGATATATGATGTTCAAGAAGATCCTTAACCTTGTCAAGATCAAAGGTGGAAATGTAAGGAATGAACATAGAGAGGATAAAGACTTCAAATGATAAAATGGATGAAACTTGCCCCCAAGTGTAGAGTGCAAGAGTAATATGGAAGATAGGATAGGTATAAATGAATATGGAGGATAATATATGCATGATAGGGAGATGGAAGAAGGACTTAAGCATCAAGTTTCATGACCAAATATCTCTCTAATATGTTCTCTAATAAACCATGGCAATGGGAATTAGAATCATAAATTTTGGTAGATTAATGGTATGATGGAAGAAGCTATAGACTAATGCAAAGGTTTGGGTTAAAGGAGAATAATGGGGGAAGAATGTTGGATAATGGATACTAGGTTGGAAGGATTATTGATGGATAGATGGAAAGGATGGAAAGATCAACATTGGCACACACCTTGAAGGGTGGTGGAGTGATGGAGGAAAAATGGATTTGGAAGGTGATAGGTTTTTATATGGAAGATTGGACGAAGATTTTGGATTAGCAAATTTGGATGCCAATTTAGATTTTATTGCTTCCATGAGACTTTTAGGAATCCACATAGCTTTTGACTTTGATTTTTTCTTTGTGGGCCTTTATGGCCTTTAAGATTTTTCTTTTTGATTTATGGACCTTTGTGGTCTTTGAAATTTTTCTTTTTGCTCTATGGGCCTTTGTGGCCTTTGGATTTTTTTATTTTGACTTGATGGGCCTTTGTGGCCTTTTGGATTTTTCTTTTTATTTTGGATCAAATTTTCTTTTAGTTTTGCATGTCTCTTTGAGGAGACATGTTGATCCTTTGATACATGTGGATTTTGATATTGCAGCTTTTGACATTTGGCACCTAAATTGCTTCCAAGAACAATGGGAGGGGTGGATTGAGATGAATGATATGGAGGTATCATGGATGAGTTAATGTAGGTATAATTTTGAAATGGAATCAAGGATTTGTGCCTTGGTTGCTCTTGATGAATAAGATATGGAGGGATGTAGGGCCCTAATATGGATGGATGGGTTGATGACCTAGGGTTTGGATGATAAGGACCTAGGATAGATGAAAGGTTTGATGGAATTTGAACAATAGAGTTTTTGGTTCCTATAGACTTCTCTAGCTCTTCTAGGGTTTTCACCTAAAAGGAGAGAGATAGGGCCCAAAAATGCTAAGGGTTCATTCAAATTATGTTATGTATGATGTTGTATGAGCTAAATGGAATGATCTAAGTGCAACTGAGCTATGAAATTAATCGAACATGAATGCAAAACCTAAGAAATGTCATTTGTTTGAAAACACATAGTGTAATGCAACAATGAACTAAGAATGAGTGCATAACTGAATCAAACTAAAAGTGTGCACCTGGAACCTTGATGAGGACTGGAAATTTGTAATGTTGCTGATACTAATTTTTAGGTATGGAGGAACTCATTTTCCATTCTAGACAAAGCAGTCCCAGTTATCGTAAACTTAGCTGAAACCTATTTCTATCAAAAGGGTGTCAGAAAATGCAAAAAACATAAAATTGACCTAGAAAAGGGACTCATTCACCACCCATGGTGAATGAATCCACTTTTGAATTTCTAGATTTTGAAAGGTGGATTCAGAAGCTTCCGATCTACACTTTGACTTTCTATAGGTGTCCGCTTATGAAAGTTTGATTTATGGGTCTGAAAATGAGTTTTTATTGATATTTTGACTTGTTGAATGAGGAGAAGACTTGAAAAAAATTTCAACTTGATCTTCAATTATTTTCAAGCTTCCAAAGGACCTAAATCTACAAACACACAAGAAGAGAAGAATAAATGTTGAACATTAGGGCATGGGGGGTTTTCCTTGGTCAAACCCCGTTTAGGTAATTAAACCAAAATGATGAAAAGATGTAATGAAGCATGAAACAATGGAGTTTTTATCTTTCATTGATGATTGAACTTGAATTTCTGCAGCAAAACATGAATATTATGCCCTTGAATGTCTGAAAAGTGCTACCTTAGTGACTTAGAATGAAAAAACCCTAGCTTGCTTGACTTTAGATGGAAGACGAATGATGAATGAAGTTAAATTATGATAAGAAATAATAGATGTCTAAAATGAGTTAAAAGACTTATATTTATAGGTAATTCATCTATTTCACCTGTTAATACCTCATCACAGGCCGACATGAAGCAATATTAAACTCAAATTTCACTTTTTTCCTATTCAAAGGTAAAAAATGACCCAAATGGGACTCATTCGCCACACATGGTGAATGGGTCCCACCTGGATGGGACTAATTTTCCATGCATGGAAAATGGGTCCCACAAGGGCCAATTTGACAACTCATATGCCAAGAGATAAGGAAATAAGGTTTAAAATACAACTTTGTCGGGTTTTTAATTAATTTAGGCCTTGGCATGCACAATATAGGTTAATAGGAGCCTATTAATGATGATGTGAATGTCAATTAGGGCTTGGGACACAAAAATCAATGTGAAAGTGTGATTAAATATACTTTACAAAACTAAAATGAGTTCCACATAGCTTAGGAAGGAACAAAGACCAATGTGAATGTGCAAAACACATTACAACACTAGTTTAACATTAAGTTTAAGTTATAAGCCTTCTAGATTAGTGTGACGATGTTATTAAACACATTTTATAATGTTGAATTAGGAAGAAATGGGTTCATCATGTCTAGAAAAGCATGAAAGCATCTTACAACACTTTAAAACACCTTTACAAGACATCGTTAAATGCATTTGAAAGGGTCCAAGACCTAGTGTGGATGCATAAAATGCCTCACAACACTAAATTAATGCCTCATTAAGTCCATTTATCATGAATTAATCCCATGTCAAGCAAAGGGTCCTTTTTCCTATGGCACATTTAGCCCCCACTTTAGTGAGAGGATGAACTTGCTTGAAACTACCACTAAAGTAGAGGGTATGTGAAGGATCATGATGGGCCAAAAAGTGGCAATGTGATGGGTATGTGGCTGACGACCTTTTTTACCCAAAATTGATGAAACAAAAGGGTTTTTAAAGGAGATTATTAGCTTTCCACCAATATAAATTATGCTTTACTTTGAATTTAATAAGTAATTATTATTCATTTTCTATTCAAATTACAACTAAAGTCCCGATTGAAAAATATCTATAGATTTCAAATGGTATCACATTTTTTGAATCCAAAACATATGTATCACATTCTATGCTTCACATACTATAGGATTAAAAAAATAAAAAATGAATTTCATGAAGTTTTGACCAAGTTAAGGTGGTCAGACATAAGTTTTTATATTTTCTAAAAGTTGTAATAAAAATCATAATTAATTATTTACTTGGAAAAAATTACAAAAAAAATGCATCACATCGAGACATGAGTCCTCTACTTGTATCTAAAATCTTATAAAAAATAATTATCATTTTATTGTGGTTAGGGTGGTTAGACAGACACCTACTTCTTATTTTTTCCCTGAAATTTAAGTACTACCGCATTAGAATTTCAAAAATTTCAACAAATAGATTATTTTATTTGTAAACAAACCTAGTAGTTTAGAAACTACATTCAATTTGCTAAAAATTCTATTCTTACATATTTTTTAAATAATATAGATAACTTATTCAATTTTTTACGTCAAGTTGTCTAACTCTGATTTTTCTTATTTTTTTGCCACTTAAGGGCCTATTTTTTCCATGATGATCCTGCACATACCCTAGACATTCTAGAGAGATCCTCATGTACAAATGTAGATGACAAAGAATGACAAAGATCAAAGGAGGTTGCACAAGCCCCTAGGATCAAAGATCCTAAGTCAAACCATTAAGATACATAACCATGCAACGACAAGAAAGAGAAAGATGAAAATGAAAACATGCATCAAGCTTCGACCGTTTGTCCAGCTAGTTGTGGATTAGATCTAGGCTTGTTTGTTTGAAAAAGAGAATGCATATTGACTATGGGGTGAAAAAACTCATGATGGTCCACCGGGTGAGAAGGCCCAAATATACTCACTCTGGGCCATAGAACTTCTAGTTGTCCGCATGGTGAGAAATCCCAAGAGGTCAAATACATACATTCATTGGTATGCACTCACAAGCACAAAGGTGGCTATGGGGAAAAGTCATGCCACTAGGTGGGCTTCTCACTCAACCATATCAAAGTTATAGCTCTTGATAACTTTAATAAGACACCACAAAGGAAAATGGTTTCTATAAATGTTTTGAATGTCATGTCAAAATTTTGTTAAAGGGGATTTCACTTTGTTCATGCAAGGTCTTCTTCTTAGGGAGCATTGTGCCTATTATCTCTAAGAGAGGATAAATCAGGGTTGTCCGATCGTTATCCATGGGATACCTCATTCACATCAAGCCACATAAGTTCATACACTCTTGGAAGGAATCAAACCAAATGACACCACAAGGAGATGACACGTCACAGGAAAAAGTAAATCACGCCATGAAATTTGAAAAAAGATTTTGTCTATGCATGCCCCCACTTTAAATCGTTGCTACACACCTATCTATGAGAAATTTCTTTAAAGTCAAAGAGGGTATGGGAGCTTATCTGAAAATCCCTATGCCAAGTCATATGTTTTCTATAAGCTACGCCATGAAGAAAGAAAGTATGCCACATGTGAGTGAATTTTAAGACATGTCGTCCACATCCCAAGCTTGCTCTTATATGTTCATGAAAGGTTAACGGATAGTCAAAAAGAGACAACAAGAAGTGACATACGAGGAAAAGGCTGTCAAACCCCTTGCCCCCACTTAGTGTAGGACAAAAGTGAGCCTAGAATGGATGAAAGTCAAAATCAAGTATAGGAATTAGGTGTTCCAACCCAAGGAAGAGCACTACATTTTGTTAGATGTTCAATGTTATTGTTCTGCAAAGTCTTTGATGAAAGTGGAGATAAGTATGATATGTTAATTTTTTTTGTGTGCATTTCATCCATTTGTAGGAGGAAGGTGTTAATTGATATCATTTAACAATCTTCCAAGTGGGTTGCAGGGGTTGTGTGTTAGTGAGAAGGAATGGTTTCTTTACAAGAACACAAATCCTTTTTAGTGTGATGTGTCATTGCTTTATGAGGGATGGGAGTTATATTGCCCCCATCACCACCATGGGGTGATTTGGTAGAACTAATTTGAGTGAAAGGAATGCAATATTGTGTGGGTTGAGATTGGGATAGTGCACACCCTCCCTTAAAGGTAGGTGTGAAACTCCAATCACTACTAGGGCTTGTGTCTAAAAGGGAATTGTTTGTATATGACTCTTTGGACCATGAGGGTGAGATTTTGGAAATGTTATGGGAAGGAGGGGTAGAATCCATTGACCCCCAATTATCACCAAATATTTTTGTTGTAGGTGAAGAGTTAGCATCAACTGGTCGAGGTGCAAGTTTTGATCGAGGGGAGTTGGAAGTGTTGTGATCAATTGACAAATAAATTCACTCATCTACATCAATCGTGTATATCTTGTTGTTGTATTAAAACATCATGAAACAGTGAAGGGTAGATGGGACTCCTTTCATAGCATGGATCCATGGTATCCTGAGCATAAGATTGTATGGAAGGGTTCCTTGTATGATATGAACAGAGGTAGGCAACACTACAGGTCTGAACTCAATAGGTAATATGATCATCCCAAGTGGTTGCCTATGAACATTGTCAAAGTCATGAATATTAACATCATGAAGTTGAATGAGCTTTTTGTACATGCCAAGCTTGTGTAGGAGGTCCATGCTACAAACATTAATTTTTGATCCATTGTCAATGAGGTTGTGCCTAATTAGAGTTTCATTAATGATCACCTTTATCATCAAGGGATCATTTTTGTGTTGAGTTTCAAGTGCGGGTAATTCATGTCTAGGGAATATGATGTCTGACTGGGTGGCTTGTATTGGATGAGGGGAGGATGTCACATGATTCAGTTTTATGTAAAATTGGATCTCTTCCTTCTGTATTTATGACATTTCATGGAAGATAAGTTTGATTGTTGGTGAAAGTTGAATGAGCTCCCAAACAGATATATTAGCAGGAGTCTTTTTAAGATCTTCAACACTAGGCACTTTTTGTGGAAAAGGTAATGGTGTAGGAGTTTTTTGTGGTCCCCTAGGTGTTTGAGTCACTAAGTCACAACTTAGTGGCTGAAAATAATTTTTATGTGTAGATTGCATGATGGATTTCAAGACATCTCTATTTTTTTTTTTGTTTTGCACTAATGGAAGGTGACTTAGGAATCTTACTAATTAAAGGAGATCCCACTTGTCTCATCATAACATCAAGAATTTTATCTTTATGGGAATGATATGTTGGTGAAGGGGATTCTAATGCCTCTTGAGTATCCTGATCTAAGGAAGGTTTAATGGTTTAAGGATATGTGTCAATGTTAATACGTTTGTGCACCATGATATTCTCCCTAGGAGGAGAGATTTTAGGAGAACAACAAGAATTTTTTTTGTGACATTCATAGGTTGGTTCTTCTAAAAGGACTTCATTGAAAGTAGGGGAATGATCAATGGTTGAAGATTGTTTTTCAAGAGGGGTTTCCTTAGGTGAAAGGGGGACAACTAAGATAGTCATGACCTTCATCGATTGTGTTGTCTAACATCAAAGTATCTACTTCACAACTAATAGAGATAATAGAGGAAGAAAAAATGTGGTTGTCATGATCATCTAAGTTTTTGTTATGTTGGTTGGGAATGTTTTGTCTACTAAGAGAGGTAAAAGGAGAGAAACAACTAGGATTCTCAAAACTCTCATTAATTGATTCTTCTACGAAAATGTCTTCATCACCAAGAGGAGAGATATTATGAGAAGAACAAGTATGACCATTAGGAATGTCCCAAGTTGTAGTATCTTTCATGAAAACACTCTCATAGGGAGGGACATCTATACATATGCAAGGTACTAGGATTGTTTGAATAAGAATGAAAATCACATGTAACCATGTCATGTAATGTTTCAGCAATATGAACAATGTATATGCATACAAAACACTCTTATCCAATGTATGCAACACTTTAAAAATGTAAATGATGTATATGAAAAAATGAAAATTACTTTTACCAAACTAATGCAAAGCTTTATGAATAGAAATATTGTATATGCAAAAGTGAAAAGTACTTTTATCGATGTTATACAAAATTGCAGAAATGGAAACATTTTCAGATGTAAGGATGTGTGCAAATGAAGTGATTTGAAGAATGAGTAATCTAAAATGATGTTTTTGAGTGAAATGCATAAAAAAATATTCCAAAAACTTTCTAGACTTATACTATATGATACTAGGAGGCTTACGAAGCACAAAAATGAGGTTTTTGATGTTGTAACAGTCAGTTAATATGGATAGGGACTGATTCTCCCAGCATGGGGAATAGTCCCAGTACTAGTTTTTTTGAATTTTTTTTAGAATTTTAGAATGATTTTTGATGTGTTTAATGTTGTAAGATACAGACCTAAGATGGAGATGCAGAATTTGGGAGATTTGTAAGGAAATTGTATGCAAAATGCAAGGTAAATGACCTTTTTTCTAATGCAAAAATTTGAAACCATAGATGCAAATTAACCAATGCAACTCTAATGAAAATTCAATGCAAGCTAGGAGTAGGATGAAAATGGACTCCAAATCAGAAAATAAGATGCTCAAAAAGTAGGTTCACCAAAATGAACTCCAAAATGAATTGTATATTTTTTGGTTCCTATGGACTTCTCTAGCTCTTCTAGGGTTTTTCACCTAAAAGGAGAGAGATATGGCACAAAAATGCTAAGGGTTCATTCAAATTATGTTATGTATAATGTTTTATGAGCTAAATGGAATTATCTAAGTGCAACTAAGCTATGAAACTAATTGAACATGCATGAAAAAGCTAAGAATTGTGATTTGTTTGAAAAAAAAGTGTAATGCGATAATGAAGTAGGAATGAATGCAAAACTTAACAAAACTGAATCAAACTAAAAGTGTTCACCTAGAACCTTGATGAGGACTGGAAATTACATTTGAAATGCTCTTGATGCTGATTTTCAGGCCTGGAGGAACTCATTCGACATTCTGGGAAAATCGGTCCCAATTCTAGTAAACTGAGTCGAAACCTGCTTCTGTCAAAAGGGTGTCAGAAAATGTAGAAAACATAAAACTGAAATAGAAATTGGAATCATTCACCACCCATGGTGAATAATTCCACTTTTGAATTTCTGGATTTTGAAAGGTGGATTCTAAAGCTTCCGATCTACACTTTGACTTCCTATAGGTGTCCGCTTACGAAACTCTGATTTATGGGTCTGAAAATGAGTTTCTGCTAATATTTTGACTTGTTGAATGTGGAGAAGACTTGAAAAAAATTCAACTTGATATTCAATGATTTTGAAGCTTTCAAGGGACCTAAATCTATAAACACACAAGAAGAGAAGAAGAAATGTTGAACATTAGGGCATGGGAGGTTTGCCTTGGTCAAACCCCGTTTAGATAATTAAGCCAAAATGATGAAAAGATGTAATAAAGAATGAAAAAATGGACTTTTTACCTTGCCATGATGATTGAACTTGAATTTGGGCAGCAAAACATGAAGATTCTACCCTTGAATGTTTGAAAAGTGCTATCATGGTGACTCAGAATGACAAGACCTTAGCTTGCTTGAGTTGAGATGGAAGAAAAATGATGACTGAAGTTAAGTTATGATAAGAAATAAGAGATTTCTAAAAACTTTAAAGACTTATATTTATACTAAATTCATCTATTTGACTTGTTAGTACCTCATCATAGGTTGATATGAAGCAATATTAAAATCAAATTTCACTTTTTTCCTGCTCTAAGGTAAAAAATGAGCCAAATGGGACTCATTCGTCACACATGGTGAATGGGTCCCACCTTGATGGGACTGATTCGCCATACATGGTGAATGGGTCCCACCTTGATGGGACTGATGCCAAGAGATGAGGAAATAAGGTTGAAAATGCAACTTTATTAGGTTTTTGATCAATTTAAGCCTCACCCGAATGAACAATATAGGTTAATAGGGGCATATTAATGATGATGTGAATGTCAATTAGGTGTTGGGAAACATAAATCAATGTGAAAGTGTGATTAAATACACTTTACAACACTAAAATGAGGTCCACATAGCCTAGGAAGGCATAAGAACCAATGTGAATGTGCAAGACACATTACAACACTAGTTTAACATTAAGTTTAAGTTATAAGCCTTCTAGATTAGTATGATGATGTTATTAAACACATTTTATAATGTTGAATTAGGAAGAAGTGGGTTCATAAAGTCTAGAAAAGTGTGAAAGCATCTTACAACACTCTACAACACCTTTACAAGACATCATTAAATGCATTTGAAAGAGTCCAAGACCTAGTGTGGATGCATAAAATGCCTCACAACACTAAATCAATGCCTCATTAAGTCCATTCATCATGAATTAATCCCATGTCAAGAAAAGGGTCCTTTTTTCCTACAACACATTTAGCCCCCACTTTAGTGAGAGGATGAACTTGCTTGAAATTCACACTAAAGTAGACAGTCAGGAGAGATCCTCATGTACAGATGTAGATGAAAAAGAATGACAAATATCAAAGGGGGTTGCACAAGCCCCTAGGATCAAAGATCCTAAGTCAAACCATCTAGATAAATAACCATGCAATGAAAAGAAAGAGAAAGATGCAAATGAGAAGGTGGATGAAACTTCGACTGTTTGTCCAAATAGTTGTGGATTAGATCTAGGCTTGTTTGTTTGAAAAAGAGAATGCATAATCACTCTGGGGTGACAAAACTCATGATGGTTCACCGGGTGAGAAGGACCAAATATACTCACTCTGGGGCCATGGAACTTGTGGTTGTCTGTGGGGTGAGAAATACCAAAAGGTGAAATACATACGCTAGTTGGTATGCACTCACAAACACAAAGGTGGCTATGGGAAAAATTCATGCCACTAGGTGGGATTCCCGCTCAACCATATCAAAGTTATAGCTCTTGATAACTTTAATAAGGCACCACAAAGGAAAATGGTTTTTTTAAATGTTTTGAATGTCATGTCAAAATTTTGTTAAAGGAGATTTTTCTTTGTTCATATAAGGTATTCTTTGTAGGGAGCATTGTGCCTATTGTCTCCAAGAGAGGACAAATTAGGGTTATTAGATCGTTATCTATGGGATGCCTCATTCACATCAAGCCACTTTAGTTGATCATACACTCTTGGAAGGCATCAAACCCAATGACACCACCAAGGAGAGGACACATCATAGGAAAAAGTAAATCATGCCACAAAATTTTCAAAAATATGTTGTCTATGTATGCCCCCACTTTAAAGTGGTTTCTACACAGTTGTTTGTGAGAATTTGCTTTAAAGTAGAAGAGGGTATGAGAGCTTTTCTAAAAATACCTATGCCAAGTCATATGTTTTCGATAAGCTACGTCATGAAGAAAGAAAGTATGTCACATGCGATTCAATCTTAAGACATGTCATCCACATCCCAAGCTTGCTCTTATATGTTCATCAAAGGTTAACGAATAGTCAAAAAGAGACAACAAGAAGTGACATATGAGGACAAGGTTATCAAACCTCTTTCCCCCACTTAGTGCAGGAAAAAGGCGAGCCTAGAATGGATGAAAGTGAGTATCAAGTAGAGGAATTAGGTGCTCCAACCAAAGGACGAGCACCACATTCTGTTAGATGTTGAATGTTATTGTTGTGTAAAGTCTTTGATGAAAGTGGAGATAAGTATGATATGTCAGTTTTGTTTGTGTGTTCATTGCATCCATTTGTAGGAGGAAGGTGTTAATTGATATCATAAAAATCTTCCAAGTGGGTTGAAGGGGTTGTGTGTTGGTGAGAAGGAATGGTTTCTTTACAAGAAAATAAATCCTTTTTAATGTGATGTGTTGTTTCTTTATGAAGGATGGGAGTTATATTTCCCTCATAACCACCATGTGGTGATTTGGTAGAACTAAGTTAAGTGAAAGGAATGCAAGGTTGTGTGGGTTAAGATTGGGATAGTGCACACCCTCCCTTAAAGGTAGGTGTGAAACTCCAATCACTACTAGGGCTAGTGTCTGAAAAGGAATTGTTTGTATATGACTCTTTGGACCATGAGGGTGAGATTTTGGAAATGTTATGGGAAGGAGGGGTAGAATCTAATGACACCCAATTATCACAAAAGATTTTTGTTATAGGTTAAGAACTAGCATCAATTGGTGGAGGTGCAAGTTTTGATCGAGGGGAGTTGGAAGTGGGTGATCCTATAATAGTGGTTTACAATTTTTGGCCAAACTGGACACTGAAATTATTATTTTTAACTAAATCTTCACATTCGGGCACCTATAGCAGCTAAACTGTGAGGAATTTGAAGATGGTGCAAACTAGAGTCTCATCAAATTTTTTCTGTAGATTCTAAAAATATTTTTTTCAAAATTTTTGGAATCAAATTGCACTTTTTTCCATCTCCCACGAAAATAGATTTTTTTCAGAAAACAACATTTTTAAAAAGTGATGCACCTGTATAAGCATAACTTTTTTTCCATGAAGGATAAAATTCTAATTCTTTCAAATTTAGATTTGCAACTCATATCTAGTGCTTCCACTTGGTTAGATAGTTTTTATTGAATTTTTTCCTTAATCAAGTTTCAAAGTCAAACAAATTACAATTGAGACACAACATGACTGTATAACATGTAACTTTTTTTGTATATGTCAATTTTTATTTTTTTGTTGGATCAAAGACTTCAATATCTGCACTCATATTTTACAATTTTTTTTGATAATCTTCTATTTTTCCACATGTGAAGAACAAAGAAATTCATTTTCGATGAAAAATCTATGTTTAATAAAACTTAAAAAACAAATACATAACAAAACTAAAACATATTAAAATTATATTCATTGGATAGCTTGTTCTGAGGAATACCATAATCATTTAAAATAAATTTTAAATGAATTCATTTGATCCACCAAAATCTAAATCAAAATTTATTTTTATTAGCATTTGATAGGTGTAAAGGAGACATTTATAGGTATGGTTTAAAACTAGCAAGGTTCTATCCAAGGGGGTTTGATCTAAGGTGATTTGATCAAACCCTCTTCAATTGGAATCCTTAAAATGGAACTTTTTAAGGCTTAAATCATTATATTTTTTAAAAATATGTGATTTCAGCTAAAATTCGTTCCTCTCAGGAATTGTAAACCACTATTATGACAACACCCAAGTGTTGTGATCAATTGACACATAGCTTTGCTCATCTACATCAATCATGTATATCTTGTTGTATTCAAACTTCATGACACAGTGAAGGGTAGATGGGACTCCTTTCATAGCATGGATCCATGGTCTCCTGAGTATAAGATTGTATGGAAGGGGCCCTTTCATGATATCAATAAAGGTAGGCAACACTATAGGTACAAACTCAATAGGTAATATGATCATCCCAAGTGGTTTCCTATGAACATCGTCAAAGCCATGAATATTAACATCATGAAGTTGAATGAGATTTTTGTACATGCCAAGCTTGTGTAGGAGGTCCATGCTACAAACATTAATTTTTGTTCCATTGTCGATCAGGGTGTGCCTAACTATAGTTTCATTAATGATCACCTTTATCATCAAGGGATCATTTTTGTGTTGAATCTCAAGTGGGGGTAATTCATGTATGGGGAATGTGATTTCTAAATGGGTAGCTTGTATGGGACGAGGGGAGGATGTTACATGATTTTGTTTTATGTAAGATTGGATCTCTTCCTTTTGTATTTCCAACATTTCATGGAAGAGAAGTTTGATTGTTGGTGAAAGTTGAATGAGCTCCCATATAGATATATTAGTAGGAGTCTTTTTAAGATCTTCAACACTAGGCACTTTTTGAGGAAAAGGTAATGGTGTAGGAGTGTTGTGTGGTCCCCTAGGTGTTTGAGTCACTAAGTTACAACTTAGTGGTTGAAAAACATTGTTATGAGTAGATTGTATCATGGATTTCAAGACATCTCTAAATTTTTTGTGTTTTGCACTAATGGAAGGTGACTTAGGAATCTCACTAATTAAAGGAGATCCCACTTGTGTCATCATAACATCAAGAGTTTTATCTTTATGGGCATGATATGTTGGTCAAGGGGATTCTAATTCCCCTTGAGTATCTTGATCTAAGGAGGGTTTAATGACTGAAGGATATTTGCCAATGTTCATGTGTTTGTGTACCATGAGATTCTCCCTAGGAGGAGAGTTTTTAGGAGAACAAGCCAAATGTTTGTGACATTCATAGGTTGGTTCTCCTAAAAGGACTTCATCACAAGTAGGGGAATGATCAATGATTAAAGATTATTTTTCAAGAGGGGTTTCCTTAGGTGAAGGGGGACAACTAAGATAGTCATGACCTTCATTGATTGTGTTGTCTAACATCAAAGTATCTACTTCACAACTAGGAGAGATACTAGAGGAAGAACAAATGTGGTTGTCATGATCATCTAAGGTTGTGTTATGTTGGTTGGGAATTTTTTTCCCACTAAGAGAGGTAAAAGAAGAGAAACAAATAGGATTCTCAAAACTCTCATTAATTGATTCTTCTACGCAAATATCTTCATCACTAAGAGGAGAGATATTATGAGAAGAACAAGTATGATCGCTAGGAATGGCCCAAGTTGTAGTCTCTTTCACAAAAACACTCTCATAGGGAGGGGATAGGAAATGTTTCTTAACATGTATACATATGCAAGGTACTAGGATTGTTTGAGTAAGAATGAAAATCACATGTAACCATATCATGCAATGTTTTACCAATATGAACAATGTATATGCAAAGATAGAAAAAACTCTTATCCAATGTATGCAACACTTTAAAAATGTAAACGATGTATATGCAAAAATGAAAAGTAATTTTACCAAACTAATGCAAAGATTTATGAATAGAAATATTGTATATGAAAAAGTGAAAAGTACTTTTAACAATGTTATGCAAAATTGTAGAAATGGAAGCATTTTCAAATGTAAGGATGTTTTCAAATGAAGTGATTTAAAGAATGAGTAATCTAAAATGATGTTTTTGAGTGAAATACATAAAAAAATGTCCTAGAAACTTTCTAGACTTATACTATATGATACTAGGAGGCTTAGGAAGCACAAATATGAGGTTTATGATGCTATAACAGTTAGTTAAAAATATGGACATGGACTAATTAGCCTAGCATGGCAAATGAGTCCTAGTACTGGATTTTTGTAAAAATTTCAGAATTTTTGAATGGTTTTTGATGTGTTTAATGTTGTAAGAGGCAAACCTAAGATGGAGATGCAAAATTTCAGAGATTGTTAAGGAAATTGTATGCAAAAATGCAAGGTAAATGACCTTTTTTCCAATGCAAAAATTTGAAACCATAGATGCAAATTAACCAATGCAACTCTAATGCAAATTCAATGCAAGGTAGGAGTAGGATGAAAATGGACTCAAAATCAGAAAATAAGATGTTCAAAAAGCAGGTTCACCAAAATGAACTGTATATTTTTTGGTTCCTATGGACTTCTCTAGCTCTTCTAGGGTTTTTCACCTAAAAGGAGAGAGATAGGGCCCAAAAATGCTAAGGGTTCATTCAAATTATGTTATGTATGATGTTGTATGAGCTAAATGGAATGGTATAAGTGCAACTGAGCTACAAAAATGATTTGAACATGAATGCAAAACCTAAGAAATGTGATTTGTTTGAAAATGCATAGTGTAATGTAACAATGAACTAGGAATGAATGCAAAACTTAACAAAACCAAATCTAACTAAAAGTGTGAACCTAGAACATTGATGAGGATTGGAAATTACATTTGAAATGCTCCTGATGCTGAATTTTAGGCCTGGAGGGAATCATTTACCATTCTAGGAAAATCCGTCCCAATTCTAGTAAATTGAGCCGAAACTTGATTCTATCAAAAGGGTGTCAAAAAATGTAGAAAACATAAAATTGAATTTGAAATAGGACTCATTCACCACCCATGGTGAATGATTCCACTTTTGAATTTCTGAATTTTGAAAGGTGGATTCTGAAGCTTCTGATCTACACTTTAACTTCCTATAGGTGTTCGCTTACGAAACTTTGATTTATGGGTCTGAAAATGAGTTTATGTTGATATTTTGACTTTTTGAATGAGGAGAAGACTTGAAAAAATTTGAAACTTGATCTTCAATGATTTTCAAGCTTTCAAGGGACCTAAATCTACAAACACACAAAAAGAGAAGAAGAAATGTTGAACATTAGGGCATGGGGGGTTTGGCTTGGTCAAACCCCGTTTAGGTAATTAAACCAAAATGATGAAAATATGTAATGAAGCATGAAACCATGGAGTTTTTACCTTGCCATGATGATTGAACTTGAATTTCTGCAGTAAAACATGAATATTTTACCCTTGAATGTCTGAAAAGTGCTACCTTGGTGACTCAGACTAACAAAACCCTAGCTTGCTTGAGTTGAGATGGAAGAAAAATGATGAATGAAGTTAAGTTATGATAAGAAATCAGAGATGTCTAAAATGAGTTAAAAGATTTATATTTATATGCAATTCATCTATTTGACTTGTTAGTACATCATCACACGCTGACATGAAGCAATATTAAACTCAAATTTCACTTTTTTCTAGCTCAAAGGTAAAAAATGATCCAAATGGGACTCATTCGTCACACATGGCGAATGGGTCCCACCTAGATGGGACTGATTCGCCATGCATGGCGAATGGGTCCCACAGGGGCCAATTTGACAGCTCAGATGCCAAGAGATAAGGAAATAAGGTTTAAAATGCAACTATCAGGTTTTTGATCAATTTAAGCCTCAAGATGCACAATATAGGTTAATAGGAGCCTATTAATGATGATTTTAATATCAATTAGGTCTTGGGACATAAAAATCAATGTGAAAGTGTGATTAAATACACTTTACAACACTAAAATGAGGTCCACATAGCCTAGGAAGGCACAAGAACCAATGTGAATGTGCAAGACACATTACAACACTAGTTTAACATGAAGTGTAAGTTATAAGCCTTCTAGATTAGTTTGATGATGTTATTAAACACATTTTATAATGTTGAATTAGGAAGAAATGGGTTCATCAAGTCTAGAAAAGTGTGAAAGCATCTTAGAACACTTTACAACACCTTTACAAGATGTCATTAAATGTATTTGAAAGGGTTAAATACCTAGTGTGGATTCATAAAATGCCTCACAACACTAAATAAAGGCCTCATTAAGTCCATTTACCATAAATTAATCCCATGTGAAGCAAAGGGTCCTTTTTTCTATGGCATAGAATCTGGACTTATAATGGGTACCAATGTCTTGAGCATGAGGTGTATAACCAAGGCCATGATAATATGGATTTTCTATGATATAAAGAGGTTCTAGGATACCTTGTTCATGAGGAATACTTTTCCTTTGTAGTTCATACTTTGATACATTCATTTACCAATGGGATATGTATTGTTTATGAAACAAGATGCGAGTCTATTTTGGGGAGGATATGATATGGATGAAAGGATAGGTGTTGGAAGTAAACCAGAGTGGATAATGGTGACAGATCCCATTTTATAGGTGTGGGGTTCATGGATAGCTTGAATAGGTGCAATAGGCTCAACATGTGGATGAAGGGGTACTTTGATCTTGACTTGGAAAAGGATCATGAGGTGTAGGAGATGGAGTAGCTTGCTCTTTATTAGGTATGGAATTATCTTGAAGTGGTATGAAAGGCATATCTTGATCCTGAGAAGGATGAAAATCCTCATGGAATGAAATGGTATCCTTGAATGAAGGTATATCTTGATCTTGATGAGGAAGGGAATCATGAGATTTTATAGAAAACATATCTTGATCATCAGATGGTAGGACATCATTATATAGGATGGAAGAACTATCATGCTCCTGGGGTACAATGGAATCATGAGATGGTATGGATTCATTAGATGGGGTGGAAGGAGGAATTGGAAGGATACTTTTCTCTTGAGATGAAAGGGGATCATCTTGGATGAAACAAAATGAAATGAGGGGATCATCATAAGATTCTTGAGAGATGGGACCTTGGTCAAAGATTGGAAGGGATTGTGGAATTTTGGTATCACTAGATGGAGTGGAAAGAATACTTTGATCTTGATGTGTAGGGGATTCTATGCTAGCATGCTTTGGACTAAGAGATTGACATGAATCATTGGATGCAGAGGGTATGATAGGAGAGGGTGGTTGGATGGAATCATTAACTTGGGTGAAAGAATCCTGAGTTTTATTTTGGCTTATGGAGGATTGAGATAAATGCATTAAATGATAGGATTGCTCAATATTATTTGTGTTTGAGGGCTTAGATTTGGGATTCTCATTTAACCTTTGCAAAAATTCAAAAACATTGAACTTGGATGATGTAGTTTTTGGTGGAAAAGGTATCATGTTCATATTTCTGTCAAATGGATAAGGAAAGACATCTTGCAACAAATATCTCTTTGTTGTTCCCCTTTGCATGTCTAGGATTTTTTGTTGAAGATTTTGCATTTGGTGAGTTAAAGAATTCAATGGATCTGTGATTCGTGAGTCAACTTCTATTGTCTCACCATCCTTTTCTAGATTTTTTTTCACGAACTTGTGAAATTTAAGGTCTTGTTGAGCTTGTTGAATATATTCCTCATTTATCTCATCTATTTTAGGTTGATGAAATATTTGGAAAGGATTTTCTTCTCCTTCTGCCATGATGGTTTGGGTTTCAATTTCTTTCTCTTTGAGATTTTGTTTTTGAGCTCTTGTTAAAATGAGAATGCAAGTGATAAGGGTTTGCTATAATTTGATCTTTTTGGGAATGCCAATGAAGTAACTAAGTCAAATAGGATAATGGAACCTATTGATGAGACTTTGGTTAAATTTAAGAGACAACATTTTCTTCATGATGAAGGATGATAGATCCTGATGATGAAACTCAACTAAATAGTTAGAGATGAGATTGGTGATTAGGAACTTTAAGATGTTTGATCCAAGTTTAGTTAAAGTAATTTCACTTGCAAAGACCATTTTCTTCAAGTTTAAACCGATGTTGTAATGAGGAATGATCTATGCTCTGGAAAGAATCCCTAAATGTGATTCTAATTGTTAGATAGAAGGTCAGTTTAGCTCTCTGTTTGTGAATCAGATGGATGTGCTAAAACATATAGATGCACTAAAAGATGGGACAAATGCACCATAACAGAGCTTGGATGCACTAGACTGTCAGCTAGATGTGCCAGAACATAAAGCATATGCACTGAAAGATGAATCAAATGCACCAGAATAGACCCTATATGTACTGGAAGATGTTGTGAATGCGCTAGAACAAACCCTATATGCGTTGAAATATGTGGTAAATGCTCTAGAATAGACCCTAAATGCACTGAAAGATGTGATGAATGTGCTAAAAAAGAGTTTGGATGTGCTGGACTATGAGCCCAATTCATTGGAACAAGAAGTTTATGTGCTAAACTGGAAAGTATCACAATTTTGAAAGTTTGTCTAGTTTTCTTATTTTTGAATCGGTGAATTGAGTATTTTTAATGGACAATCTTCTGAATTAATGATTTCAAACACAAAAGCAAGTTGTAAAATAGTTGTTTCATCCTATGATCTAAACATTGAGTGTATGTTCAAGGATATGGTTCGATCCCTTTGATTTTCACTGGTATTGAACAATAGC
The DNA here is from genome assembly GCA_007258455.2 of Sequoia sempervirens. Lineage (NCBI taxonomy): Eukaryota > Viridiplantae > Streptophyta > Pinopsida > Cupressales > Cupressaceae > Sequoia > Sequoia sempervirens. The sequence continues at coordinate 109,482,526 of VDFB02000007.1, forward strand.
AAATAGATCAGTTAGACTCTCCTAATTTCAAGGGTCATTAATAACATCACAACCCACATCTTAGAACTACATTAGCTCACACAACCCTTTCACCCCCTAGAGGGCACCCATGTTTTTTCCTTTTCTAGGTCTCAACAAAAGTCGAATCCTCCACTTTTGGCCAGTAATCCCTAGTAGTTATATGGTGAGTATATTGGGGGTAGATTCTTCCCTCCCCTTGCACTGTGAATATTATAATTTTTTAGGAATTGAATCGGTTGGCTACTACACTTAAATTTTTTAGTAAGGGTTTCTGTTTAATGCGACAAAAGATAAAATACCTTAGGAGACCTCCCAACCTTTAGAAAAAAGGCTTTGGGGATGGTTATCAATGCACACTACCATTGAATGTGAATTTCATCACAATCACATTTGATTATAGTGGGTTGGAATACTTGGCTTTAGCCATTCCCACTTAGGTCATTCTCGTAGGGTGAGTACTTTTTCCCACTACGGCAGGCCTTCTATAGGTGCTATTGCAATAAACTGAAAGAGTGAGTCTACCATTCTGGTCACCCAGTAAAGAGGATAGCATAGGACTATCACTTTACAAAAACAACATACATGGTGTTCATTAACCTTGTAATTAAACTAGATGCCTAATTTAATAAAAGGAAAACAACTCTAGCCCTTGCAAACACCATTAGTAGTTTTAGATAATGTCTTTGATAGTGTATATAGCACCTACAAAATAGAAAGAAATAGATCAGTTCCCAAAATTTTAAATTTCTACAAATAAGAGTGTATGCGCTAAAACAGAGACCATATGTGCTAAATGATTCAGCGTATGCGCTATTAAATAGACTCTACTTTATTATGGAAAACAACAAAGGAAAAACAAATCCTGCAGATGCACTGAAAGAAGAGGTAGATGCACTGCAAGATGTCGTGTATGCACTATAACAGAGCCTGGATGCATCGAAAGTCACCACCTATGCGCTGAAAGAAGTCATGTGAGCGCTACATTGAGATTCATGGCCAAACCTGTCAATGACAACTTGCTAGAAAATGTTAAAAAATGGGGCTAGGCCCCATGGTGGGTGCCAATTTATTGTGTGTATGAATAATGTGAATAAGAAATTAAAAGCTATACAACACACCAATGAGACATTAATCAAGGAATTCAAACAATAAATCAAGTTGAAACAAACAAATCCCTCAATGGTGTCTCATTGTCTTCTATCTCCAAGGATTCTTTAAGTCATTTTTGCTCTCAGATTATTTGTGCACATGACTTTCCAAATGACAACCTGAAGAATGAGAGATGTTGGAAATGTAAGAAATATTTCTTACACTACATGATTTCTAATTTTTTTGTAGATGATTATGCAAAGATAATGATGATGCTAAGATGTTGCTAAATGGAAATGATGTCATGAAATTATAGTAATTAAGATGCTGCTAATTGTAATACCATGGTTAAACTAGTTAATTCTAAAATGCAAATACTAGAATGACAATGCTAAGATGGTAATACTAATGAAAATTTTGCAGAGTGTAATTATGTGCAACTCTCTAAATGATTTTGTTGTAAATGAGGGCTTATATATAGATTTTTCCAAGGCATGAGCCTAGGTGGCAGAAATCAACGGTTTGGATTCGATCTGGAGATTGAACGGTCGAAAGTGAAGAGGTTAGAGAGAAAAGGGAAGTGTGTTCCCTTTAGAAGAACAAACTGCCAAGTGTGAAGATGAATCAAATAGAGATGAAATCCAAGTGTCCCAAATTGGTTAGAATTTGTTGAGGATAAATGACAAATTAAATATTAGAAGTATTTAATTTTATGAGACACATGATGAGGTGGAAGGTGAGAAGAAGTTAGTTGAAATGTGCTTAAATTCAAATTTAGAACTCAAATTTAATAAGAGGAAGTAAATTAAATTAAAAAAAACTAATTAAATTTGTTCATTTAATTAAAACATGAAGAAAATGATTTAAGATGGGAAGAATTAAAGAAAATGAACTATATAAATAAAATTTTCAATTTATTTATAAGTAGAAGAATTAAAGATTGTTAATTAAATAACTTGTATTTAATTAATTTCTCCAAACCAAATTTGAGTGTATATAGCTTCAAGAAATTCTCTAGAGGTTGGAACAACGTTTTTCACTCACCAAATGCCTTGAAAACTTCCCTCAAATCATTTACACATAAGTCACCATAATTTGAGCACTGGAAAGAAAAGAATTCAGGTTTGAAACAATAGAAAGCCTACTCAATAATGGCATTGATCTGAGAGAGGAAGTAATAGTTTTAATGCCCTTATAATGTAAGTAAAGAAAACAAACTAGTTTGGCACCATGAAGCTATGATAGAAAGCAATATGCATGTGAATAAGACTTTAACTTAGTGCCTTATATTTTATCTTATTCAACATGTGTAGATGGACCAATAGCATCCCATTACACAACCAAGGAACATTGTAGTTTTGAGCTTTAATTTTTTAGGATTAAATCCACTCTTTTGAGGAATATGTTCCTTAGCACTTTTAGTTGGGAATGGTTGTAATCCGAGCATCCAACTCTAGTCTCCTCTTTATTTGAAGGAATGATGAAATCACAAAGAGTTGCAACTCACCACCCTTCAATAACTTCCTTGAAGGAATGAAGCCATACACATCACCTCAGGGTCTTAGATCTTGCTTGCTTGAATGCTTGAATTGTGTGGAGACCTATAATAAGGGTTAGCCTTCACAAACAATGATAACATAAGCACATATGAAATCAAATAAGATTTGACATGATGTTGGAATCTTGAATTGCTACAATAAAGCTATGGAATGCTTCTCTTGACTTGCTTGATAGTGCTCTTGATCATAAGTTCACCAATAGTTTTTAGATGGTGTTTAAACAATGCAATAACTAGGTATTTATAGGCATTTATTCAATGTCTCACAAATTAAATCCCAATAGCCGACATTTACAATTTGAAATTTGAAAGTTCAAATGCCAACATTGACATATCCAAAACTGGTCATCAACACAATAGGGGGATCCATAACCTTAGGGTGAATGGGTCCTAGCCCTATTTTCCAAGACATTAAGTGTCAGGGAAAAATATTAATTAGATGCATAGGGTAAAAGCACAAACTTGTGTCACACTCTATAAAGGAATCAACCAACAACAACAAAAATTATGAATTTCGACCACATAAAAGTGGTCTTCATGTTTTGAATTTCAAAATGGTGTAAACTAATGAAATGTATAACTTTTGATATAGTTTATTCCTATAATTTTAAAAAAAAAAAATTTAAAAAATTTCATTATGTTTTTATCAATTTAAGGAAAAATTTTGGAATGCTAAAAATTTCAGAAAAGAGTGATGTCACAGGCTGTGAAGAAACAAATTGAAAAAAACTTCATTTCTCCCTTATTTTTTTTCCTCCAAATAGGTAACTTCAATATCTTGTGCATGGAAAAAAAAATCACATTTTTTATGTGTATATGTTCTCGTAATAACATTTTAAAGTCAAACATGTCGCATTCTGATAGTTTTCTATGGGCCATAACCATTTTCACTCTTTTAATCATTTTCAAAAAAAAATGGGGCAACATACTTTGAAGAAGACTCTCTTCTCTTGTGCCCCATATAATATTTAAATTTTTTTAATAAGTTTTACTATCTGTTTTTTTAATTTATAATCAACCTCTTTTTTATTTTTAGAACCTACTTGCATTATTTTAAAAATAAAATATATTAAAACTAATCAAAATATTATAAAAATTATATATTTGGATTCTCCACTCCGAGCTCTACAAAAGAGTATTTTTATTTTTTTGCAGAAAGACCATTTTGACTAGAGAAATACTCTACCAATGCATTGCTAGAGCACTCAAAATTATGAACCAAGACCAATGATGAGTTAGCTACCATGTAGGATGCCAACTAGACATTCTCGGCCAAGAGGGTTTCGGTCGAGCATGTTTCGGTCAAAACATACTCGGCCAAAAATGTCTTGATATTTACAAGCCATAAATACCAGATACACTCACCTTTTCCATGTTTTTGGCCAGTTGTATTCGACCGAGTAACT